>OZ020246.1:8398490-8724702 GCA_963971285.1 Astropecten irregularis
CTGCTCTTGCCCACTGATGGCTCGGAGCCTCTATTTATCCGTCTGACATCTGCAACCATGCTCGTAGAGCCAAACAGTGCTCTTACCCACTGATGGCTAATCTTCCTCCTGATGCTCGGTAGGGCTGACCAGTGGTAAGGGTGTATCACTGCTCTTGCCCACTGATGGCTCGGAGCCTCTATTTATCCGTCTGACATCTGCAATCATGCTCGGTAGAGCCAAACAGTGCTCTTACCCACTGATGGCTAATCTTCCTCCTGATGCTCGGTAGGGCTGACCAGTGGTAAGGGTGTATCACTGCTCTTGCCCATTGATGGCTCGGAGCCTCTATTCATCCGTCTGACATCTGCAATCATGCTCGGTAGAGCCAAACAGTGCTCTTACCCACTGATGGCTAATCTTCCTCCTGATGCTCGGTAGGGCTGACCAGTGGTAAGGGTGTATCACTGCTCTTGCCCACTGATGGCTCGGAGCCTCTATTCATCCATTTGACATCTGCAATCATGCTCGATAGAGCCGAGCAGTGCTCTTACCCACTGATGGCTAATCTTCCTCCTGATGCTCGGTAGGGCTGACCAGTGGTAAGGGTGTATCACTGCTCTTGCCCACTGATGGCTCGGAGCCTCTATTCATCCATATGACATCTGCAATCATGCTCGGTAGAGCCGAGCAGTGCTCTTACCCACTGATGGCTAATCTTCCTCCTGATGCTCGGTAGGGCTGACCAGTGGTAAGGGTGTATCACTGCTCTTGCCCACTAATGGCTCGGAGCCTCTATTTATCCGTCTGACATCTGCAATCATGCTCGGTAGAGCCAAACAGTGCTCTTACCCACTGATGGCTAATCTTCCTCCTGATGCTCGGTAGGGCTGACCAGTGGTAAGAGTGTATCACTGCTCTTGCCCACTGATGGCTCGGAGCCTCTATTTATCCGTCTGACATCTGCAATCATGCTCGGTAGAGCCAAACAGTGCTCTTACCCACTGATGGCTAATCTTCCTCCTGATGCTCGGTAGGGCTGACCAGTGGTAAGGGTGTATCACTGCTCTTGCCCATTGATGGCTCGGAGCCTCTATTCATCCGTCTGACATCTGCAATCATGCTCGGTAGAGCCAAACAGTGCTCTTACCCACTGATGGCTAATCTTCCTCCTGATGCTCGGTAGGGCTGACCAGTGGTAAGGGTGTATCACTGCTCTTGCCCACTGATGGCTCGGAGCCTCTATTCATCCATTTGACATCTGCAATCATGCTCGATAGAGCCGAGCAGTGCTCTTACCCACTGATGGCTAATCTTCCTCCTGATGCTCGGTAGGGCTGACCAGTGGTAAGGGTGTATCACTGCTCTTGCCCACTGATGGCTCGGAGCCTCTATTCATCCATATGACATCTGCAATCATGCTCGGTAGAGCCGAGCAGTGCTCTTACCCACTGATGGCTAATCTTCCTCCTGATGCTCGGTAGGGCTGACCAGTGGTAAGGGTGTATCACTGCTCTTGCCCACTAATGGCTCGGAGCCTCTATTTATCCGTCTGACATCTGCAATCATGCTCGGTAGAGCCAAACAGTGCTCTTACCCACTGATGGCTAATCTTCCTCCTGATGCTCGGTAGGGCTGACCAGTGGTAAGAGTGTATCACTGCTCTTGCCCACTGATGGCTCGGAGCCTCTATTTATCCGTCTGACATCTGCAATCATGCTCGGTAGAGCCAAACAGTGCTCTTACCCACTGATGGCTAATCTTCCTCCTGATGCTCGGTAGGGCTGACCAGTGGTAAGGGTGTATCACTGCTCTTGCCCATTGATGGCTCGGAGCCTCTATTCATCCGTCTGACATCTGCAATCATGCTCGGTAGAGCCAAACAGTGCTCTTACCCACTGATGGCTAATCTTCCTCCTGATGCTCGGTAGGGCTGACCAGTGGTAAGGGTGTATCACTGCTCTTGCCCACTGATGGCTCGGAGCCTCTATTCATCCATATGACATCTGCAATCATGCTCGATAGAGCCGAGCAGTGCTCTTACCCACTGATGGCTAATCTTCCTCCTGATGCTCGGTAGGGCTGACCAGTGGTAAGGGTATATCACTGCTCTTGCCCACTGATGGCTCGGAGCCTCTATTCATCCGTCTGACATCTGCAATCATGCTCGGTATAGCCGAGCAGTGCTCTTACCCACTGATGGCTTATCTTCCTCCTGATGCTCGGTAGGGCTGACCAGTGGTAAGGGCATATCACTGCTCTTGCCCACTGATGGCTTGGAGCCTCTATTCATCCGTCTGACATCTGCAATCATGCTCGGTAGAGCCGAGCAGTGCTCTTATCCACTGATGGCTAATCTTCTTCCTGATGCTCGGTAGGGCTGACCAGTGGTAAGGGTGTATCACTGCTCTTGCCCACTGACGGCTAGGGGACTCTATTCATCCTTCTGACATCTGGAATCATGCTCGGTAGAGCCGAGCAGTGCTCTTACCCACTGATGGCTAATCTTCCTCCTGATGCTCGGTAGGGCTGACCAGTGGTAAGGGTATATCACTGCTCTTGCCCACTGATGGCTCGGAGCCTCTATTCATCCGTCTGACATCTGCAATCATGCTCGGTAGAGCCAAACAGTGCTCTTACCCACTGATGGCTAATCTTCCTCCTGATGCTCGGTAGGGCTGACCAGTGGTAAGGGTGTATCACTGCTCTTGCCCACTGATGGCTCGGAGCCTCTATTCATCCATATGACATCTGCAATCATGCTCGGTAGAGCCAAACAGTGCTCTTACCCACTGATGGCTAATCTTCCTCCTGATGCTCGGTAGGGCTGACCAGTGGTAAGGGTGTATCACTGCTCTTGCCCACTGATGGCTCGGAGCCTCTATTCATCCATATGACATCTGCAATCATGCTCGGTAGAGCCGAGCAGTGCTCTTACCCACTGATGGCTAATCTTCCTCCTGATGCTCGGTAGGGCTGACCAGTGGTAAGGGTATATCACTGCTCTTGCCCACTGATGGCTCGGAGCCTCTATTCATCCGTCTGACATCTGCAATCATGCTTGGTAGAGCCGAGCAGTGCTCTTACCCACTGATGGCTAATCTTCTCCTGATGCTCGGTAGGGCTGACCAGTGGTAAGGGCATATCACTGCTCTTGCCCACTGATGGCTCGGAGCCTCTATTCATCCGTCTGACATCTGGAATCATGCTCGGTAGAGCCGAGCAGTGCTCTTACCCACTGATGGCTAATCTTCCTCCTGATGCTCAGAAGGGCTGACCAGTGGTAAGGGTGTATCACTGCTCTTGTCAACTGACGGCTGGGGGACTCTATTCATCCATCTGACATCTGCAATCATGCTCAGTAGAGCCGAGCAGCTATGCTCTTACCCACTGATGGCTAATCTTCCTCCTGATGCTCGGTAGGGCTGACCAGTGGTAAGGGTGTATCACTGCTCTTGCCCACTGATGGCTCGGAGCCTCTATTCATCCATCTGACATCTGCAATCATGCTCGGTACAGCCAAACAGTGCTCTTACCCGCTGATGGCTAATCTTCTTCCTGATGCTCGGTAGGGCTGACCAGTAGTAAGGGCGTATCACCGCTCTTGCCTTTGATGGCTAGGGGCCTCTATTCATCCGTTTTTGGATGGTGAAGAACCTGGGTCCACTTGTACGGTCGTAGGCTTGATGCCTTGGCCTCATCCCATGTATGGCCGATGATCAGGTCCTATGGAACCATGGTGTCTTTTTCCTATTAAGTGTCCCATATAGTTTGATGGGTGGTGCCCAAGGTAGGGGGTTCATCATCATCCTGATGGTCTCTGTGTGGAGGAGAGTCGGGGATGTCTGGGAAGGCATATCACCCTGCCCCAACCCTCGCAAGGCTCCGCCTCCTCGGACTGATCAGACCTTGGTGAATCGGACCCCTGATGCAGGCTCCATGAGACCATGTCAGGTCCACCCCCTCTCACAGTATCGCACCCAAGTCTGACCCTATCAATACACCGGTCCAGGTAATTCAACACTCCCACCAATGCCTACCCTAGTGGTTGTAAAAAGGACCACTTACCCGACATCTGGCCCCCCCCATTCTCAACAGCTGGACCAGAGTAAAATGCATCACTCATGGGGTGGGACGCATTCCTTCCCCCCACATCAAGCATCCAGAGACTGGGACGCCACTTTTCGACACAACTTGTCCATGGACTGTGTCACCCCCGAGAATACTAATGGCGGTGGCATACACAACTTTCACCAAGCACCATGCAGGGAGGCACATAGCACACAGCTTTCCAATAACACCTCCACCATGGCAGCATGGGGACGATGACTATCAGTAGGACCTACATGTATTGCAGAAGAAAACACCCCCAGGGCAGGTTTCTGAACAATCCGTCCTACAAAAAGGCTGATCCTGTCTCAGAACACGGACACCGTCCTCCAAGCTCTTGCAACACTTGGCCACTCCCCGCTTCACAGACTCGGGGTGTTGCGAGTCGAAAGCCTACACACCTTCATACATCTCGTAGCCAACCCTCCTTTGAGGACCGGTGCTACTCTACATATTATAGTAACCGTCTGGTAACCTCACCAGACGTGAGGCACAGTCATGGAGATACTTAGCCACTCCCCGCTTCACAGATTCAGGGTGTTGCGAGTCGAAAGCCTATACACACCTTCATACATCTCGTAGCCAACCCTCCTCTGAGGACCGGTGCTACTCGACATATTATAGTAACCACCTGGTAACCTCACCAGATGTGAGGCACAGTCTTGGAGACACTTAGCCACTCCCCGCTTCACAGACGCAGGGTGTTGTGATTCGAAAGCCTACACACCTTCATACATCTCGTAGCCAACCCTCCTCTGAGGACCGGTGCTACTCTACATATTATAGTAACCATGCATCTGGTAACCTCACCAGACGTGAGGCGCGGTCATGGAGACACTTGGCCACTCCCCGCTTCACAGACTCGAGGTGTTGCAAGTCAAAAGCCTGTACACACCTTCATACATCTCGTAGCCAACCCTCCTCTGAGGACCGGTGCTACTCAACATATTGTAGTAACCGATTGGTAACCTAACCAGACGTGAGGCGCGGTCATGGAGACACTTTGCCACTCCCCGCTTCACAGAATCGGGGTGTTGCGAGTTGAAAGCCTGTACACACCTTCATACATCTGGTAGCCAACCCTCCTCTGAGGACCGGTGCTACTCTACATATTGTAGTAACCGATTGGTAACCTCACCAGACGTGAGGCGCGGTCATGGAGACATTTGGCCACTCCCCGCTTCACAGACTCGGGGTGTTGCGAGTCAAAAGCCTACACACCTTTATACATCTCATAGCCAACCCTCCTCTGAGGACCGGTGCTACTCTACATATTATAGTAAGCACCTGGTAACCTCACCAGATGTGAGGCACAGTCATGGAGACACTTAGCCACTCCCCGCTTCACAGACTCAGGGTGTTGTGAGTCTAAAGCCTACACACCTTCATACATCTCGTAGCCAACCCTCCTCTGAGGACCGGTGCTACTCAACATATTGTAGTAACCGATTGGTAACCTAACCAGACGTGAGGCGCGGTCATGGAGACACTTGGCCACTCCCCGCTTCACATACTCGGGGTGTTGCGAGTCAAAAGCCTACACACATTTATACATCTCGTAGCCAATCCTCCTCTGAGGACCGGTGCTACTCAACATATTGTAGTAACCGATTGGTAACCTAACCAGACGTGAGGCGCGGTCATGGAGACACTTGGCCACTCCCCGCTTCACAGACTCGGGGTGTTGCGATTCGAAAGCCTGTACACACCTTCATACATCTGGTAGCCAACCCTCCTCTGAGGACCGGTGCTACTCTACATATTGTAGTAACCGATTGGTAACCTCACCAGACGTGAGGCGCGGTCATGGAGACATTTGGCCACTCCCCGCTTCACAGACTCAGGGTGTTGCGAGTCAAAAGCCTACACACCTTTATACATCTCATAGCCAACCCTCCTCTGAGGACCGGTGCTACTCTACATATTATAGTAAGCACCTGGTAACCTCACCAGATGTGAGGCACAGTCATGGAGACACTTAGCCACTCCCCGCTTCACAGACTCAGGGTGTTGTGAGTCGAAAGCCTACACACCTTTATACATCTCATAGCCAACCCTCCTCTGAGGACCGGTGCTACTCTACATATTATAGTAACCGTCTGGTAACCTCACCAGACGTGAGGCGCGGTCATGGAGACACTTGGCCACTCCCCGCTTCACAGACTCGGGGTGTTGTGAGTCGAAAGCCTACACACCTTCATACATCTCGTAACCAACTCTCCTCTGAGGACCGGTGCTACTCTACATATTATAGTTACCGTCTGGTAACCTCACCAGACAGTGAGGCACAGTCATGGAGACACTTTGCCACTCCCCGCTTCACAGACTCAGGGATGGTGTGAGTTGAAAGTCTACACACCTTCATACATCTCGTAGCCAATTAACCCTCCTGTGAGGACCGGTGCTACTCTACATATTATAGTAACCGTCTGGGGTAGGTTGAATGCAGTAGACTGTTACCCCACCTTTATAGTGGGCTGAGTCTATTTATAGTTGATACCTACCTGAAACGGTTGCCACCCGCCCATCCTTCCCCACTCCTGGCTATGAGCTTTCCCTGCTTTGAAAAGTTGGATGAATATGGCGGCTCAAATCCTATGCATTGTGGATGTCAGGGTGTACCACGGTTGATTACTATAAGTCTTTTCAGCGAATAATAAATAGACACAGTGGAATTTGCATATTGTAGTAACCGCCTGGGGTTGCAATGAACTAGTAGACCCAACCCACACAAGGGTGGGGGGCAATTTATGAAGTTGTATTGTAAAATGAAATTGTATATAAACATGTATATTTGGTGTGAGGAATATGTTGATCCTCAAACATTTTGAAACAATGGTTCAATCATCCTCTTGGAAAATGTGAAACACTCCATTTAGAAACTGCGCTCTGTTGCCCAAATTGATTGTAATTAGCTTTTTAATACGTTGCAGTTTAAAGAGCATTAGGAAAGCCTGAATTTACTTCTAAAGCTTAGTTTGTAATTTGTATTATTTATTTTTTATATATTTGTTCTCTCCTTTCAGAATATACCTTTTTTATGTAAAAAAAAATTTGTTATATTTGCTATACACGTCAACAATAATTCTTAAAAGGTCTTTTTTATATAAATTATACAGGAATATCAATGACATGTCACATTAATTGATTGATATCATGTCACAAACTAATTACAAAGTCTAAGAGGAAGCTTTCATTTTCTTAAAACAAAGGGCGAAAAGCATATTTAAGAAAACGTGTGGACGGAGACAGCTATCTTTGTTAAATGTCCATTGGTCGTAAAGTGGGACAGAAAAGGCCAGCTGCACATCAAATTATAATTCACTTTGAGTTCAGATTGGGCAGAATATCACCTTAGGCTCAGATCAGAGAGTGAAATTATTTAATCTCGGTAAAAAGTAAGGTATAATACAGGTAATAAATTAATAAATCTGTATAATTTTGAAATCTATGGGAATTGAAACCTAGAACTATCTAGCATGAGAATCCAGAATTATTTCAGTCATTTTATTATCACATTTTTCTTATGCAATACTGTCATTTATAATAATCATTTATATTCTAAGACAATCATTTCTAATATAACAGACTCATGAGAGTCTATCATGATCAAAATATCTCTTAAGAATGTTTGATTTATTACATTTTAGGTGAAAGTTGAGAAGATGATTTTATAAATAGAATTCATTTTTTTAACCAATTTTATTTTAAGAATGGGTTTGATTTCTCTGTTACCATGGAGATAGAAGGTGGGATAATTAAGGATATTTGTGTATGATTTTATTTTCATTGACTTATTATCCTAGATAATTCACTGTTTTGATCTATTTTTGCCCTTAAATTGAGCGGAATATCACAAAACAATGGTGTTAGTTGTATGCCAAGTAACCTGAATCCACTAGGACATTGTATTTTGCATATCCTACACATGAATTTAATTTACTTAAATTTATTTCCATTGACTTACTTTGAAAATAACTGCTTTGGTCTATTTTGACCCTTAAATTCACTGAAATATCTTAAAGGTGTAATTCATGATTGGTAAAGGTCACAGAACAGCACTCACACTTGTTGTTATACAAATTTCTGGATAAGTTCAGCATTTCAGGAGGAAATATTTTATCGGCATGTTTCTACAATTACCATCTTCACATCCTGAACATTTCTGTTTGGGTATAGTACCAATCTTGTACTGTACCTTTAATGCAATGGTTTAAATGTATTCTATTGTAACCTGAATCAGTAAAATAGTTTGCATTACCTTGCATATATCTTAATTCCCCAACATACAAGCATTGCACTAAACAAATTAATTTTTGTATATGTTATAATCAGCTGACAATAAATTTCTTTTTGCAGTCTGCACACGTGAAATGAATGTAGTTTTTGTCCTTTAATTTGAATTAAGTCATTTTCACCTCTGTTTTGGAAGAGACAGGGCTTTATAGGAAGTCACCTCTGGGAAGGCCTTTCAACCAGCTTGATGAAGTCCACTTTGGTAAGACCCTCAACAGACCACTACTACACACTGCATGCACTAGCCTCCCAATTGCATCCAAAGGCTTCAACATTCTGTCTTCATCTGCCAGGACTCTAAACTGCCAGGCCTCCAAAGTCATCCAGGTCTAAGCCCTCCAACTGCCCTGTCCAACAGCTGCCAGCCTAAGTCCAACTTGCAGTCCTTCAGCTCTCAATGTCCCAAAAATCCCAAGGGGTATCCCTTGGAGACCAACACCAGAACTCCTAGTCTCAGCTCTCAAACTGCAGGGCCACCAACTCTCAGTCCTCAGACCTAAGTCCTCCAGCTCTCAGCTCACAAACTGGCCAAATGGCAAGGGGTACCCCTTGGAGACCCAACTCCAGACTTCCAGCTCCCCAGGCTACCAGCTCTCAGTCCTCCAAGTCCTCAGACCTCCAGCTCTCAGGTCTCAAACTGGCCAAATGGCAAGGGGTACTCCTTAGAGACCCAACTCCAGACTTCCAGCTCCCCAGGTCTCCAACTCTCAGTCCTCAGACCTCCAGCTCTCAGCCCTCAAACTGGCCAAAAATGGCAAGAGCTACCCCTTGGAGACCAGCTGCCAGACCTCCAACTCCACAGGCTACCAGCTCCAAGTCCTCAGACCTCCAGCTCTCAGCTCTCAAACTGGCCAAAATGGCAAGGGCTACCCCTTGGAGACAAGCTGCCAGACCTCCAACTCCCCAGGCTACCAGCTCTCAGTCCTCCAAGTCCTCAGACCTCCAGCTCTCAGCTCTCAAACTGGCCAAAATGGCAAAGGGTACCCCTTGCAGACCAGCTGCCACACCTCCAACTCCCCAGGCTACCAGCTCTCAGTCCTCCAAGTCCTCAAACCACCAGCTCTCAGCTCTCAAACTGGCCAAAATGGCAAGGGGTATCCCTTGCAGACCAGCTGCAAGACCTCCAACTCCCAAGGTCTCCAACTCTCAGTCCTCCAAGTCATCATACCTCCAGCTCTCAGCTCTCAAACTGGCCAAAATGGCAAGGGGTACCCCTTGTAGACCAGCTGCCAGACCCCCAACTCCCCAGGTCTCCAACTCTCAGTCCTCCAAGTCCTCAGACCTCCAGCTCACAGCCCTCAAACTGGCCAAAATTGGCCAAAATGGCAAGGGGTACCCCTTGCAGATCAGAATTTCTAAGTATAAACAACCTAAGCTTTAAATATACGAAAAACCGTTAAATTTTCAAGAAAGTGCCATGGCTCAGAGCAAAAGGAATAGAGCTCCCATGCAGGAGGTTCCTAGTTCAACCCCTGCTGGTGCAATTTTTTTCTTTAATATATTTTTTTTTCACCACAAAGGTAAAAAACCCCAGGAGCTCTCGCCGGGGCTTGATCCCCGGCCACCGGCCCAGCGGTCAGCGAGCTGTACCGCTGGGCTACGAGCTTCTTCGAAAAAATTTTGTCGGAACTAATATTTAAAGGTTAGATTGCGCAATAAAAAAGAAAGAAGATTTCTGTGAACCCTGACCTCATTATAATAACAATAAGAAAAAAAAGAAGAATATGCAAATTTCTACATGATTTATTGTTCACAATTTAAATAATAAACAATACAGCAAGTTAAATCAATTAAAACAGCTCCCTCTAGAGATAATTGTAAAAAATTCAAAATTGTAAAATGCAACATCCTATTGAAAAATAAAGTTAACCATAACATTGACATTTCAATTGACAAAATTTTCACAAATAGAGCCCTCTAGAGGCAACTTTAAATCATAAAATGCGGGCTTCCTCTATGGGTGTATAGTGCCCGGAGTAGGTTGTGATATATTCGGAAATATAGGCCACCTATTGAATAATAAAATTATAATAATAATAATTACATTTATATAGCGCATATTCCATTTACCGGTATACAGTATATGTTCATATGCGCTTTACATACAAATTCACTATTACTCCATTAATACATTATAAAATACACCAATAATACATTATCACACTCACTTAAAAATACACCTCAATTACATAAAATACATCACTAAAATACGTCAATAATACATCATCACAATAATATAAAAATTCAGCAATATTCCATTAATACATCAATAAAATACACCAATAAAATTAAAATTATCACAACTGATAAGAATTACACTATAACTTAAGAATATAATCATGTATTAAAAGCCAGTTTAAAGAGGTGAGTTTTTATTTCTGTTTTAATAAATGAAGTGATTGATTAATATTCCTAACCCTAGCCGGTAGTTTATTCCATAGTTATGGAACAGATATCTGAAATGCACAATCACCTAATGTTGCCGTATGTTTAACAGTCCCCGGAGTCAATAGCACACCATCATTTGAACGGAGGCTGTATCTATTTTGATGTGAGATGGATAACAAATCAGAGAGATATTGTGGGGCTGCTCCATGCAAACATGTAAATGTTAAAAGCAAAATTTTAAACTGAATACGATAAGATTATTGGTATTAACCAATGAAGAGAGTATAAAACAGGGGTAATATGGCATAATCTCGATGTTCCAGAAACTAGTCTAGCCCCAACATTTGGAATTCCTTGTAATTTACAATTGCATGTATTGGGAAGACCAGTGCCATCCCTGGGCATATCACAACCCTTTAAGACTAATTTTAATATTGCGAACAACACCATACAATTATTTTCTAGATATAAATAGCATTCAATAGCAATAACACATACACGTACACCAATTAAGGGAATACCTAATTAAACCTTAGGGCATATTATGCTCCGACACCTACGGAATGGCGCCCTCTATGGGTAAAGAAGAACCAACGGAAAGGTTTGTTTTATTTTTATATAAATAACAACAATTACTCGCCCATACATATACTTTAAATCAATTACATGTATTTTTCGTAAGTAATGCAAAATCTTCATTTCTGAATGAAAAAAAAAACAATATGATGCAAAAGTTTAACTTTACCAAAAAAAGAAAAAAAAAAAGTAGCAACAGGAAAGCTGTTTACTGAGTAAAATTGTAGGTTTGTCTAATGAGTTATTTTAAATAATAAATAAAGAATGCACAGTTAGATAAAAAAAAAACCAAGTTCATTATAAAATGTCCACTTATCCATGACAAAAAGGTAAAGGCAATCACATACCACATTAATCAACATTATATGATGGATTTATGGAGATTACCAAACATATATAGTACCCTCTGTTGTTTTACCTCTGTGACATGCATACAACGTTAGTTTTCCATTTTGCATAAGCCTTTCAAATGGGAAAGAAGGAAAGTGTTCCTTATAAAGTATTTGTTTGTAGACAACAAACCCTGTACCTCCACTAATGTGGTGAACAGGTAGTCCACGAGTAGAGTGAACACAACCATTCCCAATGACTCCAATATGGTGGGAATATGTGAAGCTATCATATCTACAAAAGGCATAGAGATGTCCCAAACGGCTTCCCCAAGCTGTCTAGTATCTTCACTGATGAGTGAAATCTGGAAGCAGGTTCAGCTACGGGTAATAGTTGTGGCCATACATGTATGCTCAACAACAACATCTACAAATTGACGTGGTCATAGGTGCTCTAAACCTCTTCATGGCTTTTTTAAGGAGTTGCAAGTGATAGAGCTTGTCGTGTGTGACTTGCTCAAAGGGAAATAACATTACAGCACCCAGCAGGTGAAATAAAGATCACTTTTAAGACCCGATTAGCCTTAGGCACCACAGCAAGATCCATGATGCTTCTCATTTTGGGCCAAGAAAGATCTCACAGATCCATGATGCATGCCATGATGAAATCACCCTCAGCCAGCAAAGATCTGCCAAATCCTTGATGCTTGCCATGATGGACTCTCCATGAGGTAGCAAAGACCTGTCAGGTCCATGATGCTTGACCCTTTTAGCAAACAAAGATCTGCAAGATCCACATCACTTGCCATTATTGGGCATCACCCTCAGCTAGCAAAGATCTGCCAGATCCTCGATGCTTGCCATTATGGGCATCACCCTCAGCTAGCAAAGATCTGTTAGATCCACGATGCTTGCCATTGTGGGCCTCACCCTCAGCTAGCAAAGATCTGCCAGTCCCAAGATGCTTGCCATTATGGACCTCACCCTCAGCTAGCAAAGATCTGTCAGATCCACGATGCTTGCCATTGTGGGCCTCACCCTCAGCTAGCAAAGATCTGTCAGACCCAAGATGCTTGCCATTATGGGCCTCACCCTCAGCTAGCAAAGATCTGTCAGATCCACGATGCTTGCCATTATGGGCCTTACCCTCAGCTAGCATAGATCTGCCAGACCCAAGATGCATGCCATTATGGGCCTCACCCTCAGCTAGCAAAGATCTGCAAAATCAAGGATGCTTGCCATTATGGGCCTCACCCTCAGCTAGCAAAGATCTGCCAGACACCAAGTTGCTTGCCATTATGGGCCTCACCCTCAGCTAGCAAAGATGTCAGATGAGTTACACGATGCTTGCCATTATGAGCCTCACCCTCAGCTAGCAAAGATCTGTCAGATCCACAATGCTGGCCATTATGGGCCTCACCCTCAGCTAGCAAAGATCTGTCAGATCAAAGATGCTTGCCATTGTGGGCCTCACCCTCAGCTAGCAAAGATCTGCCAGATCCACGATGCTTGCCATTATGGGCCTCGCCCTCAGCTAGCAAAGATCTGCAAAATCAAAGATGCGTGCCATTAAAAGGGGTCTCACCCTCAGCCAGCAAAGATCTGCCAGATCCATGATGCTTGCCATTATGGGCCTCACCCTCAGCTAGCAAAGATATGCCAGATCCATGATGCTTGCCATTATGGGCCTCACCCTCAGCTAGCAAAGATCTGCAAAATCAAGATGCTTGCCACTATGGGCCTCACCCTCAGCTAGCAAAGATGTCAGATCCACGATGCTTGCCATTATGTGCCTCACCCTCAGCTAGCAAAGATCTGCCAGATCCACGATGCTTGCCATTATGGGCCTCACCCTCAGCTAGCAAAGATCTGTCAGATCCATGATGCTTGCCATTATGGGCCTCACCCTCAGCTAGCAAAGATCTGCCAGATCCATGATGCTTGCCATTATGGGCCTCACCCTCAGCTAGCAAAGATCTGCCAGACCCAATTTGCTTGCCATTATGGGCCTCACCCTCAGCTAGCAAAGATCTGCAAAATCAAGATGCTTGCCACTATGGGCCTCACCCTCAGCTAGCAAAGATGTCAGATCCACGATGCTTGCCATTATGTGCCTCACCCTCAGCTAGCAAAGATCTGCCAGATCCACGATGCTTGCCATTATGGGCCTCACCCTCAGCTAGCAAAGATCTGTCAGATCCACGATGCTTGCCATTGTGGGGCTCACCCTCAGCTAGCAAAGATCTGCCAGACCCAAGATGCTTGCCATAATGGACCTCACCCTCAGCTAGCAAAGATCTGTCAGATCCACGATGCTTGCCATTATGGGCCTCACCCTCAGCTAGCAAAGATCTGCCAGACCCAGGTTGCTTGCCATTATGGGCCTCACCCTCAGCTAGCAAAGATGTCAGATCCACGATGCTTGCCATTATGAGCCTCACCCTCAGCTAGCAAAGATCTGTCAGATCCACAATGCTTGCCATTATGGGCCTCACCCTCAGCTAGCAAAGATCTGTCAGATCAAAGATGCTTGCCATTGTGGGCCTCACCCTCAGCTAGCAAAGATCTGCCAGATCCACGATGCTTGCCATTATGGGCCTCGCCCTCAGCTAGCAAAGATATGCAAAATCAAAGATGCTTGCCATTATAGGGGTCTCATCCTCAGACAGCAAAGACCTGCCAGATCCATGATGCTTGCCATTATGGGCCTCACCCTCAGCTAGCAAAGATCTGCCAAATTCAAGATGCTTGCCATTATGGCCCTCACCCTCAGCTAGCAAAGATCTGCAAGATCCATGATGCTTGCCATTATGGGCCTCACCCTCAGCTAGCAAAGATCTGCCAGACCCATGATGCTTGCCATTATGGGCCTCACCCTCAGCTAGCAAAGATCTGTCAGATCCACGATGCTTGCCATTGTGGGGCTCACCCTCAGCTAGCAAAGATGTCAGATCCACGATGCTTGCCATTATGGGCCTCACCCTCAGCCAGCAAAGATCTGCCAAATCCACGATGCTTGAAATTATGGGCCTCACCCTCAGCTAGCAAAGATATGCAAGATCCATGATGCTTGCCATTATGGGCATCACCCTCAGCTAGCAAAGATCTGTTAGATCCACGATGCTTGCCATTGTGGGCCTCACCCTCAGCTAGCAAAGATCTGCCAGTCCCAAGATGCTTGCCATTATGGACCTCACCCTCAGCTAGCAAAGATCTGTCAGATCCACGATGCTTGCCATTGTGGGCCTCACCCTCAGCTAGCAAAGATCTGTCAGACCCAAGATGCTTGCCATTATGGGCCTCACCCTCAGCTAGCAAAGATCTGTCAGATCCACGATGCTTGCCATTATGGGCCTCACCCTCAGCTAGCAAAGATCTGTCAGATCCACGATGCTTGCCATTATGGGCCTTACCCTCAGCTAGCATAGATCTGCCAGACCCAAGATGCATGCCATTATGGGCCTCACCCTCAGCTAGCAAAGATCTGCAAAATCAAAGATGCTTGCCATTATGGGCCTCACCCTCAGCTAGCAAAGATCTGCCAGACACCAAGTTGCTTGCCATTATGGGCCTCACCCTCAGCTAGCAAAGATGTCAGATGAGTTACACGATGCTTGCCATTATGAGCCTCACCCTCAGCTAGCAAAGATCTGTCAGATCCACAATGCTGGCCATTATGGGCCTCACCCTCAGCTAGCAAAGATCTGTCAGATCAAAGATGCTTGCCATTGTGGGCCTCACCCTCAGCTAGCAAAGATCTGCCAGATCCACGATGCTTGCCATTATGGGCCTCGCCCTCAGCTAGCAAAGATCTGCAAAATCAAAGATGCGTGCCATTAAAAGGGGTCTCACCCTCAGCCAGCAAAGATCTGCCAGATCCATGATGCTTGCCATTATGGGCCTCACCCTCAGCTAGCAAAGATATGCCAGATCCATGATGCTTGCCATTATGGGCCTCACCCTCAGCTAGCAAAGATCTGCAAAATCAAGATGCTTGCCACTATGGGCCTCACCCTCAGCTAGCAAAGATGTCAGATCCACGATGCTTGCCATTATGTGCCTCACCCTCAGCTAGCAAAGATCTGCCAGATCCACGATGCTTGCCATTATGGGCCTCACCCTCAGCTAGCAAAGATCTGTCAGATCCATGATGCTTGCCATTATGGGCCTCACCCTCAGCTAGCAAAGATCTGCCAGATCCATGATGCTTGCCATTATGGGCCTCACCCTCAGCTAGCAAAGATCTGCCAGACCCAATTTGCTTGCCATTATGGGCCTCACCCTCAGCTAGCAAAGATCTGCAAAATCAAGATGCTTGCCACTATGGGCCTCACCCTCAGCTAGCAAAGATGTCAGATCCACGATGCTTGCCATTATGTGCCTCACCCTCAGCTAGCAAAGATCTGCCAGATCCACGATGCTTGCCATTATGGGCCTCACCCTCAGCTAGCAAAGATCTGTCAGATCCACGATGCTTGCCATTGTGGGGCTCACCCTCAGCTAGCAAAGATCTGCCAGACCCAAGATGCTTGCCATAATGGACCTCACCCTCAGCTAGCAAAGATCTGTCAGATCCACGATGCTTGCCATTATGGGCCTCACCCTCAGCTAGCAAAGATCTGCCAGACCCAGGTTGCTTGCCATTATGGGCCTCACCCTCAGCTAGCAAAGATGTCAGATCCACGATGCTTGCCATTATGAGCCTCACCCTCAGCTAGCAAAGATCTGTCAGATCCACAATGCTTGCCATTATGGGCCTCACCCTCAGCTAGCAAAGATCTGTCAGATCAAAGATGCTTGCCATTGTGGGCCTCACCCTCAGCTAGCAAAGATCTGCCAGATCCACGATGCTTGCCATTATGGGCCTCGCCCTCAGCTAGCAAAGATATGCAAAATCAAAGATGCTTGCCATTATAGGGGTCTCATCCTCAGACAGCAAAGACCTGCCAGATCCATGATGCTTGCCATTATGGGCCTCACCCTCAGCTAGCAAAGATCTGCCAAATTCAAGATGCTTGCCATTATGGCCCTCACCCTCAGCTAGCAAAGATCTGCAAGATCCATGATGCTTGCCATTATGGGCCTCACCCTCAGCTAGCAAAGATCTGCCAGACCCATGATGCTTGCCATTATGGGCCTCACCCTCAGCTAGCAAAGATCTGTCAGATCCACGATGCTTGCCATTGTGGGGCTCACCCTCAGCTAGCAAAGATGTCAGATCCACGATGCTTGCCATTATGGGCCTCACCCTCAGCCAGCAAAGATCTGCCAAATCCACGATGCTTGAAATTATGGGCCTCACCCTCAGCTAGCAAAGATATGCAAGATCCATGATGCTTGCCATTATGGGCCTCACCCTCAGCTAGCAAAGATCTGTCAGATCAAAGATGCTTGCCATTGTGGGCCTCACCCTCAGCTAGCAAAGATCTGCCAGATCCATGATGCTTGCCATTATGGGCCTCACCCTCAGCTAGCAAAGATCTGTCAGATCCATGATGCTTGCCATTATGGGCCTCACCCTCAGCTAGCAAAGATCTGCCAGATCCATGATGCTTGCCATTATGGGCCTCGCCCTTAGCTAGCAAAGATCTGTCAGATCCACAATGCTTGCCATTATGGGCCTCACCCTCAGCTAGCAAAGATCTGTCAGATCCACGATGCTTGCCATTGTGGGGCTCACCCTCAGCTAGCAAAGATCTGTCAGATCAAAGATGCTTGCCATTATGGGCCTCACCCTCAGCCAGCAAAGATCTGCCAAATCCACGATGCATGAAATGATGGGCCTCACCCTCAGCTAGCAAAGATATGCCAGATCCATGATGCTTGCCATTATGGGCCTCACCCTCAGCTAGCAAAGATCTGTCAGATCAAAGATGCTTGCCATTGTGGGCCTCACCCTCAGCTAGCAAAGATCTGCAAAATCAAAGATGCTTGCCATTATAGGGGTCTCATCCTCAGACAGCAAAGATCTGCCAGATCCATGATGCTTGCCATTATGAGCCTCACCCTCAGCTAGCAAAGATCTGCCAAATTCAAGATGCTTGCCATTATGGCCCTCACCCTCAGCTAGCAAAGATCTGCAAGATCCATGATGCTTGCCATTATGGGCCTCACCCTCAGCTAGCAAAGATCTGCCAGATCCATGATGCTTGCCATTATGGGCCTCGCCCTTAGCTAGCAAAGATCTGCCAGATCCACAATACTTGCCATGAAGGACTCACCCTCAGCCAGCAAAGATCTGCCAGATCCACGATGCTTGCCATTATGGGCCTCACACTCAGCTAGCAAAGATCTGCCAGATCCACGATGCTTGCCATTATGGGCCTCACACTCAGCTAGCAAAGATCTGCCAGATCCATGATGCTTGCCATTATGGGCCTCGCCCTTAGCTAGCAAAGATCTGCCAGATCCACAATACTTGCCATGAAGGACTCACCCTCAGCCAGCAAAGATCTGCCAGATCCATGATGCTTGCAATGATGGGCCTCACCCCCGGCTAGCAAAGATCTGCCAGATCCATGATGCTTGCCATTTGGGCCTCACCCTCATCCAGCAAAGATCTGCAAGACCCATGATGCTTGCCATGATGGACTCACCTCAGTCAGCAAAGATCTGCCAGATCCATGATGCTTGCCATGATGGACTCACCCTCAGCTACCAAAGATCTGCAAGATCCATGATGCTTGGCATGATGGACTCACCCTCAGCCAGCAAAGATCTGCAAGATCCACAATGAGGCAAAGATCTGCCAGATCCATGATGCTTGCCATTATGGGCCTCACCCTCAGCCAGCAAAGATCTGCAAGATCCATGATGCTTGCCATGATGGACTCACCCTCAGCTAGCAAAGATCTGCCAGATTCACAATGCTTGCTGTGATGGATTCACCCTCAGCCAGCAAAGATCTGCCAAATCCACGATGCTTGCTTTGATGGACTCACCATTAGGTAGCAAAAATCAGCCACATCCATGGTGCTTGCCAAGATGGACTCACCGTCAGCTACCAAAGATCAGCAAGATCCATGATGCTTGACGTGATGGATTCACCCTCAGCCAGCAAAGATCTGCAAGACCTACATTGCTTGCCATTATGGGCCTTACCCTCAGCTAGCAAAGATCTGCCAGATCCATGATGCTTGCCATTGTGGGCCTCACCCTCAGCTAGCAAAGATCTGCCAGATCCATGATGCTTGCCATTATGGGCCTCACCCTCGGCCACCAAAGATCTGCCATGATGGACTCACCCTCAGCTAGCAAAGATCTGCCAGATCCATGATGCTTGCCGAAATGGATTCACCCTCAGCCAGCAAAGATCAGCCACATCGATGGTGCTTGCCATTATGGTTCTCACCCTCAGTCAGCAACAATCTAGCCAAAATGGACTCACCATGCATCAGCTTCCAAACATCAGCAAGATCCATGATGCTTGCCATAATGGACTCACCGTCAGCTAGCAAAGATCTGCCGGATCCACAATGATTGTTGTGTTGGATTCATCTTCAGCCAGCAAAGACCTGCCAAATCCACAATGCTTGCTTTGATGGACTCACCATTAGGTATCAAAGAGCAGCAACATCCATGGTGTTTGCCAAGATGGACTCACCATCAGCCAGCAAAGATCTGCAAGTGCTATGTTGCTTGCCATGATATGGGCCTCACCCTCAGCTAGCAAAGATCTGCCAGATCCACGTTGCTTGCCATGATGGGCCTCTCCCTCAGCTCAGATCCATGATGCTTGCCATGATGGACTCACCCTCAGCTAGCATAGATCTGCCACATTCACAATGCTTGCTGTGATGGATTCACCCTCAGCCAGCAAAGATATGCCAAATCCACGATGCTTGCTTTGATGGACTCACCATTAGGTAGCAAAAGTCAGTCACATCCATGGTGCTTGCCATTATGGTTCTCATCCTCAGCCAGCAAAGATCTAGCCAAAATGGACTCACCATGCATCAGCTTCCAAACATCAGCAAGATCCATGATGCTTGCCATAATGGACTCACCCTCAGCTAGCAAAGATCTGCCAGATCCACAATGCTTGCTGTGTTGGATTCATCTTCAGCCAGCAAAGACCTGCCAAATCCACGATGCTTGCTTTGATGGACTCATCATTAGGTATCAAAGATCAGCCACATCCATGGCGCTTGCCAAGATGGACGCGCCATCAGCCAGCAAAGATCTGCAAGACCTACGTTGCTTGCCATGATGGGCCTCACCCTCAGCTAGCAAAGATCTGCCAGATCCACGTTGCTTGCCATGATGGGCCTCACCCTCAGCTAGCAAAGATCCGCCAGATCCACAATACTTGGGTCTCATAGATCACCCTCATCCAGCAAAGATCTGTCAAATCCACGATAAGCTTGTCATGATGGACTCTCCATAAGGAAGCACACATCCATGATGCCATTACCATTTTGGGCCTCATCCTTAGCCTCCAAGATCTGCCGGATCCAAGATGCTTGGAGTTTTTATAGCAAAAATGAGCCTGATCCATTACCTGCAGTGTGTTGGGCTAACCCTCAGCTAGTGGAGATAAGCCAGATCCATGATGCTTGCCATAACCGACCCATTGAAGGTGACCTTCAATGAGGTAGAGGTATAGCTAGCACATACAGGTACATGCTGCACCGTTGACAATACAGTTGTACATCCTGGGCAATGTGGTTTCCAACAGGTGCTGGAAAGAATAGGTAAGACATGGTGAGACATGTCAAGCCCTCATGTCACATTCCTCCAACTGCAAATGGGCAATCCTGAAGGAAGTGAAGGAAGCAGAGCTTGCTTGGCCACTCAGTCCTAGACCTGACCTCAGCAAGGTACGTTTTCTTTGTCTTGTTACTCTTTACCAGAGTATTGTCATTACTAACTGGGCAACACTAACAGGGAGTTTCCTTCAATACCCATTTCATGAAACAGGCAGCTTTTGCAGCTGGCTGTGACTACAGTGTTGGATGTGCTGCCCCTAAAAGCTGATGCCGCGGTAGAGGGATGGTTACTAATCCAGACTGATAGCAAATTAACAAACGTTAACGGAACTTGATTACGATACCAAAATGGCACGCATGTCACAAGGCATTGTGGTTACAACAGAGGAATTAACTACTAAGTACAGTCAAAGCAATAAGAGATATTAAACGAATGTAGTTTTTACTCTACATTTAAACATAAAGTCAAGGTACACATACATGTAGATGCAGATGTGGAGAGCATCGAGTCACCACATCATCCTTCAAAAGAGTATCTTGTGTTCTGCTTTGAGCCATCAAAATGATCCGGCAGCTATCGAGGTTAGGAGTCCCAAGAACTTGCCTGAAGCATCCAAATGCGAGTCTTCAGTAGTCCAAGGTTTTTAGAATTGGAGTTCACATTGGAAAATGGTGACTGAGATGCCAATCCCATGGGGCTGCAGATAAAAAATGAAAAAAATAAACTTATATTACTCAAAGAAAATTAAATGTGTAAATAATTGCAGTGTGCGGTAAAGAAAGAAGAAAAGGAAACATTCTATTTTAAATTAGGCAAGTCTATGACAAATACTCTTCCTTTGATAAAGAATTTTAGGGGGGGGTTACCACAAAGACACATTCCACAAATCATGCAGGAGGTGTACTAGAATCTTGGGACATACGTTTAAGTAATAATTTTAGAAGGTAGCATGTGGGTAACTTATGGATAGAAAATCCCAAAAACAAATCCAGAACCTCACATGGTCTGCCATAAACCTGGATGTATTACATTTTTGTGTCACAATATTAATGGCAAGCCTCAAATCATATTCATCCAACTAGAAATGAATGGAGTGAGGACTAGTCAGCAAATTCCTGTCAGCAGGACATGTACCTTGAGGTAGACCTTATCAAGCCACCATTGTGCAGCATCAGCTTCAGGGTGTATCTCCTTGATTCCAGCCATCCCATGAAATTATAGAAATGAAAAATATTTCAACATTAATAAAACACAAGCCTTCACAAGCCTTAATACAAAACGACTAAAGCCTTTAACAGTTCAATAAAAAAATGTGTGGTAGAGGGGAGGTGATCCTAAAGTATTTTTTGTAGACCCTATTCACACTAATGAGGTGAACAGGTAGTATATCACTCTACTTACCAGTAGAATGGAATACAATATTTGCATTGGTGGGAATATATGAAGCTATCATATCTCTACAAAGGCCATAGGACATGACATGTCCCGAAAAAACTTCCTCGAGCTGTCTAAGATTCCACAGATGAGTGAAATCTAAAACATAAAATGATGGCAGGATCAGATACATGTAATAATTACTGCCATGCTCAAAGAGTAATGGAAGGATGTTCAGAGGATCAACACTCATCTGAAAAAATGACGTGGTCAGATGCTCTAAAATACTTAATGGCCCCTCTAAGGAGCTGCAGGTGATACAGCTTGTTGCTGGGGACTTGCTGAAATCAACGGTACCAAGCAAGCCAGATGAAGATCGCTTTAAAGATGGAAGAGAAAGGGAAGGCGAATCCCCGAGCAATAAACCAAAACCCTGATGAGCCTTAAGACAACAGGTTGTGGGGAAGAACAGGGCTGATTCTGTGAAGATAGAATTTTGTAATCATTCTCTCTGACAGAAAGGAAGAATGTTTAAACAAAGATAGAATCTAACAGATCCACCATGTTCTCTGTAATGAGGCAGACCCTCTGCCAAGAAAGATTAGCCAGATCCACAATTCTTGGATGTGATGGAATCACCGTTAGGTAGCAAAGATCTGCCAAATCCACATCCAGCCAGCAAAGATCTGCCTAATCCACGATGGTTGCTGTGATGGATTCACCTTCAGCCAGCAAAGATTTGCCACATCCACGATGCTTGCTGTGATGGAATCACCGTTAGGTAGCAAAGATCTGCCAGATCCACAAATTGCTTGAAATAATGGGTCTCAACCTCGGCCAGTAAATATCAGCAAGGTCCATGATATTTGCCGTGATGGACTCACCCTCAGGCAGCTAAGATCTGCCAAATCCATGATGCTTGCTGTGATGGACTCACCATTAGGTAGCAAAGATCAGCCACATCCAAGGTGCTTGCCATTATGGGCCTCACCCCCAGGCAGCAAAAGATCTGCCAGATCCACAATTGCTTGAAATAATGGGCCTCATCCTCAGCCAGCAAAGATATGCAAAATCAACAATGCTTGCAAAGATGGACTCACCATCAGGTACCAAAGATCTGCCAGATCCACGATGCTTGCCATTATGGGCCTCACCCACAGCTACCAAAGATCAGCAATATCCATGATGCTTGCCATGATGGACTCACCCTCAGCTAGCAAAGATCTGCCAGATCCTCAACGCTTGCCGTGATGGATTCACCCTCATCCAGCAAAAATCTGCCTAATCCACAATGCTTGTGCTGTTATGGATTCACCCTAAGCCAGCAAAGATCTGCCAAATCCATGATGCTTGCCGTAATGGACTGACCCTAAGCTAGCAAAGATCTGCCACATCCATGATGCTTTTATTTATTTATTTCTTGTTTACCCTGGGTTTACCTGCTCAGTGAAACACACACTGTTTTCCAGAGGTTCCCAGCAATTACAATATGAATTAGGATGGTGCTACACGTGACCGAGAAGCAGGCTTTCATGGGCGCCCTTTGGCAGCCAGCCACATCAACCCATATATGATCATGAAGTACAGCTTAAGATCGAAAGTGTTTGGTTTTTGTGGAGGGAGGAAAACCAGAGAACAACCCTCGAAGCATAGGAGAGAACCAAACGCACAACTCCACTCACATAATGACAAAAGCCGGGATCGAACCCAGGCCACATTGGTGAGAGGCGAGTGCCTACCACACTTTGCCACCAACGCCCCCTGTGATGGACTCACCATTAGGTAGCAAAGATTAGCCACATCCAGCAAAAGATCTGCCAGATCCACAATTGCTTGCCATGATGGGCTCACTCTCAGCCAGCAAAGATCTGCCTAATCCATGATGCTCACTATGATGGACTCACCATTAAGTAGCAAAGTTCTGCCAGATCCACAATTGCTTGAAATAATGTGCCTCACCCTCAGCCAGCAAAGGTCTGCCAAATCCATGATGCTTGCAAAACTGGACTCACCATCAGCTACCAAAGATCTGCAAGATCCATGATGCTTGCCATTATGGGCTTCATCCTCAGCTAGCAAAGATCTGCAAGATCCATAATGCTTGCCATTATGGGCCTCACCCTCAGCCAGGAAAGATCTGCCATATCCATGATGCTTGTCATGATGGACTCACCCTCAGCTAGCAAAGATCTGCCAGATCCATGATGCTTGCCATTATGGACCTCACCCTCAGCTAGCAAAGATCAGCCAGATCCATGATGCTTGCCGAAACGGATTCACCCTCAGCCAGCAAAGATCAGCCACATCGATGGTGCTTGCTATTTGGGCCTCATCCTCAGCCAGCAAAGATCTGCCAGATCCATGATGCTTGCCATTATGGGCCTCACCCTTAGCCAGCAAAGATCTGCCAGATCCATGATGCTTGCCATTATGGGCCTCACCCTCAGCTAGCAAAGATCAGCCAGATCCATGATGCTTGCCGAAACGGATTCACCCTAAGCCAACAAAGATCAGCCACATCGATCGTGCTTGCTATTTGGGCCTCACCCTCAGCCAGCAAAGATCTGCAAAATCCACGATGCTTGCAAAAATGGACTCACCATCAGGTACCAAAGATCTGTAACATCCACGATGCTTGCCATTATGGGCCTTACCCTAAGCCAGCAAAGATCTGCCAGATCCACGATGCTTGCCTTGATGGATTCACCATCAGCCAGCAAAGATCTGCAAGATCCATAATGCTTGCCATTATGGGCCTCACCCTCAGCCAGCAAAGATCTGCCAGATCCATGATGCTTGCCATGATGGACTCACCCTCAATGAGGAAAGATCTGCAAGATCCATGATGCTTGCCATGATGGACTCACCCTCGGGTAGCAAAGATCTGCCAGATCCATGACGCTTGCCAAAACGGATTCACCCTCAGCCAGGAAAGATCAGCCACATCGATGGTGCTTGCCATTTGGGCCTCACCCTCAGGCAGCAAAGATCTGCCAGATCCACGATGCTTGCCAAGATGAACTCACCATCAGCTACCAAAGATCAGCAAGATCCGAGATGCTTGGCATGATGGACTCACCCTAAGCTAGCAAAGATCAGCCAGATCCATAATGCTTGCCGTAATGGATTCACCCTCAGGCAGCTAAGATCTGCCAAATCCACGATGCTTGCTGTGATGGACTCACCATTAGGTAGCAAAGATCAGCCACATCCATGGTGCTTGCCAACATGGGCCTCACCCTCAGCCAGCAAGAGATCTGCCAGTTCCACAATGCTTGCTGTGATGGACTCACGATTTTAGGTAGCAAAGATCTGCCAGATCCATGATGCTTGCCATTATGGGCCTCACCCTCATCAGCTAGCAAAGATCTGCAACATCCGCGATGCTTGCCATTATGTGCCTCACCTTAAGCAAGCAAAGATATTCCAAACCCACGATGATTGCCATTATGGGCCTCACCCTAAGCCAGCAAAGATCTGGAAAATCAACGATGCTAATACCATTATGGGCCTCACCCTCAGCTAGCAAATATCTGCAAGACCCACGATGCTTGCCATTATGGGCTTCACCCTCTGCATGCTAGCAAAGATCTGCCAGACCCAAGATGCTTGCTATTATGGGCCTCACCCTCAGCTAGCAAAGATCTGCCAGATCCACGATGCTTGCCGTGATGGACTCGCCATTAGGTAGGAAAGATCAGCAAAATCCATGATGCTTGCCATGATGAATTCACCCTCAGCCAGCAAAGATCTGCCAAATCCACGATGCTTGCTGTTATGGACTCACCATTAAGTAGCAAAGATATGCCAAATCCACGATGCTTGCAGAGATGGACTCACCATTAGGTAGCAAAGATCTGCCAGATCATGATGATTGCCGTTATGGGCCTCACCCTCATCAGCTAGCAAAGATCTGCAACATCCGTGATGCTTGCCATTATGTGCCTCACCCTCAGCTAGCAAAGATATACCAGACCAACGATGCTTGCCATAATGGGCCTCACCCTCAGCCAGCAAAGATCTGCAAAATCAACGATGCTAATACCATTATGGGCCTAACCCTCTGCTAGCAAAGATCTGCCAGACCCAAGTTGCTTGCCATTATGGGCCTCACCCTCAGCTAGCAAAGATCTGCCAGATCCACGATGCTTGCCTTGATGGATTCACCCTCAGCCAGCAAAGATCTGCAAGATCCATGATGCTTGCAATGATGGGCCTCACCCCTGGCCAGCAAAGATCTGCCAGATCCATGATGCTTGCCATGATGGACTCACCCTCAATGAGGAAAGATCTGCAAGATCCATGATGCTTGCCATGATGGACTCACCCTCGGGTAGCAAAGATCTGCCAGATCCATGATGCTTGCCAAAACGGATTCACCCTCAGCCAGGAAAGATCAGCCACATCGATGGTGCTTGCCATTTGGGCCTCACCCTCAGGCAGCAAAGATCTGCCAGATCCACGATGCTTGCCAAGATGAACTCACCATCAGCTACCAAAGATCAGCAAGATCCGAGATGCTTGGCATGATGGACTCACCCTAAGCTAGCAAAGATCAGCCAGATCCATAATGCTTGCCGTAATGGATTCACCCTCAGGCAGCTAAGATCTGCCAAATCCACGATGCTTGCTGTGATGGACTCACCATTAGGTAGCAAAGATCAGCCACATCCATGGTGCTTGCCAACATGGGCCTCACCCTCAGCCAGCAAGAGATCTGCCAGTTCCACAATGCTTGCTGTGATGGACTCACGATTTTAGGTAGCAAAGATCTGCCAGATCCATGATGCTTGCCATTATGGGCCTCACCCTCATCAGCTAGCAAAGATCTGCAACATCCGCGATGCTTGCCATTATGTGCCTCACCTTCAGCAAGCAAAGATATTCCAAACCCACGATGATTGCCATTATGGGCCTCACCCTAAGCCAGCAAAGATCTGGAAAATCAACGATGCTAATACCATTATGGGCCTCACCCTCTGCTAGCAAAGATCTGCCAGACCCAAGATGCTTGCTATTATGGGCCTCACCCTCAGCTAGCAAATATCTGCAAGACCCACGATGCTTGCCATTATGGGCTTCACCCTCTGCATGCTAGCAAAGATCTGCCAGACCCAAGATGCTTGCTATTATGGGCCTCACCCTCAGCTAGCAAAGATCTGCCAGATCCATGATGCTTGCCGTTATGGACTCGCCATTAGGTAGGAAAGATCAGCAAAATCCATGATGCTTGCCATGATGAATTCACCCTCAGCCAGCAAAGATCTGCCAAATCCACGATGCTTGCTGTTATGGACTCACCATTAAGTAGCAAAGATATGCCAAATCCACGATGCTTGCAGAGATGGACTCACCATTAGGTAGCAAAGATCTGCCAGATCATGATGATTGCCGTTATGGGCCTCACCCTCATCAGCTAGCAAAGATCTGCAACATCCGTGATGCTTGCCATTATGTGCCTCACCCTCAGCTAGCAAAGATATACCAGACCAACGATGCTTGCCATAATGGGCCTCACCCTCAGCCAGCAAAGATCTGCAAAATCAACGATGCTAATACCATTATGGGCCTAACCCTCTGCTAGCAAAGATCTGCCAGACCCAAGTTGCTTGCCATTATGGGCCTCACCCTCAGCTAGCAAAGATCTGCCAGATCCACGATGCTTGCCTTGATGGATTCACCCTCAGCCAGCAAAGATCTGCAAGATCCATGATGCTTGCAATGATGGGCCTCACCCCTGGCCAGCAAAGATCTGCCAGATCCATGATGCTTGCCATGATGGACTCACCCTCAATGAGGAAAGATCTGCAAGATCCATGATGCTTGCCATGATGGACTCACCCTCGGGTAGCAAAGATCTGCCAGATCCATGATGCTTGCCAAAACGGATTCACCCTCAGCCAGGAAAGATCAGCCACATCGATGGTGCTTGCCATTTGGGCCTCACCCTCAGGCAGCAAAGATCTGCCAGATCCACGATGCTTGCCAAGATGAACTCACCATCAGCTACCAAAGATCAGCAAGATCCGAGATGCTTGGCATGATGGACTCACCCTAAGCTAGCAAAGATCAGCCAGATCCATAATGCTTGCCGTAATGGATTCACCCTCAGGCAGCTAAGATCTGCCAAATCCACGATGCTTGCTGTGATGGACTCACCATTAGGTAGCAAAGATCAGCCACATCCATGGTGCTTGCCAACATGGGCCTCACCCTCAGCCAGCAAGAGATCTGCCAGTTCCACAATGCTTGCTGTGATGGACTCACGATTTTAGGTAGCAAAGATCTGCCAGATCCATGATGCTTGCCATTATGGGCCTCACCCTCATCAGCTAGCAAAGATCTGCAACATCCGCGATGCTTGCCATTATGTGCCTCACCTTCAGCAAGCAAAGATATTCCAAACCCACGATGATTGCCATTATGGGCCTCACCCTAAGCCAGCAAAGATCTGGAAAATCAACGATGCTAATACCATTATGGGCCTCACCCTCTGCTAGCAAAGATCTGCCAGACCCAAGATGCTTGCTATTATGGGCCTCACCCTCAGCTAGCAAATATCTGCAAGACCCACGATGCTTGCCATTATGGGCTTCACCCTCTGCATGCTAGCAAAGATCTGCCAGACCCAAGATGCTTGCTATTATGGGCCTCACCCTCAGCTAGCAAAGATCTGCCAGATCCATGATGCTTGCCGTTATGGACTCGCCATTAGGTAGGAAAGATCAGCAAAATCCATGATGCTTGCCATGATGAATTCACCCTCAGCCAGCAAAGATCTGCCAAATCCACGATGCTTGCTGTTATGGACTCACCATTAAGTAGCAAAGATATGCCAAATCCACGATGCTTGCAGAGATGGACTCACCATTAGGTAGCAAAGATCTGCCAGATCATGATGATTGCCGTTATGGGCCTCACCCTCATCAGCTAGCAAAGATCTGCAACATCCGTGATGCTTGCCATTATGTGCCTCACCCTCAGCTAGCAAAGATATACCAGACCAACGATGCTTGCCATAATGGGCCTCACCCTCAGCCAGCAAAGATCTGCAAAATCAACGATGCTAATACCATTATGGGCCTAACCCTCTGCTAGCAAAGATCTGCCAGACCCAAGTTGCTTGCCATTATGGGCCTCACCCTCAGCTAGCAAAGATCTGCAAGACCCACGATGCTTGCCATTATGGGCCTCACCCTCAGCTAGCAAAGATCTGCAAGACCCACGATGCTTGCCATTATGGGCCTCATCCTCAGCTAGGAAAGATCTACCAGACCCACGAAGCTTGCCATTATGGGCCTTACCCTCAGATAGCACAAATCTGCAAGATCCGCAATGCTTGCCATTATGGGCCTCATCCTCAGCTAGCAAAGATCTAACAGATCCATGATGCTTGCCATGATGGGCCTCACCCTCACCAAGCAAAGATCTGCAAGATCTACGATGCATGCCATTATGGGCCTCACCCTCAGCTAGAAAAAATTTGCCAGATCCATGCTGCTTCCTCTTATGGGCCTCACCCTCAGCCAGCAAAGATCTACTAGACCCAAGATGCTTGCCATTATGGGCCTCACCCTCAGATAGCAAAAATCTGCAAGATCCGCAATGCTTGCCATTATGGGCCTCATCCTCAGCTAGCAAAGATCTACCAGATCCATGATGCTTGCCATGATTGGCCTCACCCTCACCAAGCAAAGATCTGCAAGATCTACGATGCATGCCATTATGGGCCTTACCCTCAGCTAGCAAAAATCTGCCAGATCCATGCTGCTTCCTATTATGGGCTTCACCCTCAGCCAGCAAAGATCTGTCAAATCCACGATGCTTAATACTGTGATGGACTCACCATTAGGCAGCAAAGGTCAGCCACATCCATGATGCTTGCTGTAATGGGCCTCACCCTCAGCAAGCAAAAATTAGCCAGATCCATTGCCTGTAGGGCTAACCCTCAGTTAGTGGAGATAAGCCAGATCCATGATGCTTTCCATGACCGACCCATTGAAGGTGACCTAGCACATACAGGTACATGCTGCACTGTTGATTAGGCCATAAAGTTGGGCATCCCTTGCTATTGTGGTTTCCAACAGTTGCTGGAAAGAATAGGTAAGACATGTCAAACCCTAATGCCACATTCCTCCAACTGCAAATGGGCAATCCTGAAGGAAGCAGAGCTACATGTAGCTTGAGTCATGCTTGGCAACTCAGTCCTAGACCTGACCTCAGCAAGGTACGTTTTCTTTGTCTTGTTTACTCTTTACCAGAGTATTGTCATTACTAACTGGGTGACAGAAAGTTTCCCTCAATACCCAGTTCATGAAACCGCCTGGTTTTGCAGCTGACTGTGACTGCAGTGTTGGATGTGCTGCCCCTAAGGACTGAAGCCACTGTACAGGGATGGTTACTACTCCAGTCCGATAGCAAATTAACAAACATTTACGGAACTTGATTTGATACCAAAGAAGCATGCATGTCAAACGCATTGTGGTTAGAACAGAGGTATTAACTGCTAAGTAAAGTCTACATGTAAGTATTAAAGTTACCTGTGGGCATAGGAGATTTAAACAAAAAAATAATGCAGTTTCACTTACAGTAAAATATCAGTTGAGGTAAATTCACAGTAGCCTAGATACAGATCTTACTTCAAAAGAGTATCCTGTGTTGTGCTTTGAGCCATCAGAATGATCAGGTAACTACCAGAGGTTAGGGGTCCCAGTAGCCTGTAGCATCCAAAAGTGAGAGTCTTCAGAAGTCCAAGGATGTTTAGAATTGGTGCTCACATTGGCAGATGGTGACTGAGATGCCAATCCATGCAGATGGCTGCAGATAAGAATGAAGAAAATAACCATGGCATATTACTCAAAGAAAATGAAATGTGTAAATATTGGCAGTGTGAGCTAAAGAAAAAAGAAAAAGAAAGATTGTAGCTAAAATTTGAAAAGTTTGCGCCTAATTTAGTCTTCCTTTGATAAGGAATTTAAGGGGGGTATTACCACAAAAGTCACATTCCAGAAGTCATTTGGAGGTATCTTGGTACACATTAATAGTTTTAGGAGGCACCATATGTGTAACTTTTATGGAAAGAAAATTCCAAAAAAATCCAGAGCCTCATATGGATAACCATAAACCTGGATGTATTACCTTTCCGTGTAAAAATCATGGCAAGCCTCAAATCATATTCATCCAACTAGAAATTAATGGAGAAACTAGTCAACAAATTCCTGTCAGCAGGACATGTACCTTGAAGTAGCCATTATCAAGCCATCGTTGTTCTGCATCAGCTTCTCGGTGTATCTTCTTGATTCCAGCCATCGCATGAAATGACAGAAATGTAAAATATTTCAACATTAATAAAACACAAGCCTTACAAAGCAAGTATTAAAGCCTTTAATGTGCAGAAGAAGGGAGGTGATCCTTAAGTAATGTTTGTAGACCCTACCCACACTAATAAGGTGAACAGGTAGTATATATATCACTCTACTTACCAGTAGAAGGAATACAATATCTGCAATGGTGGGAATATATGAAGCTATCATATCTCTACAAAGGCCATAGGACATGACATGTCCAAAACTACTTCCCCCAAGCTGTCTAAGATTCCACAGATGATTGAAATGTAGAAAATACAAGGATGGCAGGATCAGATACACTCGTAGTTGCTGCCATGCTCAACAAGTACTTGAAGGATGTTGAGAAGATCAACATCATCTGAATCAGGTGCTCTAAAGCGCTTTATGGCCCCTTTAAGCGCTTTATGGCTGCACGAGATAATGGATAATGGGCCTAATTCTCAGCCTGCAAAGGTTATGGGCATTGCATTGAGCCAGCAAAGATCTGCCAGATCTACAATGCTTGTGGTGATGTACTCAAGACTCATCTAGCAAAGATCATCCGTTACACAATGCTTGTCGAGATGGACTCTAGCCTCATCCAGCAAAGATCATCCAGATCCACAATGCTTGCCGTGATGGACTCGGGCCTTATCCACCAAAGATCATCCAGATCCATGATGCTTGCTGTGATGGACTCAAGCCTCATCCAGCAAAGATCATTCAGATCCATGATGCTTGCTGTGATGGACTCAAGCCTCATCCAGCAAACATGGCAAAGATCCTCCAGATCCATGATGTTTGCAGTGATGGACACAAGCCTCATCCACCAAAGATCATCCAGATCCATGATGCTTGCCGTGATGGACTCAAGCCTCATCCACCAAAGATCATCCAAATCCACAATGCTTGCGGTCATGGACTCAAGCCTTATCCACCAAAGATCGTCCAGATCCATGTTGCTTGCCGTGATGGACTCAAGCCTCATCCAACAAACATGGCATGGATCATCCAGATCCATGATGTTTGCCGCGATGGACTCAAGCCTCATCCACCAAAGATCACCCAGATTCATGATGCTTGCCGTGATGGACTCCAGTCTCATCCTCCAAAGATCATCCAGATCTACAATGCTTGTGGTGATGGACTCAAGCCTCATCCAGCAAAGATCATCCAGATCATACAGCAAAGATCATCCTGATCCATGATGCTTGCCGTGGTGGACTCAAGCCTCATCCACCAAAGATCATCCAGATCCATGATGCTAGCCGTGATGGATTCAAGCCTTATGCACCAAAGATCATCCAGATCCATGATGCTAGCCGTGATGGATTCAAGCCTTATCCTCCAAAGATCATCCAGATCCACAATGCTTGTGGTGATGGACTCAAGCTTTATCAACCAAAGGTCATCCAGATCCATGATGCTTGCCGTGATGGACTCAAGCCTCATCCAGCAAACATGGCAAAGATCCTCCAGATCCATGATGTAATTTGCCGTGATGGACACAAGCCTCATCCACCAAAGATCATCCAGATCCATGATGCTTGCCGTGATGGACTCAAGCCTCATCCAGCAAACATGGCAAAGATCATCCAGATCCATGATGTTTGCCGTGATGGACTCAAGCCTCATCCACCAAAGATCATCCAAATCCACAATGCTTGCGGTCATGGACTCAAGCCTCATCCACCAAAGATTGTCAAGATCCATGTTGCTTGCCATGATGGACTCAAGCCTCATCCAACAAACATGGCAAAGATCATCCAGATCCACAATGCTTGCGCTGATGGACTCAAGCCTCATCCTCCAAAGATCATCCAGATCCATGATGCTTGTGGTGATGGACTCATCCAGATCCATGATGCTTGCCGTGATGGATTCAAGCCTCATCCACCAAAGACCATCCAGATCCACAATGCTTGCCATGATGTACTCAAGCCTCATCCAGCAAAGATCATCCAGGTCCATGATGTTTGCCGTGATGGACTCAAGCCTCATCCACCAAAGATCATCCAGACCCATGATGCTTGCCGTGATGGACTCAAGTCTCATCCACCAAAGACCATCCGGATCCATGATGCTTGCCGCGATGGACTCAAGCCTCATCCAGCAAAGATCAGTCAGATCAATGATGCTTGCCGTGATGGTCTCATTCACCAAAGATAATCCAGATCCATGATGCTTGCCGTGATCGACTCAAGTCTCATCCACCAAAGATCATCCAGATCCATGATGCTTGCCGTAATGGACTCAAGCCTCATCCAGCAAAAATCATCCAGATCCATGATGCTTGCCGTGATGGACTCAAGCCTTATCCACCAAAGATCATCCAGATCCATGCTGCTTGCTGTGATGGACTCAATCCTCATCCTCCAAAGATCATCAAGATCCATGATGCTTGCTGTGATGGACTCAAGCCTCATCCAACAAAGATCATCCAAATACAAAATGCTTGTCGTGATGGTCTCAAGCCTCATCCAGCAAAGATCATCCAGATCCACAATGCTTGCGGTGATGGACTCAAGGCTCATCCTCAAAAGATCATCAAGATCCATAATGCTTGCTGTGATGGACTCCAGCCTCATCCACCAAAGATTATCCAGATCCACAATGGTTGTGGTGATGGACTCAAGCCTCATCTAGCAAAAATCATCCAGATACACAATGCTTGTCATGATGGACTCAAGCCTCATCTAGCAAAAATCATCCAGATACACAATGCTTGTCATGATGGACTCAAGCCTCATCCAGCAAAGATCATCCAGATCCATGATGCTTGCCATGATGGACTCAAGCCTCATCCAGCAAAGATCATCCAGAGCCATGATGCTTGCCGTGATGGACTCATCCAGCAAAGATCATTCAGATCCATGATGCTTGCCGTGATGGACTCAAGCCTCATCCAGCAAAGATCATCCAGATCTATGATGTTTGCCGTGATGGACTCAAGCCTCATCCACCAAAGATCATCCAGATCCACAATGCCTGCTGTGATGGACTCAAGCCTCATCCACTAAAATTCATCCAGATCCATGATGCTTGCCATGATGGACTCGAGCCTCATCCACCAAAGATCACCCAGATCCATGATGCTTGCCCGGTGATGGACTCAAGCCTCATCCGCCAAAGATCATCCAGATCCATGATGCTTGCCGTGATGGACTCAAGCCTCATCCAGCAAAGATCATCCAGATCTATGATGTTTGCCGTGATGGACTCAAGCCTCATCCACTAAAATTCATCCAGATCCATGATGCTTGCCATGATGGACTCAAGCCTCATCCACCAAAGATCACCCAGATCCATGATACTTGCCGTGATGAACTCAAGTCTCATCCACCAAAGACCATCCGGATCCATGATGCTTGCCGTGATGGACTCAAGCCTCATTCACCAAAGATCATTCAGATCTATGCTGCTTGCCGTGATGGATTCAAGTCTCATCCACCAAAGATCATCCAGATCTATGCTGCTTGCCGTGATGAACTCAAGCCTCATCCACCAAAGATCATCCAGATCCACAATGCTTGCGCTGATGGACTCAAGCCTCATCCACCAAAGATCACCCAGATCCATGATGCTTGCCGTGATGGACTCCAGCCTCATCCACCAAAGATTATCCATATCCACAATGCTTGTGGTGATGGACTCAAGCCTCATCTAGCAAAAATCATCCAGATACACAATGCTTGTCATGATGGACTCAAGCCTCATCCAGCAAAGATCATCCAGATCCATGATGCTTGCCATGATGGACTCAAGCCTCATCCAGCAAAGATCATCCAGAGCCATGATGCTTGCCGTGATGGACTCATCCAGCAAAGATCATCCAGATCCATGATGCTTGCCGTGATGGACAGAAGCCTCATCCACCAAAGATCATCCAGATCTATGATGTTTGCCGTGATGGACTCAAGCCTCATCCACTAAAATTCATCCAGATCCATGCTGCTTGCCATGATGGACTCAAGCCTCATCCACCAAAGATCACCCAGATCCATGATGCTTGCCGTGATGGACTCAAGCCTCATCCACCAAAGATCATCCAGATCCACAATACTTGCTGTGATGGACTCAAGTCTCATCCACCAAAGACCATCCGGATCCATGATGCTTGCCGTGATGGACTCAAACCTCATCCACCAAAGATCACCCAGATCCATGATGCTTGCCGTGATGGACTCAAGCCTCATTCACCAAAGATCATTCAGATCTATGCTGCTTGCCGTGATGGATTCAAGTCTCATCCACCAAAGATCATCCAGCTCTATGCTGCTTGCCGTGATGGACTCAAGCCTCATCCACCAAAGATCATCCAGATCTATGCTGCTTGCCGTGATGGATTCAAGCCTCATCCACCAAAGATCATCCAGATCTATGCTGCTTGCCATGATGGATTCAAGTCTCATCCACCAAAGATCATCCAGATCCATGATGCTTGCCGTGATGGACTCAAGCCTCATCCAGCAAAGATCAGTCAGATCCATGATGCTTTATAATATTATGGACATCAACCTAGGCTAGCAAAAATCTGCAAGATCCACCACCATGCTTGATGTGATGGACTCACACTTAGGGCGCCCCTTTTTATTACTGTGGTTCACATTTCTTTTCACCTTGACGGAGGGTCGGTCGGTCGAAGAAAAAAAAAGTTTGGTGGGAAATTTTTTTTTTTTATTTAGATTTCCCCCGGTATGTCATTCTGAAAATGGGTTGGCAGCAAAAAAAAGGTGGTTTTTTTCTTCGGTCGGAGCCCAAAATATGGGTCGGTTGGAAATGAGAACCACAGTAATAAAAAGGGGCGCCCTTAGCTAGCAAAGATCTGCCATATCCATGATGCTTGCCTTTATGGGCCTAGCCCTCAGCCAGCAAAGATCTCCCCCATCAGCAATGCTTGCTGTGATGGAGTCACCCTCATCTCAAGTGAAGATCAGATCCACAATACTTGCAAAAATGGGCCTTACCCTCAGTCACCAAGGTAGCAAAGATCAGCCAGATCCATGATGCTTGCCATTAGGCCTATGTGCCTCAATTTCAGCCATCAAAGATCAGCAAGATCCATGATGCTTGCCATCTTGTGCCCACCCTCAGTCAGTAAAGATCTGCCAGATCCATCATGCTTGGAATTACGAGCCTTACCCTCTGGCATCAAAAATCCACAATGCTTGCCACTATGGGCTTCGCCTTCAGCCAGCAAAAATCAGCCAAATTCACAATGCTTCCCATGATTGGCTCATCCTCATCCAGCAAAGTTCACCAAGATCCATGATGCTTGACATTATCCGCAGTGTTTGCCATAATGGGTCTCACGATCAGCCAGAAAAGATCATCCAGATCACATGCTTGCCATGATGGGCCTTTCCTCAGCCAGCAAAGATCTCTTGGATCAATAATGTATGATGTGATGGAGTCTCCTTCAGCTCAAGTGAAGATCAGCGAGATCCACAATGCTTGCAATAATGGGCCTTAGCCTCGGTCAGCAAAGATCAACCAGATCCATGACGTTTGACATCATGTGTCTCACCTTCAGCTGGAAAACATCATCCAGATCTATGATGTTTGCCAAGATGAACTCACCATCAGCTACCAAAGATCAGCAAGATCCGAGATGCTGGCCATGATGGACTCACCCTAAGCTAGCAAAGATCAGCCAGATCCATGATGCTTGCCGTAATGGATTCACCCTCAGCCAGCAAAGATCTGCCTAATCCATGATGCTTGCTGTGATGGACTCACCATTAGGTAGCAAAGATCAGCCACATCCATGGTGCTTGCCAAAGTTACGTGTTGCAGGTGTGTTTTCTTTACATGCCAAGGTGAAATAATCTGACTGGAGAAGGGGGAGGGCTGTGCAGTGGAGCCTGAGATGCTCTGTTGTGCTTGGTCATTGTTGTCCACATAAGACTACCTTGACTGCTGGATTTCAGGGGTCTGCCGTGATCTTGTCCGGCTGGCTCTAGGATATTCTAGGGTCCATATGGGCTTGTTTATAGTCTTTTATTTCTGGGAAGAAATAGTAAGAGGCCGCACTTCTTGGGAAGGGGCGCCATACATGTACATTGGTTGAGTGTCATCTCTGGAAGAATTTCCCTGAATGCATCATTGGCCAGTTCCTGAGTGTTCCCCTGGCTGCAAGTCTGTGTTGAGTGGGAGTAGTAGTGCAATAGTTTGGTGGCTGTCGGGGGGCCTGCCGCTGAGATGTTTAGCTATGGAATTCAATACCTAGTCGATTAGTTGAAAAGGCTGACCTGCACTTCAGGGGCTGCTATTGCTTCTTTTCATTACTTCCGATGAAGGAAGAGTGTTTGGCCTTGTGCTTCTGTGAGCTCAGCGTACTGGTGGTAGGTGGTAGTGGGGGGAACACCATGGGTCGGTTAGGCTGGTCGGTGGAGTGCAGTCGAGGTTTGAGGCTCCAGTGACGTATTAGCATGGTTGGCTCCATATAGTGAAGTGTTTTATCTTTGATCCTGAACGAGATGCGCATGCATCCTTTACAGGATTCCCAAGATGTTTTTACAGAGAGGTCTTGCGGGTCAGTGCGGGAAATCGGGTCCTACGTTCGAGTAATAACAATGTTGTAAACCAAGACTATAAAGAGAGAGGGGATATTGTGACAACGTTCCCTGTGTTGATGGCTTTGGCCGATAGCATTCTTTCCTTGCTCTTGCAGTGGCTGCACAATACCAAGGGGGAGCAAGGGGAGTAGCCCTCTGTCACACTTTGGTAGAAGCTGAGCAGCAGGAAGGCATGGGTTTGTTCGATCCCCATACTGATAGCTTTAGGCCTCTTCAGGTGATTAATAAGGGCAGAGAGAGGTTGCCTGGTTTAACGCCCCGTATCCTTTGTTTTGAAGGAAGGGATCTGTCCAATCCCTATACTGACAGGCCAGCCTTTATTGATAAGATCGTGACAGGGCCCATGGGAGGGTGCCTATACATCCGGCATCTATCATCTTAGTAGTATTGCGGTGACATTGGTGGAGATCCGAAGTACCTGCAAGATGCACAAAGATAAATGAAAGAGAGAAAAACACACACACAAAAAACACGAAAATGACACTGTACAGGTTAATTGTTTTACGTGTAGTACATACCAAGGTATAAAATACTTATGTCAAAAGGGAAAATCGTGATCAGGTCAACACGGGAATGTCTCTAGTGAAGAAATTAAACTTGAAAATCTAAAGAGTCTAAAAATACACGTTCGCTTTATAATAGCACTGAGAAAAGGGGAATTTGCATTTCGTAGTAACCGTCTTGGGTATGTTGAATGCAGTAGAGTAGACTCAGGAAAATAGTAAAAAAATAAGGAGCCACCATCTGTGTAACTTTTCGGAAACATCAACAACCACACACATGTCACTACCATTGCAAGGCTCAAATCATATTAATCTGGCGTGAGGACTAGTCAACAAATTCCTTTCAGCGGGACATGTACTTTAACTTGAGGTAGACACTATCAAGCCATCATTGTCCACATTCTGGATGCATCTCCTTCATTCCATCCATCCCATGAAATGATAGAAATATGTAAAATATTTCAACATTAATGATGTCTATCATGAAGCCTATCATTCATTACAATCATCATCAAATAACCACAAGGGAAACTGACTGAATTTAATTTTCACAGAAAAGTGAACAAAGAAAAAATTCCTGGAGCGGGATTCGAATCGTCTGTAGAGCGCCTGTACGGTATTTAGGAGGTCACTGGTTCGAATCCCGCTCTAGTCAATTCATTATAGGGCCTATACATTAAACTGATTTGGCCATTTAATTCGGTATTCTTAAAGCACTGTTATTATGTTCAAAGCTCTGCCGATAGAAACATATTGCACATTCACATTCTAGAAAAGACCATCCAGATCCAAGACGTTTGCCATTTTGGGCCTTGCCCTCAGCCAGCAAAGACCTATCAGATACACGCTGAAAATCAGCAACGTTGCTTCCAAATAACAATTATTTTGTAATCGGTTACCCGTCTGTTTTTCGGTTACGGTTACGATTACCCTTATAACAAAGAAAACAAAGAAAAACAAAGAAATAGTAAGTTTGGGTCTTTCAGGAACTTGGTCGACAACATTCTTTTGTCACAACATTTGGCAGTGGTAGACATGGCAAAATGTCTGGCCTTTGCTTTGCATAAGCCTGCTGGTCCAATTTTCAAAAGATCATTGATTTTTTTTCTTTGTGAACTCTAGAAAGTGTCTATGTTTCAAAAAGAAGAGGCCATTAAAAAGATACTTTTCGATTAACCTAACTCGGAAAATGTACCCGGGTACCCTTTTGAACGGTCGGTTAACCGGTTAACCGGATACAAACTGCAGCCTTAATTATAACCTCAACCAGCAAAGATGTGCCAGATCCACAATCTTTGCAACAAGGAGCCTTACCCACAGCCAGCAAATATAACTCAGACTCAGATTCATGAACCTATTAATTGGGATGCATGTTTGCTATTTTGGGCCTCACCCTCAGCCAGCAAAGATCTGCCAGATCCACGATGCTTGCCAATAATGGGCCTCACCCTCAGGTAGAAAAGATCAGCCAGATCAACAATGCTTGATGTTTTGGACTCTCCCTCAGCTGGCAAAGATCAGCCATATCTATGATGATGGGCCTAACCATAAGCCAAACTCTCCCCACCTTTTGTGGGTTGGGTCTACCCCATACCTACCCCGGATGGTTACTACAATATGGAAATTCACCTGCACCTATTTGCTATTCACTAAAAAGACTTGATCAACTGTGCTGCACCATGACTTAATTCCCACAATTCATACCAATAGGGGCGGCATATCCATTTTTCTTTACAAAGCCGGGAGGCTCGTAGCCAGGGTAGGGAGGATGGGTGATTAGCAAATGTCTGTGGTAGGTATTATAGGTGTTATACTGGTATGAACCAGTATACCCAACCCACATAAGGTGGGGGAGTCTACTGCATTGAAGCTACCTCAGACGGGGATACTACAATATGTAGATTAGTGGAGGCAAGGTGTAAGTTACCATACAATGGCTTGTCGTGGGTAGGACTTCAGTGAAGGTCTCGGCCACTGGTCAGCTGGTCCGGGGCCTCCTGGCTTCCATGTTGCAGAGGCCAGGATCGTCCTAACCTGTGTGGAGTTGCTTTGCAGTACATATCCCTAAGGTAGCAGGAGGTGTAAGTGAATGGGAACTTCCGGCATGCTGCCTTGTTTATGTCTGTTAATACCGGAGCTCCTTGGAAGTAAGACCAAGATGCAGACACTGTTTTTACATCATGGGCTCTTGAGTTTGTTAATCCAGTTTTGACGGGCCAGCTTGATGGCTGAGACAGTCCAGTGGGCAAAGGTGTCTTTTGACATTGGATGCTGAGGTTTGGTGGTAGTGATGATTAGCTGAGATTGAGGTACTCCCTCTCAGATCTTTGGTCTGGGATAGATACATGTACCACTTCAGGGCCCCTGTTTGTGATGCCAATATGGGTACAAAGATATTTGGTGGCTTGAATGTGGGAGTTTGATTCTTGGTGAGGAAGCTGATGGCCAGGATGAGGCAAATGTCATGTGATTCCAAGAGCTTGACGGTCCTTCTGAACATAACTACAACCAGGGGGACAGCATGTTTGATGGTGGCGTGCATCAGTCTTGACAAAGGGTTCAAAGGGGGAGCCTGCCAGACATTGCAGGACATTGTTCAGGTTCCAGGACGGGATCAGCTGTTTACGGGGAGGCCACTATTATAACATGCCCCGGAGTGGGTGGTGTACGGGCCGCAATCCTTGAGTTGGGCAAGGCGCAAGCCATCCTCGAAGCCATCATGTGCAGCTGCCACAGCAGACCTGTAATTGTGGATTGTAGGAACCTGAGTCCGGTGTGGAAAAATGCATGAATGGAACAGGTCTGATATCGCTGCTAGTGGTGGGTCGTTGGAGAGAGAGAGAGAGGCCAGAGGGTGCCTGGCCTATCTGGCATGACTGAGCCCCCTTGTCTCTTGTCCATTGTGGGGCCTTTCCAGGTTTCCCTATGCACAACTGCTGGGGCATTTGCCTCCCTGGTGCTTGATGCATGCCGCCGCCATTGCTGTTCTTGGGGTGACACAGGGTGTTGAAGATGCATGGCTATAGAGGTTTGAACATGTTGTGTCGGAGGGCTTGACCAGCATTTTCAGTCCAGGGGGCAAATATCAATATCCTCCCTATTTTTTCCTTCCCCTACTGTTAAGTAAAGGAGTAATACACATTCACTTCCCTTGCTCCTGTACACCCCCACCCCCCTCCCCCAGTGGCTACGTTACTGGAGGGCAGTGTCCCTGGGTCCCTGGTTGCTGTTTGTGGGGAGGTAGGGATGCAGCCTGCACTATGGTTGATTATCTGTTACTATCTTGGATTAAGCTGAATTGGAAAACCGTCAGCTGGTCCTCTTTTTGGCTGCCAGGAGGTGTTGGCAGAGGTGTTGAGCAACCTTGACAATTAAGTGTGCTCATATGGTCAGACTTGGCGCGACACTGTCAAGAGGTCTCATAGGTGGAGCCTGCATTGGGGGTTCGATTTGCCATGTTGGCAATCGGTCAGAGGCAGAGCCATGCGAAGGGCCAGGGCGGGTGTACCTGTAATACATATTGCCATGGGTTGGTCACTTGCTAGGGGCTAGAGAGGGGGCACTGATGGGGCTGAGGACAGGGACTGTTGGTAAAGGATTTGACCTCTTATGGATGGTCAAGATCCTGACTCAGCTTGTAGGGTCGGAGGTCATTTGGCCTCTGCCTTGTCTCGGGTACAGCCCATAATCAGGTAGGAGAGGATAACAATATCCTGGAGTGGGGTATCTTGTGGTCCTGTGGCTGGGTAGACACATGCATGATGCAGGTGAGTGTCCCGTAAATCAATGGCATCGCCCAAGGAGGGACAAAACAGGATGGGACTAGGGTACGTCACTGTCCCGATTGTGAGGAAGAAAGTGGGCATAGAGCAGTCCTTCATCTAACTGGCTAGGGACTGGGAAGTTGGCCGGCCTGTTTGATCAGATGGGATGCTCATGGGTTCAAGGGAGTTACAAATGGGTCAGAGTTGAGCGTACTCTTCCATCCTTTATGATGTCGCTCCCGAACCGAGCAAGGTGTTGTAGGCACTGTAGGATTGGTATCCCCATAGGGTTTTGTCTTTATCCCAGGGTACTGCCTATTAAAGATGGGCCCAGAGGCTAAAAGACACGATGAGTGTCTTTGAACAAAGCGTGTCCGACATTTTCTGGGGCAATGTACCTGCCGGAAGGTCAAGAATCTGGACAATATCTCGTTGCTGGCTCTTGGAAGAAGTAAGGACATTGACAAAGTGAGCCACCTCATACAATGATGTGGAACGGTGGTTAGGTGTGGGATGCCGAAGTTCCTGTATGCTTCTCTGGTTGGAATTTTACGATAACTGGGGAGCATTGGACCGATGCAAGTCTATCATCTCCTATCTGCCATGGTAGTTCGGTGCGGGAGGAAGAGGACCAGTCCATTGGGTTCGCATCCAGGGTAGGTAGGGTGGGTGAGGGTGGTGGTGGTTTGAGGCCCGGTGGCGTAGTAGCCCAGATTTACTCCACAAGTCCAAATGGAATGTTCCGGGGTGCTGCAATGTCGATGCCAATTGCTAATGGGTGCTATAACATGATGTATTCTAGGCTTCTCTCTGATAAACAGTTGTGTTGTGCACTCCAACAAGCCCTGCGGCGATGGGCAAGAGACGAATGTGACAGGTGGAGGTAACCACTGGGAGTCACCAGTCTCAAACCCGCATGTAGGCGGCCTGGATAAGTAAGTCGTTCCCCACCTGACCCAGGATGACAGAGGAGAGCAGGCATTCCACCTGGCGACTGAGCAGCCCTTTTCAGAGTAGTACTGCTCACCCTCACACGAGGGAAGGGGCAATAAAAGGAACTTCAAACAAATATGCTCATCGCAATCATAAACCGGCCAGTCTACCGCGGCTGGCGGTTTCACCCCGCAAGCGGTCAGAACAAATGCAAAAGAAAGTGCAAAATGAAAAATGTGATATTTGGCACATGGAATGTGCGCACCCTCATGGACAGAAAAGCCTCATCGAAGCCCGAGAGAAGAACTGCCCTCATAGCGAGAGAATTAGTTCGCTACAGAGTTGACATTGCTGCCCTCAGCAAGACCAGACTCGCCGAAGAAGGATCTATAGCAGAACCGAAAGGAGGCTACACCTTCTTCTGGAGGGGCAATTGGCAAAGGACGAAGACAGAATCCACGGGGTAGGCCTGGCCACCAAGACCTTGCTCTGTAAGCAGCAAGCAGACCTGTGAGTGAGCAGCTGATGAAACTTCGTTTCCCCCTCAACCCCTCTCGACATGTCACAGTCATCAGCGCATACGCACCCACTCTCACCAGCAGCGATGAAGTAAAGGAGGCCTTCTACGATAAACTGAAAGCGCTCGTGATGGATGTTCCCCAAGCGACAAACTCTTCATCCTCGGGGATTTCAACGCAAGGGTCGGGGCTGACAGTGGCAACTGGAGAGATTTGCTGGGACCTCACGGCACAGGAAAGCTTAACTCCAATGGCCTCATGCTGCTGAGTTTCTGTGCGAAAACGACATGACCATCACCAACACTATATTTCGCCAGGCGGACAAATTCAAGACAACCTGGATGCACCCCAGATCCAAACAGTGGCAAATGATTGACTTTGCCATCTGCCGTAGACGGGACATCCGTGACGTCAGAATCAGTGTGTTGGACCGATCACCGCCTTGTCAGAACTATCCTGTCACTGCACATCACCCAGACACATCGCAAGACTCCAAAAGTCTGCAGGCCAACTTTTGTCGTCGCACGACCCATGCAGCCAGAACAGCGTGATGCCTTTGCGAATGACCTGGATGACAGGCTGCCCAAGGACCTCTGAGGAGTGTGTAAAACATGCTACAACGATCGTTGTGGCGACGTATACATGAGTTTCTGGTCTCAATCTGTACTTGCGTGTTTAGGAATATCTTGCTATGATTTGGTGCAGGCAACCTTAAGGAATATTCAGTCAGAATCATTCATAACTTGCTCAACGTGACATGTCACATTTCTTACCGCAAAATCTGCATTGAAGCAGACCGAAACCCACGGTACCGTGAGCCTGACTTTACTGCACCAAATACACACATTGTACGTACGACATGTAGGCTTGCACTTCCTGCCCGATTACGAATTCGCGACTGTGTACTTCACTGGTGCACTTCATATGCTTTGAATGGTGTGGCGCAGATACTAATCGTGGAATTTTCTGGATGCAGCATGGGCCAGGCCATGTGGTGTGCATGATGCATCATACGTGATATGTTTACGTCTTCTTTCGTGCGATCGTCGCTTTCGGGAAGCTGTTCACAATATTTTTTAAATCAAGTTTGCAAAAAGTTTGTTTCTACTTGGCAAAATGAACCAAAAAATGACTGAAATTCAAGTATGTATTATAGAGTTTACACTTTTGGGTTGTTTATTCATTGGGCAAATGTCAGTGACTCTACTTTTTAAAATATTGATTTCGTTATACCGTTTTTGAAATGTTTAAAACTGGATGGCTAGATGTAAAGCGGGAGCCCGGAAATCCCGGAAATTTTAATGCACAGCACTAGTTGCCCGACCAAGTTTGTGAACCTGATACGCCACGACGACATGACCGGGCAAGTGCTTTCGGGCAGAGAGGCATCGGAGCCATTCAACATCACCAATGGTGTTAAGCAAGGTTGTGTGTTAGCTCCCACCCTCTTCAACCTATTCTTCACCTGCCTGCTCAACTATGCTGTCAGAGACCTTGAGCACGGGGTGTACCTGCGTTATAGACTGGGCGGTTCTCTGTTTGACCTGCAGCAACTGACAGCGAAGACGAAGACCATAAGAAGGATCGTCCTTGAGGCACTGTTCGCTGATGACTGTGCGCTCATGACCCGCAAGGAGCTCAACCTCCAAGTCGTCACTGACAAATTCACAGAAGCCTCTCGCATTTTCGGTCTCACCATCAGTCTCGGCAAGACCAAGGTCCTGTTCCAAACTGCACCTGCCTCCGCTGTCAATCCTCCCTCCATCTCCATCGAGGGCACCCAGCTGAGGACAGTGGACGCGACTTCAAATACCTAGGTAGTGTCATCAGCAGCGACAGAAGCCTGGACAAGGAGATCAACGCCAGGATCTGTAAGGCCAGTCAAGCGCTGGGCCGTCTGAGGACACGCGTCCTGAACCAGCATAACATCAGGTGATCCACTAAGCTCAAGGTGTACAGGGCTGTTGTCATCACCAGCCTTCTCTACGGATGTGAGACATGGACCTTGTAAAGAAAGCACCTGAAGCAGCTCGAGCGGTTCCACATGCAAAGCCTGCGGTCAATCCTGAGCATCAAGTGGCAAGTCCTTGACATGGCAGAGTCAACAAGCATCGAAGCCATGATCCTCGAGTGTTGACTTCATTCGGTGGGACATGTCATCAGGATGAGTGACGATAGGCTGCCAAAACAACTCATGTATGACGAGCTTGCTTCTGGAAGACGTCGGCAAGGCAGGCCTAACATGCGATAAAAAGACTGCCTTCAGCCAGCCTGAAATATGCCAGTATCAAATCCAAGGAGCTTGAGCTATGTTCACAGGACAGGATTGAGTGGCCAGCCCTCACCAGACAAGCCAAAGTCACATTCGAGGAGAGGTTGCAGAGGCCCGGGAGAGACGGTCTCTTCCCCTGTCCCAAGTGTTCCCCCGCCTGCAAGTCGAGGATTGGACTCACCAGCCACCTTCGAGCCCACGGCAGACGGGAGACAAGCTGATGAAGCAGTCATCGTTGATTTCGATGGACAACCAAGAGAAGACAATCATGACTGCTGAGGTTGTGGCGGTGACATCACCATTGGGCTCTCTGGGTCCTGACAGTGTAATTTTGCGTGATTGCCGTCGGTAGTGTGCCATGCCCGGTAGTGTTCGGACTGGTGTGGCCATTGAGCAGATGTATGTGGGGACCCTCACAGCTTTCCGTTCCAGTACGATAGCGGCTCCAGGGTAGTAGAGATAATAGTACTGAACCACTTTGAATACATGTCCTTATCAATGTGTGATGTTCCTATGCTCATAATTACTGTTGTAATACTGTTGTCGGTGACTGCCGGTGGAAGTGGGCCAAGCCTGGTAGTGTTGTATGGGCTGGCATAGCCATTGTGGGAGTGGTCGAGCAATATAGCAAGGGATGCTCCTGGCATTGACGGTTGGTGATGACTATTGGAGTGAGGCCGAGGGGTGGGATACCGACCGGTCGGTCTGCCCCATTGGAGCCGCAGCTGAGAGATGGGGCTGCGCATGCAGAAGTGTCTTGACGTCCTGGCAGCAAGCACTCACACTAGATGCTGCTGTATTGACGACTTGCAGCTGCCAATGGTGTATGCAGATGCACGTGGAGCTCTCTGCAACTTTCTACACGGGTATAGCAGTACAATAGCAAGGCATGTACATGGTATTACTGATAAAATGAAATGAGTTGAAAGCCAGTGAGTGGAAGCAGGTCAGGACCGGTAGTGTTGTATGTGCTAGCCAGTGTGGCTCCCGCTGCTTTCTCTCCACTCGAGTGGTGACAGACAATCTAGTCTGAGAGATGGGTTACCGATCCGCTGGTGATGGCTGGTGGCAGCGGGCTGGGCCTGGTCATGTTGTCCGGGCTGGTATGGCTGTTGAGTGGTATGTGTGGGAACCTCTGCAGCTTTCCGCTCTCTACAGCCGGGCTGAGCAGTGGTAAGGTCATATCATCGTTCTTGCCCACTAATGGCTAGGGCCTCTATACATCCCTCGATTGGACAGAGCAGTGGTAAGGGTGTGTCACTTTTCTTGTCCACTGATGGCTAAGGCCTTTGTGCTGAAGTCCATAGTCTTTCCTTCACTGCTCCCGTAGGGCCAAACAGTAGTGAGCCTCCTCTTCTTTACTCTGGTAATGGCTGACGGAAGCAAGCTACCGACGGCTTATTAGGCCTCTTTGAGTGACGAGACATGAAGCCTATTCGTGGAGCACCGGATTCCTTTTATTCATCAGGTGGCACCGACAAGCAAGGAATGAGTTTCCATTCCTGCAATGACGGTTTTAGGCCTTTATACATTAAGGAGTGTACAAACCTGGACCAATGCGAGTATCCCCAGTAATACACCTATCCAGTAGGACATGCCCACCAAAGCAACAGCCAAGCTACAGTGCACACAAAAGTAAACTCACTGAAAAATGTGTAGTAAAGAATACAACAAATTCAAACGTTAAGTCAGACAAAATGGCGGCAATTTGTCAGACATTAAATAACGTGTTGTGATTGGTCAATTTGTCCAGGGGCATGGCCTACTGGATCATTGTATTGATGTCCAAAGCCACAAACATGGCACTCACCAGGACTGCCTTGCCATTGACTAATATTCATACAGTCAAAAGTGTTGGAGTGCACTGGATCAGGCATGTCAGAAACACTGCCAACAATTTGATCAAATTTAATTGGCTGAAGCAGTGCTTGAGGCCCCACTGAGCTGCTACTTGGCACTCAGGTAAATGTAGAGCTAGGGTGGGCCCAACCCCAAATGATATGCACTTTTTGCAATGATCAGAGACGGGGCCCTTTGCAACAGGCAACCCCCTCTCCCTCCCCACAGGAGGTGTGTAGTCAACCGGGGAGTAGTCGACACAGGGTGTTTTACGTGATGGTGACTGGGCCAAAGAAATAAGAGTTGAATTTGAATGGATCTCATCCAAAGCCTGAAACATTTCACTTCACCTACTATAGACTACTAACCAAGATAAAAGGTCAGGAATGATTTATAAGAAAAGGAGAAACAAATCACATGTTGACGAACAGGAGAAGATAGAAGAAAAAAAAACATACTTCATACACTACTGAGGAATCTTTTCACATTACATCAAAGAATGGAGAATGACATCAGATCAGGTGCGAAGAAAGGAAAAACCAATTTGTAATCAGACTGTTTTACAAATTCCTTGAACAGGGTACATAATTATACCTTAAGAAGTTAAGATAGCTTCAGGCCGTGTAACTTAACAATATAACAAAGAAGGGAGAATGACATCAGGTGGTGAAGAAAGGAAAAACCAATTTGTGACCTGACTGGATTACAAATTACATGCATACGGCGAGTGGGAAAGAGAAAAACATCCTTGAATAGGCCACACATACCTTAAAATAAACCACTTGCCAGGCATTAAAAGTCAACATCCAGTTCCAGTCAAGGCTGCTTGACACGTCTCCCCTGATTCCAGCCACCGACTAGAATGATAGAAATGAACCATGCATCACAATCAATAAATATTCACTGTTCTCTTCCAAGGTTTTTTTGTAGATAAATATACTGGGGTTGTCGTTGATAATGGAATGGATTATGGGACCCCTTAAAGGTAATATCATACTTTGGTTTTTATCAAAGAAATACAAATTCATGGGCAAAAATATCAACACAGATACAGTAACAGTCATCTGTGAACATTTCAGTCCCATACGATGCCCAATTTTTGAGAAAACAGTGAAAAACAGCCACAGTATTTCTTAAGTCTTTTCTCTTTTATTTTTGATCTTTTAAAAGATCAAGAAGATTTTTGGTCGTTGTTTTACTCATTTCTGGATAAATACACCATTTCAAGCAGAACATTTTTAACGATCTTCATCTTCATACCCTGTAAGTTCTCCGTAAATCTGTGAACATTTCTGTTTTGGTTTCTTTCCAAAGTATGATACTACCTTTAAATGAATCTATTTGCTGTTTGGTGAATTTCAGAAACCTCGTTCATTTTTAGACATTTTTCTTTCCAAAATGACTCATTTAATCTGATATTTTTAATAATAATAATATAGATTTACAAAGCACACATATAATCCACCCTGCTGGATACGTGTTCAAGATGCAGCAAACGTGAAATATGGAAGTATTGAACAAAATAAGTAGTCACTGAAAACTTGTGTCACTGATTGGTTTTGAGTTGTGAAATCTTTCAATTTAAATTGTGAATTGTCACACTAATACATGCTTCCACTTGTTTAAGGTCATAAGAATTAATTGCTGAAAGTGTCGTGTAACAATAAAGGGCATTGCCTTGGATGTTATCATTGTATTCATCAGTAAGAAATATAGGGCATTTACGAAACGGATGCTCAGGCTCAGTCTCAGGCTCTGGCTCCATTTTGTGAATCCAAATAACGGGTATCAAAATTGAGGCTTTTGGCTGCGGGTCTGAAGTAGATTCTCTAGTTTGAAAAGGAAAACAGAGCTTCAGCTTCAATGAAAATCCACAACCTATATTTTCAGCATATGGATGCCAGAGCTGGAGCCTGAGCCTTAGCCTCCATTTTGTAAACGCCCATTGATTAATTGATAATAAAGCAATGAATGAATTTTCTGTCTAGACTAGAAACAAATGAGAGACAACAAATCATTACTTGACCAGGATAGATACCTCAAGATAAACACCAGGCCATGTAACAGTCAACATCCAGTTCCAGAGTCTAGGTTGCTTGTTACATCTCCCTGATTCCCGCTGTCTCCTGTAATGCAACATTCACTCATCATTCAGTTTGTGAAGCAAATCCACAAGATTGTCTTCAAAGTACATACATGTATCAATGAATACAAGAATAAGCTACAGTGATGGTCATGTGTCATCACCGTTTTAAATGGTTTTGTTTTATACAAATTTTACGTTTCAATAAAAGAAGTGTTTTTTTAAAGATTAAAAGAAAGTACAGTTTAAAGGTAGTATCATACTTTGGTAAGAAACTAGAACAGAAATGTTCACAGATTTACGTATAAGTTACAGGGTATGAAGATGGTGGCGGTAGAAACATTTACCGTTAAAATATTTCCGCCTGAAATGATGTATCTATCCAGAAATTAGTAAAACAACGACCAAAAATCTTTTTGATCTTTTAAAAGATCAAAAATAAAAGAGAAAAGACTTAAGAAATAGGCCTACTGTGGCTGTTTTTCACTGTTTTCTCAAAAATTGGGCACCGTATGGGACTAAAGTTTTCACAGATGACTGTTAAGTATCTGTCTTGATATTTTTGCCCATGAATCTGTATTTCTTTGATAAAAACCAAAGTATGATATTACCTTTAATAAAGTTTGTCAATCGTGTTTTAACCTTTGATTGTGCAACAAAAGGCAAGAAATACACAAGTACATTTAGCCCATAGGCAAGTAATAATCCACAGACAAAATCTTGAGTTCCAGAGAGTTAGTTCACACATGGAGGAAGGAAGAGACTGAAACAGAGGGTGAGTGTACCTGTATAGTGCCTTGCTAATCTTGTTTGCTTCTATCTTGACTTGATCGCTGCGGCAAACATTCCAATCCTCTTCGCATCTTGTGAATGCAACCACCGAAGCTAACAGGCGACACCCAGGGTCTTGAGAATGTTCACAGCTGAAAGGGAATGGTTAACCTACCTCAGTAAACATGCAGTCTTGTAACCTGGCCTCTACTGCATTTGAACTTGAATGTTGTGGCAAACATGCTAATCCTCCTTTCATCTTGTGAAAGCATCCAGCGAGGCTAACAGGAGACATCCGGCATCTTGAGCATATTCACAACTGAAGGGGAATGGTTATTAAACATTCCTTGGTGAACATGCAGTCTTTAACCCCAGCCTCTACATGAAATGCATGATGATTATTATTGGTTCTTGCATCTGCCAGGCGGGTCTATTGAAGAATTACAAATTATGCTACAGAAAACTACACACAAGTGAGGTGTTGTATACTTGTGAGGACTAGACAGCATGCAATATTTTACTTCTATTTTACCTCCACTTTGCTATGCCAGAGTCTAAAGGGATACGATCATGTAGGTCCCCTAAGTCTACATATATTTAAAGTGTGAAGTTTTATGTGAAATGTTTCCTGGTCCTGAAATATTTTTACAACTTTTCATGAATGACTATCAATCATTTGATGATAAAGTCCATACTGGACCCTTCTACATTTTGTGGGAGAATCATTTTTCGAAATAAACAGTAAATGCCCATCTAGAATTTATCTATCAAATGTAAAGGAGTGTGATAGGCAATTAAAAGGTTAGACCGGTAATTTACCTTTTTGAGAGTGAACAATTCCAAGACCACTTGCTTCTCCTTGGCATGATAGAACTGTTGTTGTGGAATGTATGCCATTTCCCGTCATCTGGTAAAATAAAATAAAACTTGTTTATAACTTGAAGTGTCAAAATATAATCCCAAGCTACATTAACAGTGACCATTTCAAATGATTTAAGTCTTATTTGTAACCCTTTCAGTCCCTTGCCTTTCTTTTAGAGTAGACTGAGGTGCAGAAACGAACAGTCATAGGATGACAGTATTTCTTTCTGGTACTTTTACAGGTCAAATTCAAAACCCCTTCCTTGTGACTTATACACGATGTGTTGTTATCAGCAAATGTGTGTACATGAATTACTTCTTATTTACTATTCATCCATAGTCAAGTTTTCTTTTAGTCCATTTGTTCCCTTGCACCAGTAGCATTCGCCCCACACATAGGGCTGTATTGATGGCTCTCTTTTAAAATCTGTCTCTCTCTGGTCGCCATTCACAGCCCTACTTCAAGGCATGATTTAAACGAGCGAGATCTAAAGAGTAGAATTGGGACAAGCTTTCAATTTCAATATCTTCTCATCTTCTGGACAATTTCACTTAAACTTTCTTTCTTATTCCTCAGACTTTGATTTTTCACACCAGCCCCGTAAAGTTTTCCAAAACTCTACAATTTCCCGTGTATTTCACCGTCAAAATTCCATGTTGTGGAATGATGACGACAGTGAACTTCGCCATATTGAAAAATTACGAGTACCAGCGAAGCAACGCTTCGTGCGTCTCATTTCAGGGCACCCAAAGCGACATGCACATTATGTATGTTAATTTTGTGACATAGCCTACATATGAAGTGATCGCCTGTCAGGTGACTAAACTTCTGACACATGAAGCGTTGCCCCAATAATACTCATCATTTTGCTCTTTGGATCTCCACGTTTAAGTCATCGCATTGAATTAATGGCTGAGAATAGCGACCAGATTTGAAAAGAGAGCCAAGCCCTAAGGCTATGTGTGGGGCTACATAGTACATTCATCAGACACGTCGATCTCAGACCTGGGCCGGGGGTTAGTTGCGATGATCGTAACCCTAGGTCTAACATGGGGACTGGGACCTAAGGTCCCAGTCCCCATGTTACATGGCATGTAGGTCCCGGTCCCCATGTCAGACTAGGCTAGGGTTACGATCATCGCAACTAGGCCGGGGGTATGATCCTGTAGCTGGGTTGTACTTCCATATATGTTTGTGCACAAATACATACATTCATGAAAACATGGGGGTGATGTACCCCCGTACCCACCCCCCCCCCCCCCCCCCCGCATGCCCCGCCCCCCACAATGTCAATGTTTCCCATTCAATTGATAGTGATACTCACAACCCAAATTGACGTCAATTACAACTGTGTCCTTTCTGTACTGACTGTACTGTCTGTTACACTGACACGTACTTGTAAAATGAGCAGCTCTTATTTCAAAATGTTTTCGCCGACTTCGCGTATCCAACCGTAGGCCTACATAACATGTGTGCCAAGTACAAGAATGGAATTTAAAAATGGCGCCCAGCCACGGCATACGGCATGCATAATGGAATGCCTAATGGGCTAGGCTAGTGCAGAAATTTTGGGTGATTTGTTTCGAGGAAATAAGATTGCCTCACCGTATAATAAACAGTCCAGGATGGCCTCCATGCAGTCTGGAACTTCCTTGTCAGTTTTATGACTTCATTTAAATAAAAGAGGACGTAAAAACCTTACAAATGTCATAGAATTAGAAGCAGCTGGTGTGATTTTCGGAAAATGCACGTGACACAGCGAGGCGAGGCAGACGTACAGGTACATGCATCGCATGCAATGGTGCAATGAATGGTGGTACACGGTGTACATGACGTAACGTGTACACGGCAAGATATGGATATATGCAGACGATAAAGTAAACTCGCATGACGATTGGTCAGATTTTCATTTGGAACTTTACCTTATGAATTATTCATTATTTTGACAAGCTCAGAAGGGAATTTTGTGGAGAATGTTAATTATGCATTGACCTGTTTTGGGCCGTGTCAAAATTGGCTCACTCGGTGCTTTGGCTCATTTCATAGCAAATAAAATAAGGTTAAAAACCCGAAGAATAGCCATGTTTCACCCAAATAGATTTTTGTGGAAAAGGCAACTATATTCGACCAATTTCGATGAACCCTTTTCTTTCATCGATGAATTATAATGATATTCGTTATAAGCTCATTATGCAAATACATGTGTAATTATCATATATAGTTATACCCCAGTCTAAAGTATTTTATATTCTATGCTTATTGTGGAGAAATGAATAAGACCATTATGGGCTTGGTTATAGGGCGAATTCTCAAGAAGTCCACTTATCTATCTATTTACAAAACTAATACAGGATACAATACTTTTACAGGACGAAAATAAACTACGTCAGAACTTGAGATTGAGGATGACGCTTGTGATTATATAACTAGACCAGAGAGTGGTCAAATTACGGAGAGCTAAAAGCCATTGTGCATTAAAGGTAATATCATACTTTGGTTTTTATCAAAGAAATACAGATTCATGGGCAAAAATATCAAAACAGATACAGTAACAGTAACAGTCATCTGTGAAAATTTCAGTGCCGGTGCCCAATGTTTGAGAAAACAGTGAAACCGCCACAGTATTTCTTAGTCTTTGCTCTTTAATTTTTTTATCTTTTAAAAGATCAAAAAGATTTTCGGTCGTTGTTTTACTAATTTTTTGATAAATTCACCATTTTAACGGTATGTTTCTACGACCATCATCTTCATACCCTGTAAGTTATACGTAAATCTGTGCACATTTCTGTTTTGGTTTCTTACCAAAGTATGATACTATAAGCTTGGTCACGAAAAAACAGTAGGACCTTCAAATAATTATAATTATGGCCTTTTACAGGACGAAAATCAGCTATACGTCAGAACATGGAGGTAGGAAAACCTCCATTGTCAGAAGAGATTGAGGATGACGCTTGTGATTATATAACTCGAGAGTGATCGGAATTGGAGAGAAGCCATGCATTCAACTTGGTCACGAAAACAGGGTATTGGTGCATGGGATACAGATACCATGCACTAATGACTCTCAGGAAAAAACTGACCTTTGGTGGTTTCCTTCACGAAGACCAAAACAATGTTAAATTGGATACCAAGAAATATTATGCGTTCCTCCTCAAAGGGAGATTTGACTGTTTTTCTCCCTGTGGAAATTTGAGCTCAATCGGACATCTGAAACACGAGAAAATAGCAGAAAACCGACTCGATTTTTCTTATAGAACATAAAGAATGGTTTCGATCAAAACTATTTTCAGTCGTTATATTTTACTAATTCTGGATAAATACACCATTTCAGGTGGAAATATTTTAGCAGTATGTTATAGCACCATCTTCATATCCTGAGAGTTATACGTGAATTTGTGAACATTTCTGTTTGGGTATGTTACCAATCCAGTACTGCCCTTTAAAGGTAATATCATACTTTGGTTTTTGTCAAAGCAATGCAGATTCATGGACAAAAATATCAAGGGAAATACAGTAACAGTCATCTGTGAAAATTTCAGTCCCATACGGTGCCCACCTTTTGGGAAAACAGTGAAAAACAGCCACAGTATTTCTTAAGTCTTTTCTCTTTTATTTTTGATCTTTTAAAAGATGCATGAAATAATAAACCTGTGAAAATTTGAGCTCAATCGGATATCTGAATCACAAGAAAATAGCGGAAACCCGACTCCATGTTTCTTATAAAACATAAAGAATGGTTTCGATCTTACCCCGAGATCAAAACTATTTTCGGTCGTTGTTTTACAAATTTCTGGATAAAATAATACATCATTTCTACCAGCACCATCTTCATACGCTGAAAGTTATAAGTGAATCTGTGAAGATTTCTATTTGGGTATGTTACTAATCCTGTACTGTACCTTTAAATCTTTCGATCTAATCATAAAATTAAGAACCGAAGGGAAACCGAGTGGATCATAGCCATGCTATATACTTATCCATGAATAGGCCTATACCCTGCGGCAGTCAGGGAAAATAATGGAGTTGTTTTGTTGCGCTGAAGTTCTATGAGTGTTCATCAAAATGGCCTGTCGTGACTTTTTAAATTCAAATGTTGCACAAAAAATGCAATAATTGTCAAGCTTTTGCTTCACGGAACATAGATGCAATCGAATCGGTAGATATAGGCGATAAAATGTTTCTCATGGACGACAAACTGCGTAGCACATCTCCTTCCGCGTCACCTGTGTACGGTATCATCCTCTTGCATGTACGGCCGGCACACCCCGCCCGTCTTCTCTTACATCTTTTGTGATATTAACAGTACCCTGAAGGTGATGCAGCAAGCATTTATCCCAGAGGAAATTAATAACTGTTATTTTTCATTAAAACATATACTGCTCGATCGTATAAACTGTCAATAATTCAGCAACTGCAAGCTTTTCATCGCGAGACATGCAGGTTTTAATGAATGAGTTGCTAAATTGGTTCGGACAAGTGGTGCTGTAAAGCCATGTAAAATATATACAGGTGGGAGCTTAAAGGTAATATCATACTTTGTTTTTTGTCAAATAAATACAGATTCATGGGCACAAATACCAAGGACTATATACAGTAATAGTCATCTGTGAAAATTTCAGTCCTATACGTTGCCCACTTTTTGAGAAATCAGTGAAAAACAGCCACTTTTATTTTTGATCTTTTAAAAGATCAAACAGATTTTCGGTCGTTGTTTTACTATTTTCTGGATAAATACACAATTTCAGGCGGAACATTTTTTAACGGTAGGTTTCTACTAGCATCATTTTCATACCCTGAAAGTTATACGCAAATCTGTGAACATTTCTGTTTTGGTCTCTTACCAAAGTATGATACTACCTTTAATAATATTTCAGAAAAATTGTGATTTCTGTCTGGTCAGGCGAGATGTTCTCTATTTCCGTTTTGCTGCTCATTTTATGCACAGTTTTATTAAAGACCTCCAGGATGAAGCAGGCTTAATTTATATTGCTTTTTACGACGTGTGTTTTTAAATCATATTCAGTATGCCAAGGCCTATACCTAGCGGGAATCGGTGTGAAACAGACATTTTTCTCTACAACAAATCATATCACGGCACCAACGGGAAAGACTGGCCATCGTTGTATTTTTATGAGGTAGGTATACCAGCGTGTGGGAGTACCAGGTGCAGTGACTGCACGTTGGCCTATCACGCGTGTGTGTGTCGTCAGTTTCCGAATTTGTTGGTTTCGTGAAAGATGACTTGCATTTTCATCCATTACATCTACCGACTTTGTTTCATTTCGCCGTGGCACAGAGCTGACACAGAACGTCTTTTGCTCATCGAGAAAAAGAAGGAGAAGGAAACGATGACGAATGAGAGTAATTCCACTGCCTGGGGAGCGTCTACCGAACCCAACGTTGGGATGGCCGTGGCGTTCGGCCTGCTGACGGCCGTCGCCCTGCTCGGAAATGTTGCAACCATCGGCAACTTCGTGCACAACGACTGGCTGAAGACGCACCGGTGTCATGTGTACATCCTGGGCCTTGCAGTGGCCGACCTGGGAACCGCCTTGGTGCCTTTATCAGTCAGCACCTTGGTGGCTGCCAAGGGGCTATGGCCTCTGAGCCGTCAGGCCTGTATGGCGTACGACTACTTCAGACTCCTCATTGAAAACAACGGAGTTCTGATCACCCTGCTCATCAGTGTGGACAGGTTTCGAATGCTGCGGATCACATTCACTAAATATGTCCAACAGATGACGCCAGCCCGCATGTCTCTTGAGATTGGTCTCACCTGGCTCGTTCCGGCCACTGGGCATGGCATCTTTGCCATCGTGTGGATCATCGGTGTGCCCCTTGAGGTGAGGGAATCAGAGACTACTCCAGATTGTCAGGATGTGCCTTCCGAGGCAGACATCCCTTTCAGCATTATTTACGCGGCACTCCTCATCTTCATCCCAGGGTTCTTGCTCGGTGTCTTGAACACTTTTACTTTTTTCGGCGTGGTGCAGAAACTGAAGGGAAGACGGAAGATTGCAAACGGCATGGCCTTTCGCGGGCCCCCTTCGACTGGATTCGGTGTCTTCAACAAGGTGGCGCCTCGACCTCCGGCGGCACAGACGCCTAAAATCGACGTGGCTGCCGATCCAGGGTTATCAAAGTCGCGTGGACCAATCACATTGTCCCCGTCTCTTCTTTCAACTAGCATGAATAACGGGAACGGTAGTCTTGGGGACGCTAGATCTGGGGAAGCCAGTCCTGACATCAGTGGCAAGACACTGCAACCTCCATCAAATCCAAACGCAGCCCTTAAATCCCAATCCAATGACCCTGGACCAAGCACCTCATCTGGCACGAAATGTTCACAGGAACTTCAGGAAGTAACGGGGAGCCGCGCACCACCGCCACAGAATGCCGCTGCAATGAGCCAGTTGCGACCATCCAAGCCAACGGTTCATCGCTCAAGGCACGCGGATAGGCAAACTGCCCGCTACATCAGACCAGCTGTCATGCTTGCCGGGATTGTGACCGTTTTTACCCTGTGTTGGTTCCCATTTGCCGTCTACTTCGTCCACGTTCACGTAGTTTGTCCAGCGTGCTTTTCTAGAGAGGTGCAGCTGTGGTTGCGATTGCTCATGTACGCCAACTCAGCAATCAATCCTTTCATTTATGCCCTGACTGACCGAAAAGTGCGTCAGGGATACGGGAAAATATGGCGTGGCTTAAAGCGGCGAATGGCCAACTTTTAGTCCAGCTATCGATTAATTAAATTGCACAAAAGTGTTTGTTTTTTATTTGTCATTCATTCACCGCGATTATTTCGAACGAATTCATCAATATGAATATTTTTCCGAAGCACACCAAAATATTGTTTCTGTCAAGGAGATTCTATATTTACCCCTATGGGATCTCGTTGTCTTTTAGTAGTAATGGAAGAATTTTGATGTCGAATAATTCGAAACAGACTTGGAAAAATGCAAATACATAATATTTCCCTTTTTATTGGATCCATAACATATTGGCAAGATCAAAAATCGATTCACCTTAGATTTAAAACAGGCGTTTGTAGAATCCTCCCGGTAAAACATTTTTTCAAACGATGCTGTTTACTACTTTCTATTTCTGAAAAAAAAAGAATAATGCAAATACTAAGTTTACGTATCGGGGAGATAAAAAAAACATATCTTAAAATAAACCTCAATTTAAGTGTCACAAAATTGCAGCCTGTTTTTTTTTTTTACGATTACGCGTATCTGCACTGGCATGATTGAAGTTAAAAGTTTGTTAACCCTTCACATGGGAGTCTAACTCGACTTCGATATAAAGATAAACTTGCTTGAAAAATGAAATAAATCAAGAAGGATCTCTCATTTCCGCACGATGAACGACTACTCAGAATAAATTGCAACGAAGATATTCCTGTTGTACTTTTTTTTGTATTGTAGTGTCCTTTGTGCCATCTCCACACGTTATCGCTGGTCTAATTAAACTTTGGTAAGCCTGTCTGCTCTAGAAACGTATAGAGGGTTGTACTAATGAGGTCAACAAATTAACGATGCACACGTACCCTATATATTTGAATTTAAAGTTCGGCAGAAATGTAATATTCCACCTTAAATCATCAATATCATCATAATTCGAGAAGCTATATCGTGTAATATACAATGATAAATTTAAACGTGACTTTTTATTTTGAAGACCAGTTATTGGGCTATTCTTATCTGTATTCATATCCGTGTTCGTATCAATTTAATGATGTGTTTCTCATTTTTAAGAGGTAAGATGACCTTTTGAGGTGGATTGTTGAAATCACTATATATAATGACCTGCATTGCGATCTGTTTTCATCTTTCTTGCACCGGAAATTTAAAATGTGCTTGTCGTGACTTGGTCCGTTTTAGAAATTGTGCAGTACTCGCGACAGAATGCGTTTCACCAATTATCCGAATCCTGTGCACAATTTCTGTTAATGTAAAACCATTATGTATCCGACACTCGCTCATTGGTATCGTGTATAGTTCATATTCGTGTATGGAACTTTGTACTATCGTAACCTTAAAGGTAATATCATACTTTGGTTTTTGTCAAAGAAATACAGATTCATGGGCAAATATATAAAGGAAGATACAGTAAAAGTCATCTGTGAAAATTGCAGTCCCATACGTTGCCCACTTTTTGAGAAAACAGCGAAAAACGGCTACAGTATTTCTTAAAGGCATTGCATACGTTTGGTAATGACTCTGAAAATTTATGGCAATAAAAACTTTCTTGGTGAGAAGTACAGCTGCTTTGGATAGTATAATGCATATTGAGAAACGTTCAATTCGAAGTACCGCGGTTATGGAAAAATATGTCACTTTTTATCTCCAAAAATTATGAATCTGAGAAGCGTTATGGCCGTAACGCTTCTCAGCTATTGACTTACTGTTATCTGGCGTGAAATAACCGCACTAGTTTTTCGCCAAAATCTCACAAACGCTACCACCTTTTGAATTGAAACTTTCACAGGTTAGTTTTATGGTATATATATACAATTATATTGGTTTGAAACAAACAATAGGCTCAAATTACCAAACGTATGCAATCCCTTTAAGTCTTTTATCTATTTTGGCCATTGGTTTAACTCTTTTCTAGATAAATACAGTATTTCAGGCAGATAAATTTTAACGGTATGTTTCTACCATCACCACCTTTATACCCTGTAAGTTATAGGTAAATCTGTGAACATTTCTGTGTCGGTATATGCTACCAAAGTATGATACTACCTTTAAAGCACTAAAATAAAAAGAACGGGGACTATTATTTAATACGTATCGTCTAAAGTGTGATTTCGATTTCAGATTCTGCTTTCGATTGAAGCAATTAATTTATTAAGTTTAATAATGGGATTATAGATACAAAAAAACTCTATAACTTTCCATTGCGTCTGTAGAATATCTATCTATGGTTTAAATAATTATATGCATTTTGAAACTGCACATTAATATTAATTCTCAATGTTTGAAGCCAAGGGCAAAAAAACTATTCGTGTGTAAAGTATCCACAAATCCAAATGTCATATGTTATTCATATACAGTGTATCAGGATATGCTTTTAACAGCAGAGCAAGAGCTGCATATTGTATAGAACAATTAAAAAAATTACAAAAAAATTGAAGCTTAAGGGTTTGTTTATTTGATTTTGGTTATTTGGTAGTTTCGATACGGTTTGACAAAAGAAAGAGAAAAACTGAGGGAAAAGGACAATCTTCACGGTCTTTTTAAAGGTAATTTCTTACTGTGGTGTTTGTCAAAGAAATGCAGATTCATGGGCGAAATTATCAAGAAAGATACAGTGATCGCATCTGTGAAATTCACAGTCTCATACGGCGCCCAATTTTTGAGAAAACGGTGAAAAACATCCACATTATCTCTTAAGTCTTTTCTCTTTTATTTTTGATCTTTTAAAAGCTCAAAAAGATTTTCGGTCGTTGTTTTACTAATTTATGGATAAATACACCATTTCAGGCGGAAACATTTTAACGGTATTTCTACTAGCATCATCTTCATACCCTGAAAGTTATACGTAAATCTGAACATTTCTGTTTTGGTCTCTTACCAAAGTAGGATACTACCTCTAAAAGGTACTATCATACTTTGATAAAGTTGATAGAACAGCTGCGGTCTGTTCGTAGTTTGATTTGTCATGAAATAAAAAAAAAACCTCAGAAATGTTCAGCTCAATTGATCATTAGAAAAAGTATAGCGAAAACCGGTGCAATTGTTACGCGAAATCAGTGCGGTGAATTGTAATTGATCAAAACTGTTTGTGGTATTTTGTTTTACTAATTTCTGGAGAAATACATCATTTCATGTTCAGGCAGAAACAAATGTAACGTTTTGTTTGTACAGGTCTATATCTTTATACACTGGAAAGTATACGTAATTCTGTGAACGTGTCTGTTTTTGGTTTCCTACCAAAGTATAGTATGCCCATGGGCAGCCCATTATTAAATCGGATTATTAAATTATAGCTGTCGTAAGAAAATAATTTTCCGCGGGCCTAAGTAGATTCTTGTTTAAAATTCCAACGTTCACTTGTTTTCATTGAAGTGGTTTGTTATTTCAGTATGTAATTAGTTATTGTTTTTCCTTCTATACGTCTCAAGAGTTGGTTTGGAGAGGTACAGGCCCTTTTGAAGGGTTCCTGGAGTGATTTTCAGTCAGTGTATTTTTATTGCTTTCACACAGAGAATATACTGACAAATAATGAACTCAAACTATAGCATTTGGTTTTCATTTGAATGGCTTTGCAAAATGGGGGATTTTCATGCATGCTCATGTGGGTAACCTACAACAGAGATATAATGAAAACAAAAAAATTTTAAGAAGAGGCAAAATTTACCCACAGAAATGGTTTGGCAAAAAGATTACACCAGCACCAGTTGAGTGAAAGGAACATATTCGGCACAATAAAACACATTGAGGGGGAAAAGGTCTGTCAGAAAACCTACACTATAAAACAACCCCAACTTCTGCACAATAAATTGAGATACTGCTCTGATACTACCCTGATTACATCACAGTTTTGCTCATGAATATGTAAATTCTAATTAGCATATGCAAACTTGGCCAAAAAACCTGTTGTTAACCAAGCCATAATATTCCTATTGCAGAGACCCTTTAACGTTTCGATAGCCTTATTTTAAAATAAGTTTGTCGGGAAGACGTCTTCCATACGTCACAACATTGACCGTTGACGTCTCAAGACGTAAAGTAATCCCATCATTTTACGATACTCAGACTTAGAGAGAAAAAGAAATTGCCACTACTCGTTACCTCTCCATTCGATCACTTGTATAATGCATATACCCATTATGTGCTTTCTCCTATAGTATAAGCAAAACAAAAACAATATACTTGGAAATCCGGAAACGATTTGGGATCATGGCGGCTTATTTTATAATTTTGTTTTTCAGTCAGACCCTTTAGTCATTATACAATAAGAGATGAATTTTTCTAAGGGCATTAACCGTTCTCAGTGCTGAGTCTAGATGATGTCCTCAATATCCAATTAAGAACGCTTCACTCGTCATCTTTCTCTAATGCGTCGTTGGAGGTCCCGATCAGGCGCTCGTAGTCGTCCCTCCGGGAGGCTTGTTTGTAACCACACCACCTGATCCTTCGAAGCCGATCAATCATCAACAGAGGGACTGGAAACAACTCTATCATTCCCAGGACGATGAATGATGTACCGTAACTACCGCTGACGTCATACAGCCAGCCTAGTGACGAAAAGAAATGTGAAAAACAAAACAAAAGTGTATAAAAGTATGTAAAAAATACTTAATTGTTCATAATGTCAAAACATGTTATTTCCATAATGCTATGTCTACAGTATAGGGTTTTGAATCGTCATGATAATTCATTTCTCTACAAAACAAACTGTATAATTTTGGCAATATGAAAAGAACAAAAGACCGATGACAGTAACAAAGGAAATACATTCCTCTTGAGCTTATTTGTTGTGAAGTTGTGTTGAACACTTTAAAATAAAATGTAACAAATTTGATGTTAGAAAAATTGAAATGAACATTTTGTATTTCTTTCCTCATCTTGTCGATTCCTTATTTTAAAGATTGAGGACAAACATACCTGGGAAAAATCCCATTGGCATTCGCAGTACGCCAAGAACGATCGTGTACCATCCCAAGGCAATGATGAACCTGTGCTCTCCGACAAGGTCTCTTAGAACGGTAACTCCTAGTGGATACAGCGTACCCACAGCCAGACCATAAATAAGTCCCAATACAAACATACCCATGAAGGTGTGTGCCAATGGATCCATCATAAGGCTGGTACCTGCCATTACGGCCGTAATAGTTAGTAGAGTGGTAGCACTGATCAATTTACTGTCCACGAAAAACCCCTGAACCACCTTACCAAAGAGATTGGCAAAGCCTGCTCCGGAAGGCAGCGTGGCGGCTTGGATGGGCGTCAAGCCGGCCCGGATACCATGGGGCACAAGGTAAATAGTCCACGCCATGAAGGACAATCTCTCGAAGCATAAGACGCAGGTAATGGTGATGAAGCGGAGGTCTTTCAGCAGGTACAGGTGGCTCGATTGTACGAAACTTCCCCATCGATCCTTTCCCCCATTTCCATCTGATGAAGAGACCTCTGCCAAAGATGTCATCTCGCTGTCATCAGAAGAACAACCGTCTTGCTTGACGGGACCTTCGACCACAACCGGCCTGAGCATAGCTCCACAGACCACCACGTGAAGGCTTATTCCTCCCCATAGCAGGAGAGTTCCTCTCCATCCATACGCGTCAAATATGACCTGGGCCACAGGTGGAGCTACCATGATGCCAATTGGGATGGAGGACAGGGCAAGGCTGTTGGCTGTACCATACCTATGGTGGAAGTAACTACCGATCATGGCGAGAGGGGGGTTCTCCACCATGCCCATACCGACGCCTGGAAGCAAAAACACCATTTGAAAATATTGATTGTCTGTCGATGGTAAAATCGGAAATTTGATCAGTGATACATCAAGTAATTAAATTGCTTGCCTGGTTTGATTAAAGTCAAGTTATTAGGTAATCTGGTCACAGGTGAACATACAGTGACGTCTTAATCTGAAACAACAAGAACGGGACCGAGCTTTAAAAAGCAAAAAAGAAGAAGACAAACTTGAACAAAAGCCAATGTGACGACAAATTCTTAAGATTTACCTATGGTAATGACAGAGAGAATCAGGTGCAATGTCCCGGTAGCCAGTGAGGCGGATACCAGACCGATCCCAAATAATAACCCTCCGGTCATGACTATCAGACGGGGTCCACTTCGGGAGCACAGCCACGCTACGGGAAGAGCTGTAAACACGAACATAAAACAGCTGCAGATTTACTTAGGAAACCACGCATCAAACAGACGTATATGTGATAATCAACCTCCCATTAATTTGTGCAGAATTGTTAAAGGTAATATAATACTTTGGTTTTTTTATCAAAGAAATACAGATTCATGGGCAAACATATCAAGACAGATACAGTAACAGTCATCTGTGAAAATTTCAGTTCCATACGGTGCCCACTTTTTGAGAAAACCGTGAAAAAGGCCACAGTATTTCTTAAGTCTTTTCTCTTTTATTTTTAATCTTTTAAAAGATCAAAAAGCTTTTCGGTCGTTGTTTTACTAATTTCTGGATAAATACATCATTCCAGGCGGAGGAAATTTTGTAACGGTATGACGAAAGGGGTCATAACAAAAATAAAAGGCCCCTCACGGTCCAGATGAATACTGCCTTCAAATTATGTAAATAATGAGGAAAACAATGCAGTCGATAGCAATTGTAATGTCAGCAAAGTTGCTACTGAATTTTTAAGTAAAAGCATTGAAAGCTTCTTCGGGTCTAGTTTCTTTCAAATATAAGAGCTTTGTAGCATGTGGTATTGGAAAGGATGAAAGGAACATTGCAAATTCAAACTTTATGACGTGAAGGTCATATGCCTCTGGCGGTTTGCTTTTTCAAAGAAATATTTCCCACTAAAATAGTTTTATCTTTGTGAAAATCCAAGGCCTGTATATGAATACTGGAGAAAAAAATCGCAACAGATAATTTCGACTACAGCAATCGAAACTAAACACGATGTGAAGGTGAACAAAGTCAAAGATTTGTTTGAGATATTTCTCACGTTTGCTGCATTTTCAAAACCCGATGATTTGAATGAATGCTGTCTTAATTTCAGAAAAAAATTCAAAGTGTCAAATTCTACGAGCAACCTATTAAAGATGTGACTACACTTTATATTGACTGTACAGAGTACAGACTCACAGTTGGAAGTAGGCCTATTCCTCACAATGGCAGATAAGATAAAGTAATTATTGTCAACATTGTATTAAGCTTGTCCCATTAATACAGTTACTTTCTGCCCAGCCTTGAATAATCGGCAAACACGATCTTTCACTTAACCTAAGTGCTTACTAATACAATAAAATATGTCCGTAACTTAAATGATATACAGCCCATTTAGATAATTGAGTAATGAGATAATAAAATAATTTTCAAGACTTCAATTAGGCTCTGGACGTCTTCAAGATGAAACACAGCACTACCGCACAATTATGATACCATGGCGAGATGACTACATTATAAATGATGGCATAATTTTTCGTCAATCGTGGTTTAGAAGATAACCAAATGATTAGAGTTTCAAAGAACGTCGCTTTCTGCCTGGTGTTCACAAGACTTCATCATTAAAGGTAGTATCATACTTTGGTAAGAAGCAAAAAACAGAAATGTTCACTTGCAGATTTACCTACAACTTATAGGGTATGAAGATGGTGGTGGTAGAAACCTACCGTTAAAATCTTTCCGCTTGAAATGCCATATTTATCCAGAAAAGAGTCAAACAACGACCGAAAATCTGTTTGATCTTTTAAAAGATGAAAAATAAAAGAGAAAAGACTTAAGACATACTGTGGCTGATTTCAATGTTTTCTCAAAAAGTGGGCATCGTATGGAACTGAAATTTTCACAGATGACTGTTACTGTAACTGTCTTGATATCTTTGCCCATGAATCTGCATTTCTTTGACAAGAACTAAAGCACGAAGTTACCTTTAAATGTGTTTACCCACTTTCTCTTCAGTAAAAATGATGGAAGTATTACAACATCTCGCAAAACTGCACAACATCATGACTACTAATTATCTGTGTAAAAAAAGGAGGAAAGGAAAGTACAAGAAATATACCTGTGAAATCCGAGATTGTAAGCATTACAGATATGAGCCAGCCAACGACCCACGTGTCCAGTCGCATGTCCTCTTCGATGCTCGGTAAAAGGACAGCGAACACTTTGACCGTGGAGGTTCTGAGAAACAGGGCAATGAAGGTAGCCCCCACTACCAGCCAACCCCAACCGCCATCCTTACGACTCATGCTAGATACCTGTTTCCTCCCACCAAACCGACACCATCAAAAAACAACTTCAAATTCGAATGAGAATACAAAGATGGTCTCACTGTCACTATAGTTGGTGCAAGTCAATGTCTTCTATCGAGGTGTAACCTGGCTGCTGTCATACTGTTTATATATACCGGTATGCAACTCAATGAAATACAGGGAGCTACATGGCCCCAGAGAGGTACTGAATAAAGTAGGGCGATCTTTCACACGTTCACTTAACTGTCTGATGATCGACACGTGACCTTATATTGTGGATATTAAAATGGGCGAAGTTTAGGGAAAAGAGTCAAGTGCGTCACTAGTATGATACACCCATCACCTCGAAACGACATCACTCCGATATCATCAGATGCATTTGCCCCCAGTGGCCAAACCTCTTCGAATTCAAATAACTGAAACTTAAAATTCATCATTAATAAGTTTTCGCAGGCCGAAGTCTTGCTGCAATTCTGTAAGAAATTGCTTCAAATAAAATTACTTTGCCCTGCATGGCCCTGGGGCCAATTTCATAAAAATGTTTAGCACAAAAAATTGCTAAGCATGATATTTCTGTCTTGGATTAACAACCAAAAATGTCAATGTGTTGTATATCACTTGTGATTGTTCTTTGGCTGTTGTTCGCCGTCCATGAATATCAAATCGAATTTTCAATGGTGGTTTGTTTTATTGGGCGAGAAATTGTTGTGCTAAGCATTTTTTTTGTGCTGAACTTTTCTATGAAATTGACCCCTAAACACAATTATACAGAAATAGGAAAATGAGGCAAGATTACAGGTCGAGGATGAATAGAGTTTGAAAATGAAAGGAGAGGGGAAATGAATCAAGGGATAGGACAAGATGAGAAAGATTCAGGATAAACAAGGACGCTCGCAACAAAAACCCTGTGGGTTTTTATAACGCAATGGGCTATGACTATGAGGAGACAAATTTGTACAAGCAAGTACACAAACATAAAGAAAGGGGGCAACAACATGCACTGCAAAAACTACATAAATGTGTTACACAAACGGAGTACATGCAAAGAGACTTTTTTCTTGCAGTGTGTTGCCAAGACTGAATTACACAACCTCAAAACCCGATTTTCATCTTTACTTTCATACACATAATGTTTGTATTGACTATGCGTAATATCCTTGCAAATTTGTTTTTAAGGAGTACTCTTTCAATTGGTCATGTTTTCGCCAATTTCAGCCCCAATATACTTAAATTCTACATGGTGATAGCCAAGACGTGGCTGTATCATATATCTGAATCTTGAAGTGATAAACATTTTAATGTTAACATAATGGTTACCGACACAGTGTTGCTTTTTTTCAGGGACACCCTGTTCAGTGTACAGTCATCTAATATTGTTGTCTGTAAATTGCCTCCCGACGGGGGCATGGGCCTGAGGCTCAGATGCCGATTGTTCAGTACAGAGCAATTTGGAAATAAAATTGCCCCCTGAGAGTTATGAATCCATACTTGTGACGGAAGTCGTTGAGTCATCTTAGGTTAACGACCGTGATAGGCCACTTCATTAAAAAACAAACAAAAAACCTAAGATTTCGTAAAGAAGATTTTGCTCTGGAAAATAAGGGACCCTTGATATGTATGGTATCAGGTGGAAATAAGCAGAGCGCAAATATATTATTGACTGGAGGAGGTCCCATAGGATCAGACTGGGTTGCTTGATCGGATGTCTAACGACCCGTTTAACTTAAAGGCAATTTCATACTTTGGTTTTTGTCAAAGTAATGCAGATTCATGGACACAAATATCAAGACAGATACAGTAACAGTCATCTGTTAAATTCCCAGTTCCATACGGTGGCCACGTTTCGGAGATAACAGTGAAAAAACGCCCACGGTATTTTACAATCTTTTCACCGTTGTTTTTGATCTTTATCCAAAGATCAGGCATTATTTTAATGGTATGTTTCTACCATCATCATCTTTATACACTGTAAGTTATAGATACATTTGTGAAGATTTCTGTTTTGGTATGCAACCAAACTAGGGTACCTTTAACTTGGTTCTAATCCATAGTTTGATACGACATTCGATAAATAACGTTATACACGTTCATAATTTCGTACCATTTTCTCGAGTTTAACACAGTTGTAATATCGATAAGCTTGCATGTTGGATTCATTTAATTTTTATTGTTAAAATAATGACCCATCCCTTGCTCGTGAAAATAAGGCAATCATGAGGGAAATAACTGATGTCAAGAAAAGGAAAAGAGACACAGAAACTTTAAAGGTAATATCATACTTTGGTTTTTGTCAAAGAAATGCAGATTCATGGGCAAAAATATCAAGGAATTGATACATTAACAGTCATCTGTGAAAATATCAGTCCCATACGGTGCCCACTTTTGAGAAAACAGTGAAAAACAGCCACAGTATTTCTTATGTCTTTTCTCTTTGATCTTTTAAAAGATCATAATAATGTGTGCGTGCAGGCACCTGTCACAAGTTAAACACATGCACACAGAACTTTATGGAATCATTTTCATTGGCCGCCTAATGAATTGATTACTGAATATTCATATCCTACGTTTATCCTAGATACGCCCCACCCACAGTACACAACACAACTTGGACCTCGCTGGTAAACCGCAATAGACTTGCACGTTAATACACAAAAAACACGCGAACCACGCAACAGCCCCACGTTGTCAACAGTGAAACAGTGCAACGCGATCAACGTTAGTGTGGAACATCATCACTTCCTGACTGTAAAATATCTTCAAAAATGGATATCGTCACAGCAGTTTTGGACAACTTGAAGGAGAAAGGAGGTGATCTTAACAGTTACCCAGGCCTGATGGATAATGGTGAGCCAGTGGCAGCCAAATCAGCATTTAGTTTCGTGCCAACAGTTCGAGGCGATCCTAAAGAACATTCAGTATTCAATAGCGAGCAAAAGGTAAACAATCAATTATTTTGTGAAGTAGGCCTACACGATCGCAATAACATTTCACCTGTTCACTAAACTAAACTTCAACTAAACAAAACCTGTTCAAAACTTGTTCTTTTCAGTCTATAGATGGAAAAGGATTAAAGAATCAGTAAATTGTTTTTTTCCTGTAAACATGAAAAATAATTTTCGATCATGGAGGGTACGTACGTAGAAATAGTCTTTTTCTACCTCCATGTCCATGAGCTAACGTTAGTCGATCGAGTGCTGGCGCAGTGCTAGAGTGTACGAAGTCTATTATTACCCCTAGCTGCACCTAACTGTAGCCCTCTGACTTTGTTGTCGTATATAGGGCTACAGGACGTTTAAAATGAAAAACATGAGACCTTAATTCCCCACCCCTAAAATGACTGTTAATCGACAATCTGTGGCATAATGACTCACCCCGGTGTTTAGAGGCGTTTAGAAGGTATAAACTTTAATTATCATTTCGGATGTCGACAAAAACAAGCAATTTTCAGCCCAAATTTCCGTACGTACAAAAAAAGTCGCGGTTCCTGTGACTTTTCCCACATGTGGGGCTTTGTGAAATAATAAAGAAATACATTAGAATTATCTCTCTGAGTCCAGCCTACATTCGATTTACGTACGTAGACAACAGACAACAGAGCGAACGGGATGAGTCTACTCGGTACATTATGCGACGACTGTTGCCTGAAAAATGCTGAACGGGTATTTAAGCGAATGCACTCTATCGATTCATCTCTATTTAGGCAACAGTCGTCTGCCATTTTATAAAGCTTAGACGTACAATAGGCTAATCTGTGGGCATATGAATGCAGATTTAAGACAGAATTCACAACATTACCCTAAAATTGACCTTTGAGAAAGATTATGTGATTATCTGAAATGCATATTAAAACAAAATTGGTTCAATTTTGTTCATTTAATTTAATTTGACAGGTGCGGTCGCATTCAACCTATGATAGGCTGTTCCATAAACAGCAGGGATATAACAACAAGCTGCATCGATGTGACAGAGAAAATGCCAAGTCTAAAGGACTGACGGTCAATAATGAGGTAATTAACTCCTTTAGCCGGGATTGTTTTTAACCAGTCTCATTAATTAAGGCCTATCAGTCACTGGTCAAATATAGAGTTCATTTGACCTGGCCGGCCATGCATGGGGGAACACAATGGTTGATAGATCTGTGTTCAGTAGTGCTGGGCTTTTTATCCGGATATAGGTTAACCGACCCGGATTTAATTATAAATTCTCACTAACCATTAACCGAAACTGAAAGGGAAAAAATAGAGGTCAACATTTGGCTCATGCTCAACAACCCAAAAAGTATAAACTGTAGAATTTCAGTCAGTTATTTTGTCCATTTTGCCAAGTAGAAACACGCTTTTCACAAACTGGATCTAAAAGAAACATGTACTGAATCTAAATGCTTGAACTAAAAACAATGTTCATTGTAAAAAGCATCCCAAAAGTGATGATCACATTGAAGAAGACGTATACCATAAATCGCACATGTCGCACGTGATTACATAGGTTAGCCGTTTTAACCTGATTTTTTTGCAATCAGTAACCGGATATGAAATTACCCAATTTTGCCCAGCACTAGTGTTCAAGGCTCATGCATAGATTGTAGTCCATTGAGAATGCATCTATTGCAAATCTATACAAGGGTAAATGTACTACAATGGGTGCATTTGTTTAGGGACAATAAAGGTCCATTGAACCTCCCATTCCAGACAGTACCACCATTTCATACATTGAATATCATGAATATTCTCACACCATGACGAGGCAAACTGCTGGGTTAAGGCAAACATATACATGTATGTATTTGTAATAAATAAAATGGTGCGAATAGTTGCGGGACAGACAGGCCGATATCTTCCAGATTGCTTTGGTGGAAGTAATAACAAAAAAGTTTCATATTCACTTCACTCCCATATCCAGTAAACAAGCAGACACTCATTGCTGAGCAAGAACTTATCTTAAAGTGCAGGGAAACTTTTCCTTTACAAAGGCCACTTCTGTTTACAGTGACAGATAAATCTGAAGACTATTTGAAAGGGCACCGCAGGACTTGGCATTTTACAGTACTTTTAAGGAAGTTGTTATGCCATGCATGATTGGCCACATGATGCAATTTTTTGAAGAGGTTTCATTAATATGACGGGCTTCATTTGCTTTCAAACAAATCCATTGTGTGACTGGGTTTAAAGCAAACAAACAACAGAACATATTCGTGAAATAACCACAAGGGAAACTGACTGAACAAATAAAACAACAGAACAAATAGAGACTGATGCTGTGATGTAAGGGAAACAGGATTTGGATTACCAGAATGAAAATCCTGCATGCTCGGGTCACTTTTCTTTGAATTCACAATAAAAAAAAAAAATAAAAAAAATTAAAGGCAGTTGTTATTTGGCAATAAAACAGCAACGGTCAGGGTACTAGGTACCCTGTTCTTGAAACGAATAATTAGGCAATAATCCCACTGATATGAATCAATCTTACACACATAGGCATCACTCAGTTTAAACTAATTAAAGGCATCAATCAAGACAATGACCATGCAGAGGCTAGGACCCTGTAACTGGGCAATTACCAGGGGTATCAAGGCAATGACCAGGGGCATCCAGGCAATGACCAGTGGTAACAAGGCAATGACCAGGGGCACCAAGGCAATGACCAGTGGTAACAAGGCAATGACCAGGGGCACCAAGACAATGACCATGCAGAGGCTAGGACCCTGTAACTGGGCAATGACCAGGGGTATCAAGGCAATGACCAGGGGCATCCAGGCAATGACAAGGGGCACCAAGGCAATGACCAGGGGCACCAAGGCAATGACCAGTGGTAACACAGGGATGCCAGTGGGTTATCAGTCCAGGGCCGGAATTTTTTTGGGAATCGATAAAGTAGTCGAATATATGCACGCACGCACGTACGCGCGTGCACCGGACGTAAAAAAAAAGCGCCTATACACATAATGAACACTGATACATGTCATGCTAAAAACCAACAAAACCGTGAGACCGTAGGCCCTAAATTTTTCTAAATAAAAAAAAAAAAGCCGAACGGCAACAGAAATTCACAAACGCAGGATAAGGAACGTTACAACTTTACTCCAAAGATCACCTGCCATTCAAATTACAAATCGATCAAACAAAAAAAATGACCGAACAAACGAAATAATAAATAGGCCCTACACCTAGTAGTATTAACCTAATTACCGGTATAATTTCCACGAAAACGCTGGCTACATAGGATACATTTTTTGACGTATGCCGCGCGATCGTTTCGATTTCGAGTTCACCAGACCGCATGGTCAGCCATTTTGTACATACATAGTCTTGATCCAAGACGTTCGATCGCTGTTTGTAGTGCGCCCTCTTATGAATAATACACCATCACAACCCATTCAGCGTACGTAAAAAAGTAATGCAAGGACCAAGACAAGTCTATAATTCCAACCGCTACAAACCATGCATCGTGCACAGCACACCTCGTGGTCGCTGTGTTAGGCACCATGCGATCGAGATATGTCTGCCGTTGTGTGGGCTCTGTCGCCGTATGCGCTTTGTAAGTTTTACACTCCAGTGCGGTGTTTCGGCGCTTTACGGCATAAAAGGTGGCATTTTCTTTCACTTTTATCGGTATATTTCTGGGCGATTTCACTGATTTATGCAGTGTTTAGAAAGTGATTTTCAGCATGGTTTTTAACAAAATACGTTGCAGGTTTTCGGAAAATGTAAACTGAAAAAAGAAAGCGCTGTGTTTTGGTAATTTCGCAAGTGTTTATTGTCGCTCCGAACCACAAATGCCGACGGCCGGAGGCTTTTTCCGAAAATATGCAAAAGCCGGAATTCCGGCAATTGCCGGAAGTCTGGCATCCCTGGTAACAAGGCAATGACCAGGGGCACCAAGACAATGACCATGCAGAGGCTAGGACCCTGTAACTAGGCAATGACCAGGGCCACCAAGGCAATGACCAGTGGTAACAAGGCAATGACCAAGGGCACCAATGAAATGTCCAGGGGCAGCCAAGGCAATGACCAGGGGCACCAAGGCAATGACCAGTGGTAACAAGGCAATGACCAGGGGTATCAAGGCAATGACCAGGGCCACCAAGGCAATGACCAGTGGTAACAAGGCAATGACCAGGGGCACCAATGAAATGTCCAGGGGCACCCAGGCAATGACCAGGGGCACCAAGGCAATGACCAGGGCCACCAAGGCAATGACCAGTGGTAACAAGGCAATGACCAGGGGCACCAATGAAATGTCCAGGGGCACCCAGGCAATGACCAGGGGCACCAAGGCAATGACCAGTGGTAACAAGGCAATGACCAGTGGTAACAAGGCAATGACCAGTGGTAACAAGGCATGCAATGACCAGGGGCACCAAGGCAATGACCAGGGGCACCAAGGCAATGACCAGGGGCACCAAGGCAATGACCAGGGGCACCAAGGCAATGATCAGGGACACCAAGGCAACTAATCAGGGGTATCAATGACAATGAGTTTTGAGGCATATTGAGTAAGATGGGGAACCAAAACAATGACCAGAGGCATCAAGGCAATAATCAGGGTAACATAGGCCCTATGTTGTAATTCGCATGCTCCTTAATTGCAAGCCCAAGTTTATATCAGTGTATAACAAGAAGTTTTAAAATGTATCTTTTTTGTCACTCCATACTTTTAGGAAAGAGAGAAGATTGTACCAACACTGGCATCATCAGATTACGGCCATCGGCTGGAGATGTTTGTAGACCCCCCAGGCAGGGATCATGTGCGCATTGCACATGTGCAGACAGAGTTTTACAGTCGGACAGGTATTAACTTATCCAATGAGATGCACTGAAGACGACTGGCCCAGTGAGGTGTATTCTTGGTGATTGACAACCTTATAATGGGGTAAAGATATCAGACTGGATTGTTTGGCAACCACACTTGACAGGTGAATTAGGATGGATCAGCAATTTCCTGGTCTTTCTGAGGCAACAGCAACCGATTATTGTCAACGTGCTCTTAGACTAAGCTGCAGGACATCTATAATTACGATTACATTTTCAATTCATCAAATGGACATATTTTTTACTTAAAAGGGAAAAAACAAGAAATTACTTTTATAAGGAAGCTATCACTGAATTTGACTATGATTGGCCCAGGAATGATGCAAATGAAGGTCAGATGTCTTGTAATAATAATAATAATACTGTAATAATAATAATAATATGGACATTTATAGTGCGCCTTTTCCACAAAAGTGATCAAAGGCGCATTACAAAAAACACAAGTAAATCAATGAAAGTTAAACAATAAAAAGAAAAAAGGAAACAGAAGAAGACAGTACTTAGAAGAAAGTTAGAAAGATAGGTCACCATGCCAGTGCCCAAACCGCAGTATGGGGATACGTCTGTCCCGTCAACGGGTAACTAATTAATTAGGCCTAAAACCCATCGACATCGGTAATGTCTTGATCTATTCTGGGGACAGACGCCTCTAATCCTACCTACGTAATTATCACTCTAACTACCTGACACGGTGACCTACGAAATGTAGAGAATAGAAAAAAGGAATACATGTACAGGAACTTATTTATGCATTAGCAAATGCAATCTGAAAAGGAAGGTTTTCAGCTTAGATTTGAAGGAGTTAAGTTAAAATAAAACACCAAAAGTGTCCCCATAGAGACCTTGAGGTATACTTCCTTTTGTTTTGAGTACATTTGAAAGGCTTTGTCTATATCACTAGGTGATTCTCAAAGACTAAATTTCCAAAAACTTCCAAAAAGAGGATGTGCATGTAATTTACTGCATGTTGCTTACATAAGACTGATCTTGTACCAACTGTGTTAATTATAAACAGTTTTATTTTTTTACTTTTCAAAGATTTCGAAACAATAAAAATTGATATGTGGGTAGGGAAACAATACCAAGATTAAATTCTAAAAACAAAAACAAAAACCTTTGCTCTAAGAGCAAGTAACATGATGGATTTACATGTAGGTCTTTTCCCATTTGACCAAATTTCAGAAGTGGACACGGGCATGAAAATAAGCCACGTTTCCTGTTTGAAATTGTCACTCCTCCGGCATCCCCATGCAACACCCAAGATTTTCCCGAGATATCCCTTGGGTGAGTTTGCCCCAGGGGGATGAGCGCTCGAGTGGGGAAAGCCTTTTGATTTCTCAAGGCAACTTCAGTTTACGATCCATCCTACTATATATGAATGAATAAACTCGCCTGTAAGATCATTGAAAGTTGATTCGATGAATACACACATGTACATGTACACATCAACTATCATTGCCAACGACATTTAAAAGTGCCTTGACTTCTGATCTGACCACAGTTATACTCGTACAGGAGATAAAATCTTTTACCTAAATATTTAAGCCAATTTTTACACATAAAAGTAAAGCAAGTAAAATTAGGGACATGGAGATTTTAAGAGATTTGTGAGCTGATATTTGTTTAATGTATGTGTAATTAGTCCTTAATTTCCAATAATTGCTTGTAATTTAATGTATGTTGCTAGAATAAACTTTTGACAGATTTTGTACAAAAAGAGTGTTGCACTATGTGTGTACTTCTTGGAATTTTAGAATTGATCTTTCAGTCACATGTGACCTGTAGGGAAAGAAACAGATTGCGAATTATAAAAGCAGAAAAATAACCAACAAATCTCCAATAATCTTATCATGGAGGAAGGAAGGCCATGATCTTATGGAGTTAAAGGTAGTATCATACTTTGGTAGCATACCGAAACAGACATCTTCACAGATTTACCTATATCTTACAGGGTATAAAGATGGTAGAAACATACTGTTAAAATTGTTCTGCCTGAAATGCTGTATTTATCCAGAAAAGAGTCAAATCAGTGACCAAAATTATTGTTGATCTTTTAAAGATCAACAATAAAAGAGAAAAGACATAAGAAATACTGTGCTCATTTTTCACTGTTTTCTCAAAAAGTGGGTACCATATGCGACTGAAATTTTCACAGATGACTGTTATTGTATCTTCCTTGTTATTTTTGCCCATGAATCTGTATTCTTTGACAAAAACCAAAGTATGATATTACCTTTAAGAGGTGGAAAAAACCCATGAGTGATATGGGATACCCTTGGAATTGGGAAAAAGGACTAAAGTACGTGTACCAGGTACCAGGCCAATCCAGTGAGTCGGACTCAGCTTGGACGCCAGAGGTGAAAGGCGAGGACAGACACCCTCTTCGCCAACTCATGTCACTGCACGATTTACTCATCACTGAGTTAATTATCACTCAATTACTTATTGTGCATTAAGGGGGCATGGGTGGCAAGTGCGTTAGGCACTCGCCTCTCACCAATGCGTCCTGGGTTCGAATCCGGCCTTGGTCATATGTGAGTAGAGTTGTGCGTTGGTTCTCTCCTATGCTACGAGGGTTTTTCTCCGGGTTCTCCGGTTTTCCTCCCTTCACAAAAAACAAACACTTTCGATCTCAGGCTGTACTCCATGATTATACATGTACATGTATATGGGTTGATGTGGCTGGCAGCCAAGGGTGCCCACGAAAGCCTGCTACTCAATCACGTTGAAGTCGCATCCTTCGCAATTCAGCACCCCAGCTGCGAGTAAGGATGATTAGCCTACCAAATTATTAATTATTATTAAGTCCTTCATTTGTGTCCTGCAACAGACTTATGAAGGATAACACTCCCACAGCAAATGCAAGGACTTAATTAATTAAGCTGTGCTCCTGTCCAATGCTGCACGGCACGTTCCAGCATGTGTGCATTATAATACACATGACATACAGGCATGTTGGACAAGGACACCATGGGAGACTTTTGATAATCGGCCTTCAAGTCAACAGCGCACGCGCACGTAATTGTGAGCATGCACGCACTGTTTTACACATGCGTACTAATGCGTGTGCTGTTGACTTGAAGACCGATTCTCAAAAGTCTCCCATTGGACAGGGTTTAATGACAGATTTATCAATCACACAGATGGACAGATGGGACATTGTAGTTCAAATCCTGCCTCGTTAATAATGAGGCACATATGCATGATCTCTACAGCAATCATTTTCTGTTTCAGAGAAAGAAAACAAGAAAGTTAATGAAAAATCCTGACATCCTTTATCAGACTTTTAACAGGTTCTGTGCCATTCAGTCACTTAGGAGGTCTGCATACAGTAAAATCCGTTGTTACCTCTGAAAGGAAAAAATCACTGGCCTCAAAGGTAATATCATACTTTGGTTTTTGTCAAAGAAATACAGATTCATGGGCAGAAATATCAAGGAAGATACAGTAACAGTCATCTGTGAAAATTTCAGTTCCACACAGTGCTCACTTTTTGAGAAAACAGTGAAAAACGGCCACAGTATTTCTTAAGTCTTTTCTCTTTTTATTTTGATCTTTAAAAGATCAAAAATGATTTTGGTGACTTGTTTTACTCTTTTCTGGAGAAATACAGCATTTCAGGCAGAAAAATGTTAACGATATGTTTTCACCATCTTCATATCATGTAAGTTATAGGTAAATCTGTGAAAATGTCTGTTTCGGTATGCTACCAAAGTATGATACTACCTTTAATACACATACAAACTTTGTAAGAGAGAAGATACAACAATTTCATGGTAAAAATAACAAAGTTTTCTGTGATATCAACAACATACTTTATCAATTTTGTTCTTACTTGCACAGTAAATAGCATAACCCTGTATAAAATCCAACACATCAAATTTCAAAAGTTGGGTTACTATTAAATTCAACGCAGCATTTAAACATTGGTATGTTTTCTACAAAAAGGGTTTTAAGTTGTAGGACGATGTTAATAGAAAAGATACTGACAATGTATAATGATGAAGTAAGTATGCACACTTGAATATAGCCAACGACCTGTATGCTTGAAACTGTGGGCACAATGCACTTTCATAATTACAAACAGATATTAATAAAACAACAGACTGCTGGCTAACAAAATTGAAAATTTGGTAAACATTTCCAATTTGTCACTTTGAAGTTGTTGAATTGGAAAAGTCTGACGCTGAGAGAAAAACAAAAAATTGTGTTGCTTCGCATCCTCTTGTATTGCACTTTCATTATCACAGCCCGTGAATAATGATTAATTTTGAGATGCCGAATTGCTCAAACTGAAGATGGATTCATTATGCATGGACAAATAGATAATGCTGGCCAACTCAACACTAACTACCTTCACTGAGGGGTGGTGGTATAATGGTTAAAGGTAATATCATACTTTAGTTTTTATAAAAAAAAAATTCAGATTCATGGGCAAAAATATCAAGACAGATATAGTAACAGTCATCTGTGAATATTTCAGTCCGATACGGTGCCCACTTTTTGAGAAAACAGTGAAAAACAGCCACAGTATTTTCTCTTTTATTTTTGATCTTTTAAAAGATCAAACAGATATTTGGTAGTTTTTTTAATAATTTCTGGATAAATACACCATTTCAGGTGGAAATACTTTAACGGTATGTTTGTACCACCACCACCATCTTCATACCCTGTGGGTTATACGTAAATCTGTGAACATTTCTGTTTTGGTTTCTTACCAAAGTATGATACTACCTTTAATTAAAGCAGCAAAAAAATCACCTTCTGCATTTACAATCAGCAAATGCACTTTCTTCTGTGTCAGTCTTACAAATGAGAGATGAAAGAACATAAAAGCTTCCTTAGTTGGAAAATGTTGGCAACAATCTTCCTGAGAACAGATTCCCTCTGAAGTTTTGTAGTTTTCAAGAAAATTTGAAACCTGTTACAAAATGTCTGGAATATATGGAAACACTCCCGATGTGAAATTTCCCAATGGTCAACAGATAAATTAATTGAGAATTTATCACCAATATGAATAGTATCTTTAAACACCATCGCACAACTCATGAGATATACTTTAGTGGATGTAGTTAGGGTCTTTAAAATGATACAAAATACTATGCACTTTATAATAATGCAATGTTATATTTTCACTTGCTTCGAGACAGTTGGTCACGGGAATTACATGTATATGTATATAAATATATATACAAAGACAACAATTTTATCACAGTGAATCTGTGTCCTATTTACTATCACCATTGGTTTGTTGAATCATTAGCCTTTACCTGTGAGTGAAAGAAGCCTCAGCTTCTCTTGAAGAGAAAATTGTACATTTGCAATTTTGTGATACTTTTTTCATAATGATCACATTCCACGCTTAACATCAAAAGCCAAGAAATTCTTTACAAATCCTGCAAGCCGAAGCTACAATGTACGAAAAGTGTGTATGCTGCCGGTATAGTCATACAAAGTTCCTTGCCAAGTATTACATATGCTAACAATATGCACAGAATTACATGTAAGCAGCAGTTCCATGCTTACAGTAAGCAGATCCATGTTTGTACCGACCAACTACGTTTGGACTTCATTCAATCTCATTTAAAGATGCTAGGAAGTAAAATGAGTGATTCCAGTGATTGAGTGACATAAGATAACCTACATGATGTACATGTATGTTATAAAAAAGATTCCAATCGAAGAATTTGCAAAAAAAAAATGCTTTTGATCTTTCAATAGCGCTCCGCACTGATGACGTCACACGAGTGATTTGGCCAGCGCACGCATATGTACAAAATCCCCGGATGTCAGACAAACATTGACTCACACACGTAGTGTACCTTGCATGCACGCGCATACAAGCACATCCACTACACGTTGCAATGTTTGTCTGAGATACGGGGTGACGTCACAGCATTTAGCCTGCTATTTTTAGCGCAAGTGCGGAGCGCTATTACAGGCATGCAACTTGGACTTTCCAAAAAAAGAGGAAATTCCAATCGTTACCATATTTTGTGCAGTGTTCAATGACATAAGATTGAAGTGGAAAAAGAGGAAATCAGCTGATCCGAGGAAAAGTTGCATGCCTGGCTATTAGGAGAGACAGGCAGTCAACAGATTCAGGCCCTAACTCAGTCTAGTAGTCTTTCAGAGTTCTTGCACAAGGCTACTTCTTACAATGTACACGTACAATGATGAGTGTCTGAGTTTTGTCATTTTTGTTTACAAAATATAAAATTGATGCACATTGGAAAACAAAACAAAAGGAAATGACTGCATTCCAATAGAGATCTTTTGTTGAAAATGTTCCTTGAAGAATCAGATGTGATCAATCTGTTGTAAAGGAAATTCTATCCCAATGCCCTGTTTCCGTGACCAAGCTTAATGCACAATGGTTTCTCTACAGATCCGATCACTCTCGAGTTATATAATCGCAAGCGTCATCCAATCTCTTCTGACCATGGAGGTTTTCCTACCTCCATGTTCTGAAGTAGTTGATTTTCGTCCTGTAAAAGGTCATAATTATAATTATTTGAAGGTACATGTACTACTATTTTTTTGTGACCAAGCTTAAAGGTAGTATCATACTTTGGTAAGAAACCAAAACAGAAATGTTCACAGATTTACGTATAACTTACAGAGTAAGAAGATGGTGATGGTAGAAACATACCGTTAAAATGTTTCCCGACTGAAATGGTGTATTTATCCAGAAATTAGGCTGCTTTAATTAAAGGTAGTATCATACTTTGGTAAAAAACCAAAACAGAAATGTTCACAGATTTATTTATAACTCACAGGGTATGAAGATAGTGGTGGTACAAACATACCATTAAAGTATTTCCACCTGAAACGGTGTATTTATCCAGAAATTAGTCAAACAACGACTGAAAATCTTTTTGATCTTTTAAAAGATCAAAAATAAAAGAGCAAAAAAGACTTAAGAAATACTGTGGCTGTTTTTCACTGTTTTCTCAAAAAGTGGGTAACGTATGGGACTGAAATTTTCACAGATGACTGTTACTGTATCTGTCTTGGTATTTTTGCCCATGAATCTGTATTTCTTTGATAAAAACCAAAGTATGATACTACCTTTAAATTAGACATTGTGTAAAACAGCACTGAACAAACCAAACCAACTGTGGGCTTCAAGATGAAGGATACCCACATAATACAAGATCTGCAGCCGATTTCACGAAACTTTACGCCATGGCGTAAGTCCAACTTACGCCACAAATGTTGCGTAAGTGGCGCAACTTACGCAACATTTGTGGCGTAAGTGGACTTACGCCATGGCGTAAAGTCTCGTGAAATCGGCTCCTGGAGATGTTCAGTGGTCAAATAATAATTTTCTCAAAAATGAGACAATGTTAATGAGTTGTAACTTGTCTCGAATTGAAGTTTAACTTTCAAGGTAAATTTGGTCAAAATCATGGGAAATGGCAACAAATCAAATGCCACTTGATTAAAAAAATAATTTCGTCAATAAATGATACAACAAAGAAAAGTCAAAAGAAGGTATCAAACAAACGAACCAGTGTGTACGTGTTCTGCATTACGATAGAGGACAAAAGTATAAAAGAAATAAATAAAAAAAACACAATATTGTCCTTGATTTTTTTTATGTCATCCTTGAACGTACATATGTGTGCTTAAGTAAAGGGACAGTAGAAAACACACTGCCTCGTCTTTGGACAGTATGTGAAACATGAATGTGCAACATGAATGTGCATTTCTTTGTGTTGTGTATTTTCATTGTGTATTCATCACAAACATGACATAGGAAGAATAAATGAATATCATTTAACCTCGCAGATTCAGTGTGAAATTCTATGAGTCTTTCCAAAGTGAGGTACAGCTCCCTTTATTTAGAGTCCGCCAGCACGTAATTGTCCAAATTCCTCAAGTGAGAAGACGTTGGACGCACTATCCTTCTTCCACACAGTTCCAGAGTCTGAATCTCCGTCGCTCTCCTGGGGTATGTCCAGGAGGTGCCAAGAGTCCGATTGTGAACTGTCCAAGAAACCCTGCCCTCCTCGGAACCGTTTCAGGCTGCTCTCCTCTTCCTCCTCCTCCTTGTCTGTACAGTCCTGACAATCAGCCACAGATTTCCTCTTCAGGTTACTGCTTTCGCTAACCTCTTCCTCTGGGAGGGATTCCAGTTTCTCAGAGGTGCTACCTCCTGAAGTGGCTGGAGGGCCTGATGGGTCCACTGAAGTACTAGTGTCAGCGGAAGGTGATACACTGGTAGGGATTTCCTCAAAGAGTCTGTCCCCTGTGCCATGATAATAAGAAGTTGGGGATGGGAGAGAAATAGCTTAAATGTCAACCAAAATAGATATCAATGGGTATACAGAAATATCAAACCTAGAGCAACAAAGGAAATCTCAGTGCTGATATCATAAGTATCCTGGGAATGAAAGCAGTTGAATCTTTTAGTAATGTAAAATTTCTTACTCAATTAAAAACATTTCACACTTTCAGTTATTTCAGCTCGAGTCTCATCATAGACTAATGTTAGTTTTTTGCATGTTTGTTTTTTCTTGTGTAACCCCTACAACAACAGCAAAACAAAAATATATTATTGTTTATTACATCTAAGAACATTCTCAAGACCTGGGTCTGATTTCAGTTGTTGAAGAAAGTTCCTTGTTGGGGAGAAATTGAAGCCAACCATTTCAAGAAAATATGGCAGGGAAATTGTTAGGTTGAAATAAAACAAGATCTCTGATTATAAACATCTTGCGATCAATATGAATAACTGAAAGTATGAGGTGATAAATACCTGTTGTTATTGGAGAGTCAGTCCCCTCTTCGTCTGAATCATCGATTAAACAAATAACGTCATCATCTTCATCATCATCTGTCTCCTCTTCTGAAGCATGCAGGATATCATCGGCACTTTCATCCTCTTTGTCAACTGCTGAATGATCTGTCTCGTCCGGAACTCTCGTCTCTCCAAGACAGCCGTCATCAAGGAAGGTATCTCCAGCAGCTTGGCAAGTGTCTCCTCTATGCTTCTGGTCCAGACTACACTCACTGTAAATCCCATTAGGCCCTTCCACATCACTCAATTTGACAGCCACAGCCTGCACCTCTGATGCACAACTCTCTAATGTCTGATTAGGCGAGCTACCTGTAATTCCTGAAACATCCTTGATGTTGCTTTCAAACACTGTATCAGTCTGGTTGCTGTTGAATGCGCCTTCCTCAGTCTGCAAGCTTTCTTCTTGATTACTTTCCTCTCTGCAGGTTTCCAGTAATGAATCATCTTTTAGTTCTTCACCTGTGATGACGGCTGTTTCGCTAGTTTCTCCCTGGTTACTTCTTCGAGTACTGTCTTCCAATTCTGAGTCTAAGTTTTCAGCGATGCAACTGGCAAAGGGTTTTCCTTCTTGCTCAGTGTCCATTGAGGAAGTATATTTGAACATCACGTCTGCTGACAAATCTGCTCTTGAGTCTTCTTGTGAGATGCTGTCACTACAGATGTCATCGTCTGCAGTAATGTCTTCTTGGTTATCATCCTTTAATATTTCATCAGGATCAGTATTCTTTAAGTTGTCAGCATCTATGCTGTTGCCGTCAAAAGAGAGAGGAGATAGATTTTTATTTATAGATCTTTCATTGCTACTGCTACCCTCTTCTGCAAAGATGGCATCATTGTCCGTAAGAAATTGCACATTCTTGTTTCCAGACTCTAAGTCATCTGACATCAAAGAATCACACATGTGTTGCTTCAAGAAACTATCTTTTGATGAAGAATCATCTTGGAGACAACCATTTGGTGTGACGTCCCCATGAGATGAAATACGGTCTGAGGTGATGTCTGATAAGAATTCCGAATCACCATCCTCTCTACTTTCTGAAGGCAGTGGACTATTGCTCAATTTGGTGTCAACTTCTTGTTCAAAATCTGCAACCTGTTTGGTGACATGTACATCATCGAGCTGAGATCCTCCAAAATGTACTGGGGGCTGACTATTGCTGTCCCCACTGCTCTCATAATATACAGAGTTACTGTTGCTTCTTTCTGATGCTCTATAATTATCAGAAGAGTTACTATCGTTATCACAGGGTGCAGATGTTACGTTAAGCTGACTTGAGCTATTGTCCTCCTTGAGGTTTCTTCCTGATACTTCTGCTCCTATCACTTTTGTTTCCGCCGTGTTTCCTATTTCCTCTGCAATCACCTCTCCAGAGGTCTTCTGTGACTCACTTGCATCCCTCTTTTCATTCTGTGAGTTGTCGATATCAGAGTGTTCATCGTTCATAGTTTCGTTATCAAATCCTTCGTCTTCCTGATCACTCTTTACCATCTCTTCATTCAACCTCTGGTAGTGCAGAGCCATCATTGTCAATGGAATGTCTCTTTGGCTTGATTCTACTCCATCCTCAACAGAGTTACTGTTGCTTCTTTCTGATGCTCTATAATTATCAGAAGAGTTACTATCGTTATCACAGGGTGCAGATGTTACGTTAAGCTGACTTGAGCTATTGTCCTCCTTGAGGTTTCTCCCTGATACTTCTGCTTCTATCACTTTTGTTTCCGCCGTGTTTCCTATTTCCTCTGCAATAACCTCTCTAGAGGTCGTCTGTGACTCACTTGCATCCCTCTTTTCATTCTGTGAGTTGTCGTTATCAGAGTGTTCATCGTTCATAGTTTCGTTATCAAATCCTTCGTCTTCCTGATCACTCTTTACCATCTCTTCATTCAACCTCTGGTAGTGCAGAGCCATCATTGTCAATGGAATGTCTCTTTGGCTTGATTCTACTCCATCCTCTTCAATCTCTCCTTCTGAATCATCCGTATCACTCTGATGTTCATCTGCATTTTCATCATCACTTGAGGATTTGTCATCAACATCGGAATTGTCTGAAAAATCAGCATCCTTAGAATCACTCTCATCACCATCCGGTTCTTCAATGTCTGCTGCTCGAAGATCTGTCTTACTGTCTGCCATCTTCTCATTAGTCTCTGCTCCGTCAGTTTTCATGACCTCATTACTATCTTCATCATCACTTGATGAAATCACAATAATGTCTTTACATTGTTCATCTTGGGCTTCCAAATTGGTTTTCTGAGCTTTTGCTGAATTACTATGTCTTTCCTTCAAATGTCTTTTAACTGGCATGCCACTCTTTTTAAGCTCATCATCACCAACAATTGTAGAGGAAGATGGAGTTGGATCTTTCACACTGGTCTTCTTGGTTTCAATCTCTGTTGCTCTTTCCTTTTCATCACTCTTCTCTACCTTTTTCCTTTTCCTTGGATTCATAGGTAACATCATTAGACCCTGGCCAAAGTCTAATCCCAAGCCCCTCAAGCTACGTCTCCCTGGTATTTTCATACTCATAAACCTCTGTGAGACTTTTGAGGGGCTTGACTTATTACCCATCAGTCTATCCTGCTTGCTGCTATGTCCTTGCATACTTGGTGACATGAGCTTTGGGTGAGTTGGGCTTTTCATTATGCTTTCCTTAAGACCACCTGGACGAGGCTTTCTTCGTATGTATAACTTGCTGGAGTCTGTTGGACTTGGTTCAGTCCATTCTCCCTCACATCCTTCAGCCGTCTTTAATGAACTGTTATAAGGCTTGCATCTTTGAGTCCGTACGACGTCATCTATGCTTATGACTTCAGCATGTGTCACCTCGCGGGTTTTTTCCTTATGATGTTTCTTATGCTTTTTGGACTTTTTGTGTTTTTCCAGCTCTGAGGGTAGGCTTCTCTTGCGTCTTTTCCGAATGAGTGATTCCTTGTGGAGTGAAGTTTCTGTGCAGACGTATTCTTCAAGACTGCCATCCCAAGATGAGGTTGGTTTGTTAAACATCTTGAAGGGTGGGACGATGAAGTCAACCCACTCTTTGGCCTGCTGGCTTGTCATCCTTGTCTGGGGGATACCAAGCTTTCTTGTGTCATCAAGACATGTGATGGCAACATGAGGTTCAGCATGTTGAGCTAGGTGATTTGCAAAATCTTGCTGGTCTTCAACATTCCTGGGGCTTCCCAGCACAGGAACTTTGCAGACTGCACAAAGACTGGAATATCCAGACTCAGATGCTAAGAAGAAGGCTGCCAGTAAAGCAGTCGGGATGTGAGTGATGGGCAAGACTGTATGAGAGGGTGGGAGAGTAGTGCAGTCAATGTGATGAAGCTGTAATAGCATTAAGTGGGGAAAAGCTTCTTTGCAACGGGCACACTCATACTGAACTCGACAATCAACATTGATAAGGTCTGCTGCCTTGAAGGTTCCGGTGTCCTTGAACTGAGATTCTAACAGCTTGATGTCCACAGCTGGCTCCTGCAGATGAGCCAAGCATTCAGCCCTCCTGGATTGATCACCTCTACCAGTTATGCTGATCAGAGGTAATATGTCTGGTGAGTTATCCTTGCTGATCTTCTGAACAAGCAGGCTCTTCCGGCAATCCATCAATTGTGGAATGGCCATCTTGTTTGGAGATGATACATGTACTGACGACATGATTTTTCCTTGTACTGCAGAATTACTTTTCCATATACCACCAACTTCTGAAGCAGGGGGTTGTACTATACACACTGCATGTTTAACACTAGATCCCTTATCAACTGGAAGATGCACCACAAATTTCTTTGGAGCAGAAGTCCGATTGACTGGAACCTTTACCAGAAAGGAACGAAAATCCTCCTCCTTTTCTCGAGTTGAAGAGGGACCTTCAGTTGAATCGGTGATGGATCTTGGAACCTTGATAACATAGGAAACCATTAAATCCCCCTCTGATGTTGTATGCTGTACAGTTATTTTAGGAGATATTTCACTACTTGTGACCAGACCGGAAGATGGCGTTGTTACTGTTTGAGCTTGTTGAGATGTAGCTTTTGATGAATGGAACTGAGCGACTCTGGTCAATGGCAGGGGAGCCTTTTTCACTGATGATGAAGTGTTGGTTCCACTATCAAGCAGCGACTTAATGACTGATAGATGATGTTTTGGTTTGTTTCCTGCAGCAGTGGAAATGACAGGAGCGGAACTGGCAGTAGTGGACTTGCGTAAGCGGGCAGAATTTATTAATGCTTCAGCAGCACTCATTTTAAAAGGTGTTGATTTGCCAAGAACACTTTGACAGGTAACAAATCGCAAAACTTTTTGTCCATTCTGCTGAGGCACTTCAGTCACATTCACAGACATAGGTGTCACAATTGGTGCAACTTTTGAGAGCACTGTTGGGGGGCGCCCTAACACCGTTGTAACTCCAGAAACACGTGGACCTCCTAACAGTTGGTGCTGCTGACCAGGGCTTGTTCCATGCACTATCTTTTGACTGATGGGTTGAGTTCCAGACACTACTTTTTGACTGGTGGGTTGAATTACTTTGTTTGCAAACAGCATACGCTGAGCACCTGACTGGGTTGCAGATGATGTTGTGGAAGCAGAAATGGAATGCACGACTCTTGCAGCTGTTGAAACAGTGCCTGCATTCTGCATTACAGAAATTGTTCTCGGAGAACTAGAATTGCTGAGAAACACTTGAGTATTACTGAAACCACTTTGACTCGAGGCAATGCTGTTCTGACCTGCAGTTGGACTAGTCTTAGTTACACCTGGTGTTGGTTGTTGCCGTATGATCAAAAGAGGCTTCTTTGCATTAGAGTTCTGACCTGGCAATAATTGCTGGTTTACATCTCTACTATATATAGTTACACTTTTTCCCGATTTGACTGTAATCAATGATGGTTGACTTGTACTACATGTACCGGTTCTCCTTGGTGAAGCTGAAACTGACAATGAACTGCTCACAGCCGTCGGCATCTTCCTTGGTGAGGATGCAGAAGTTGCAGGTTGTGCATTGATATTTGTAACCCTCTTAATGAGGTAATGTTGCTTTGGACTGCTTGTTGCAGAACTTTGTGACTGCTTTCCATCTGACTTACTGGATTGTTTTTGAGATGCATCCTCTGATGCGGAGACAGACTGTGGCAATTTGGTTATTTCTCTGGACTGTTGTTGATTCTTGACGTACCACTTAAGAGGTGTTTTGTGATCTTTAATTATGTGCTCTTTGATATTCTGCCAGGTCCCCTTGTAAGGGCAAAGTTTGCATTTCATGTCTTCCTTCTTGTGGACCATGATCAAATTGTGAACACGTCGTACATGTATCTTCAGCGAGTTCAAACTCTTGTTGTTTTCTCCACACATATGGCATTCAAAATTTGTTTTCTTTACAGGCTGTTTTTTGGCAAGTGCAGGAGTCTCACGTGGGGCTGGAGTTGCATGTACTCTAGATCTCAGGACCATCCCCTGTTTGTTATGTGTAGGTTCACAAACTGATTTTTCAGAAGCTTCATCCTCATCAGAACTCCCGACAGAAATAACTTCTGGATCCTCTTCAATGATGAGAACATCATCATCACAATTGTCCTGCTGAGGATCTTTTTCTGGTACATGTACATCAGTCTTGTCACTTTTTCCAGCTGTCTCTTTCTCAGCAGGACTGCTATCACTGTTGTCATTGGGGACTGGCATATCTCCTGAGAGACTGGAATCCTTCACACTGCCAGACAAGTGTCTACTTGAGCTGCTATCATCATCTGAATCAGAGACAACAATCGGTGCTTCCTGTTGTTTACAGTCACCGGTATTTTGGTCAGATTTTGTATCATCAGAGACAGCAGGTGCAAGCAACTTGATGGAGTGATCTTCATCCTTCTTAATATCGTCATCCGTAATATTTTCTATTACATCCTCTGCAATGCGTATCACTTCATCTTGAATATCCTCACTCTCTGCAGCTGTTCCAAGCATTTTCTCATGACCATTGTTATCTCTCTCCTGGGAATCTTTGTCCGGTTCTTCTTCAGTATCAACAGCTTGGTGTTCCTGGCTTTCTGCATCTACTCCATTCCCATTACCACTACTATTTGTGTCCTGAGAAATATCAAATCTATCTGGATCATCCTTGTCATCTGCATCGCTTGCACAATCCTTGCCTGGAAGTCCTGCTGCTGTAGAGGTTTCTGAGATGCACTCTGTTTTATCTTTATCGGAGTGTTCAGTGTCATCTTCATCTTGGGAATCTATACCGTCACTTTCCTCAAGTTTCTTATCTACTTCTTCAGAATCTTCTTCACGAAGACCACATTCCTCCAGAGTCTTTCCAATTTCTTTTGGGAGTGGCACAGCTCCTTCTTTCATTTCATGAGGTTCAACATCTGGATCTGTACAAAGATCTGATATTTCAGTTTCTCTAGTAGAAACCAATGTTCTTTCTGCTTCCCCATATGTTACAACTTCAGCAGACGAATTCTTATTGCTACCATTGTGTGCTTCTTCATCTGTTCCTTCATGAGTTTCTTCTTTCTGTCTCTCAAAATCGTTTATATTTCTGGGTTTGAGATGCTCTTTCTCTGATGACTGACAACGTTCATAACTACAATCAACACTCCTGGCATCAGGGCAAGTTTCACCTTGTTCGTCTTGATCACAGGTTGTAGAGTCTGGTTTTTCTCTTTCAAAGAGCTCATCATCGCCATATTCCTCGTCCAACTTCTCAATTTTGATCTTAGTGGGTACAGGTATGTCTTTTTTCTCATTATCACAGACTTCAGCATCACACTCTATGTCTGATATCAATAACACTGACTCCCCGGAGGACTCTGAAGAATTTGAATCATCTGCATGATCTGCGTCAACCTGAGTCGATTCGGGAGAGAAAATATTGCAACTTGAGCCGGAATCTTGAGTGACATCCTTCTCTCTAGACCCAACGTCAGGGCATGAGCCACTTGGAACAGTTTTTAAATTGTCATCCAAGTCAGCACTCTCCGTGGACTTTTTATCAAGAGTGTTTGATATCAGATCACCAACACTGTCAGAGCTCTCAGAAACATCTTGAGAAGGGCCATCACCAGCAGAAGTCATTATTGGAGAAGAATTGTGTATGGAACATGTATCTTGCTCATCCAATTCTAGTTCATTATGGACACAGTCGTGGACTTTTTCACTTTCATCACATGAATCTGATTCTGCCGTGTCAATGTTAGGTGCATTTCCACAAGAAGTATTTGGAGTCAGTTGTGATTCAGTGTCTTGGCAAGGGGAATTAGACTGACCATCAAATGGGAATTCATGTGATGTTGTGTCTTTGTTGCAGTCATTTGGAGAGACTGGTGAAGATGGGTCACTGTCAATGGCAGCTTCGACACCAGAAATAGGTTCTCCATCCACAGAACTACTTGAAGTACAACTCGTGTGGCAGCTTTGTGCATTGTCTGCATCTCCTGTGAGATCTTCTGTCAAATCAGTTGATTTGATACAATTGTCAGAATCGATTAATGTTTGAGATTCGTGGTTAAGAGAGAAATCATCTTTAATTTGACTCTCATCTTCTGCTCTCCCAGTGTCCGAGTCAGACACACTTGCCACTCTGCTGTTGAAATCCTGATTTGCCTGATCTGTAAGTGAGATACAATCAGAAGTGCTTGCATCACGGCAGTGTTGTGAGTTGGATAGGAGGCTGACTTGCATTGAACAGCTTTGCCCTGCTTCTGTGGAACTGCAAGTCAGGGAAGCCTGTGAAGGTGATGAGGAAGAAGTGACTTCACCTGCAGAAACGAGTGCAGTTTCTACGCCTTGGGTATCGTCATTTCCAGGAGGTGAACAGTCTTGAATCTGCTCTTTTAAAGATTCTGTAGCTTGCATAGATAAGATATCACTCGGCAAGGGATTATCTTGGTCAAAGGAAACAGGGTCTGAGTAGCTACTGCTCTCCTGGAACCCTGCAGAGAGTTCCTCGCCCACGTCATCACCAAGCGGTTCCAAGTCCAGCAGACCTGGTAGAGCAGCTAAGGGATCATCTGGTAGTGCCTCCACACATTCCCAGGGAAGATTGAACAACTCAGGAAGCCGGGTATCTTGGGAGAGGTCAGAGTATGACGATGATGCGCTGTGTAGCAGAGGCTTTTCAAAGACGTCAACAGCATCTCCATCACTCACTAACAAATCACCATGAAACCGTGACACATTATTCTGAGGCAGTTTCTCATTTTGGAGATCAACTGAGGAAACTCTGGCTGGAACTGGTGCTTGGTTTAGAGTACTGTCCACTGGCCAAGCATCCCCTTGGTCGTCCATCTCAATCAGCTGAATATGGTCAGGTTATCCGTTACGGTAATTTAATAAACCAATGCATGTCCTCTGTAATAAAAAACAAAAATTGACATTAAGTTAAAGTGGGAATTACTCACTGTTATTATGGCCTGCCAACCCATCACAGTGTATTAACAAATAAATGGAACTTTTGTCGGTTTGTCAAGAGATTACAGACAAGCAGTATGATGAAAGGCTCATACAAAACTGGAGACCTGCAAATCATCATTGTTGATAATTTCCCAAACGGCAGGTAAACAAATTAACCTCAAAAAGCTAATGATGATATAAAGGCTGTGCGAGATTACAAATGCCCTTGCCTGAAGTTCTTATGAATTGTTAATGAAAGTTCATATTGCGAAAAGGAATCCCGATCTTGCCCTTTGATGAAAATGAAATTGCTGAATGATTGATGATTGAAACTGTTGACCTGCCTCAAGGGTCAGGAGCCGATTTCATAAAGCTCTGCGACGCGTCGCAACTCGATATGCGACGCGTTGTGGCTGCGACAAGTCGCATCTATGCAATGAGTCAATAGAGTATGGATGCGTCTTAACTCTGTGACGCGTCGTAAGTTTTATGAAATCGGCCCCAGGTGACATAATACATGTATGCAAGAAGAGCCAAAGTACCATAAAACACCTGAATGCAAGGAGTTTTGGCACTAAACTAAAAGTCCATTGATTTGAGCATGAATGTAGTGTGTTCCTTTAACATGTTTAAGCACACAGCTTGCCCATTCATCTCACAATTTTTTAAAGCCTGATAATTAACATTACAAAGTTAATTTTACACAAATATGCTTGGAGTTACACGTAGGAGGGCCTAGCAGGATATTTCTCAAAGGCTGAAGGCTTGCCTTTAAGCATTTTTATTATATTTCAGGTAATTTGTGGCTGATGAGCAGCTTGCAGCAGTTTATTACTTGTATCAACATAAATATGGTGAAACGTACATTCTTATTGCTTGTCACAATTTGGCAGTCATTTTCATTGCATGTACATTGATTTTCTTATTCTCCTCAATTTACTGCAATGTTTGTGATGTACAAATTAGCCTGGTTATCTTGTACATATTTGATATATTTTGAGGCATTTATGGTACATAAAATACTACATACTGCACTGTATTATTACCTTTAAGCTGTGTCCTTGTTCCATGTAGAGGTCATTCTGAGTGAAGGTGTGCTGTGATGCGGTGACCAACCCTCAATTTGAACATCTGTATGAAAATAATCATTGAAATTTCCTTGAAATCAGACATGAATGGCAATATAAAATAAACAAAGAAATAAAGCAACTTTGCTGTTAAAAGGCCAAGAAAATGGTACACATGGGAAGGTCTGAAAGTGTCTACTGGAATAATATATAATTGGGCACCAAGGCTTTAACCCGGACGCCAGTGAAGACAATAGCCTCCACCATGTCCACTGTCCTTCAAACTCCAAAGCAAACCACTGGCTGTAACTTAATCTCCCCAATGCAAGATGCAAAGATTTCATTGGTCAAAAGTTTACAAAACATCTGCATGCCCCCTTTGTGTGAATAGATCGATCCAGTAAGCCCCTCTCACTGCACATGTGGGCAATGAACATGTTCCTCTCTAATGCTTCACTGCACATGTCCAGCATACGTAGGCGCGCGTACATTTATCAGACAATAAGTGAACGCATGTCGGACATAAACCACAACTTTGATTGGTCAGAAACAAATGGGGCGGGGTTTAATGGAACGGTCTAAATTGCAGTTCTGGGTACCAGCTTTGTTTACTGACGTAGAGATTAAGGCAGGGCAAGTTGTGGAATATCAATAGCCATTACACATGGTCATATAAAACACAGTATGGACTATATGGCGATACTGAATATTTAAGAAAAATTAGTATTGGGCATGTATAAGGTCTATTTACCAAGCCGACTAATTTAGAGGGATATGGGAATTATCTTCTCTTATTAATTAAAAGACTTACATTGTGTCTACTGAAAGTACCAGTAATATCAAAACAGTCACCAAATTCAAAATAAATGCTTAAAATAATAGGATTAAATAACATAGTTATAATTTTTCTAAAAAACTGTGAAGACTTTCAATGCAATAACACATTCTTAAAGGGAGTATCATACTTTGATTTTTATCAAAGAAATACAGATTCATGGGCAAAAAAAAAAAAAATTACAAAGACAGATACAGTAACAGTCATCTGTGGAAATTTCAGTCCCATACATTGCCCACTTTTTGAGAAAACAGTGAAAATTTGCCACAGTATTTCTTAAGTCTTTTCTCTTTTATTTTTGATCTTTTAAAAGATCAAAAAGATTTTCAGTCGTTGTTTTAAGTACTAATTTCTGGATAAATACACCATTTCAGGCGGAGAAATTTTAACGGTACGTTTCTAACACCACCATCTTCATACCCTATAAGTTATACGTAAATCTGCGAACATTTCAATTTTCGGTTTCTTACCAAAGTATGATACTACCTTTAATACTACAAATAATACAATTGGGTGGCTAGTAGCTTTGGACTGCAAATATACATTAAAATAAAACCAAAACCAACCTTGTAAATTTAAACATATACAGTGTAGTGGTCTTTCAGTGAACCCCTATGCTTGTTTGTAGAGATTATAGCTATAGCTGTACATTATTGATATAATGATCATAAATCTTCACGCATACTTGGCCACTCATTTCTAAGGACAGCTGGGGTATCTGTCCATGGCATAACCGTGATATACGAGTGAACAAAAGTTAATCTTCCTGCAATTTCCAAAATTTGGTTTCGTTTTACATTATTGTTTTAGTGAAATGATCATTTCATGGAATTGCGCTATATAAATATTTATCATTATCAGACAGGCATTTGTTGGCATTTAACTACAATGCTAGAACATTATAAAATATTCCTTTCCTTTTATTTTTGTATTTTAATATTTCTGGTAATGACACCAAGAATTCCTGATGAAACCTTTTATGGAAAGATGATGAGAAGAAGATACAGTTTTAGAGGTGGGAGGAAAACCCCAGAGTAATATTCTGGGTAAAACCCACAGAAACAGGTAGGGACTGAAGACACAATCCACTTGTGGACTGAGCTGGACTTAAACCTGGTCCGCCAGAGGTGAATGGCGAGCAAAGAACCGCTGCGCCAACATGACTCCCTGACTCTTTGTAAGTCACTAGCTAACTGATCATTGATGTACATTTATATAGTGTCTTCATATAAACTCCTCTCACTCCCTGCCTCTTGACAAGTCAAACATAATATTACTGCATATATATGACAAAAGCAGACAGCTGCACAGACATGACAGAAGTCCCAGAACTGCAGAATGGGCCATGAGAATATTATACGGCAACTCGTCAGATTTTCAACATTTATAAACATTTGGTGAAATTTGATCATTATAAATCATCACACATTCAGGTTGCAACTTAGGTAAACTTTGAAACTTTGAACAAAAATGATAACGGAATTTCTTCAATCTTCCAAATTGTAACATCAGTATTATTTAGTCAGTATCATCATTATTTATTTTTTTGGGAGAGGGGATTGGAAAATTTAATTAAACACCTCATTAACAGCTCCAAGTACATTGATGCATCCTATAGGCCTCATGTGTTTTATTTCATTTTATATAAGTCATCTGCATTTTGTAAATGTACTCTTGTATTAACAAATGCACATCTGAAATTACATGAAACTTGCACTGCTTTGCGCAAAATATATGAATAAATTGTTTTAAGATCTCTTTTAGTCATGTTGGTTTGTTCATTCCTTTAGTCTGGTTTTCCAAATGCATGTGCAGGCATGCAACTTGGACTTAAAAAAAGGAGGAAATTGACAGGTGATTTTTAAGTTATAGGGATAGAATTTAGAAGGCTCATGAAGAAGTTATTTAGGTCTAAAAAGAAGAAGTATCCTTAATGCATCACTTATAATATACCTTGACAGCACATTTCAGGGGTGTGTACAAAAGGGTTCAACTTCATTGCCACGATCCTGGTTCTTTATTAATAGACCCTATTGTCGATCAGTTATTTCAATGAGGGCGCCTTTTAAAAGGGCGCATCCACTATACTCAACGCGCACGCGATGCCCCCTTTACCATGGATGATGCTTTGCGTTGTTGTGGGATACCACGATCAGCAATAGACCCTATTGAACCGTCTTGACAAACTGTATTATTTGGGCCAGCCCAGTACTTGGCTTATTGTATTATTGGGGTTCCTGAGGTTTAGTACACTCAGGTTAGCTGGTACCCAGCTTCTACTCACCTAAATACTATTCTTCATGTATTGGGCCATGGGTACCAGCTAACCTGAGTCAGTGTGTGAAACCTCAGGAACCCTGTATTATCATGGGGTTGCCTGAGGTTTACTACACTCAGTTTAGCTGGTACCCAACTTCTCTTCACCTAAATTGTAGGATCGAGTAGAAGCTGGGTACCAGCTAACCTGAGTGTACTAAACCTAACCCGAGTGTAAAACATTCGGAAAACAATTCTCAACAACGGGCGGTTTGTGCGTGATTTGTCCGTAGCTTGCGCCATCTACTCAGTAGTTTTCATCGGTTGTCAAGTTATGAGAATGAAAGTACCCAGATGTCCGCACTGATCTATTATTAATATTATTATTTTATTGATAAGAGAGTAGGCCCTAGTATAATGGGAGACTTTTGAGAACTGGTCTTCAAGTCAACAGTGCACGCGCACGCACAACAGCGCAGGCACAATACAACGCGCGCATGCTCACAATTGCGTGCGCTGCTGACTTGAAGTTGAAGACCGGTTCTCAAAAGTCTCCCATTGCCATTACTATTAGTACAAAGTCAATACAACTTAGGCCTACAAGAGTTATGGCAATGAAATATAGGCCTAAATAGTTTGGGAATAACATGCAAAACTGCTTCAACTCTAAATTTGGCAAATACCCATGTACAATGGTTAGTACTGGCCTGTAGCGGCTGTTTTCAGCATAAAATAACATTATGATGTTTTGTTATTCCTTTATTATTTTTTTTTTTCATGAACGCACACAGTTAAATAGCGCCCCCATGAGACTGCAAATGGTCAATTCACAAAACAAGGACAGGGTCGCGTAATGCGACAAAAGCCAAGGCTTTTGGGTAATATATCGCAAGATGTTGCAAAAAAAATGAAAGAATACTGAGTACTTACCAAAGATGTGCTTGTGTATGTGTTTTATTTATTAAAATCCCCGTAATTTTCGGTAGTCGAGTGTAACAAAGACAGCAACACTCCGCACGTACGCCCAATGTAATAAAATATGGACGTACCAGTGATGGATAATGTGACGTCACAGGCAGTGTATTGTGTAGCAAAATTTAGCTTGGTTACCAACGAATCGAGGACGAGGCCATAAAATGGCCGACAGTCCCATTACATTTTGTACGCGCGCGTTTCACGCGCAGGGCCAATGTTATACGCTTAATTGATTGGTTGAGTACAAAACATCCTAATCGGTATGGTGAAGTTGAAACTAAAAAACAAAATTGCTGGAAGTCAAATAAAAGCATTTAGATACGACATATGAAGAGGCGGACGTAGTTAAAAAAAAATAAAGAAATCGTTTATCTCCATCCAATCATTAAAAAACAATGTTTTCCCGCAAACGTCTTTTTAACAATGAATGTTGTAATACTAATAGGGGCCTAGGCCTAGCATTAGCATAATGATTCTCAAATTGCTGTGTTCATTGTATACCTGTCTATCATTTCTTCTATTTTTTATTTACATCTAGTCATTCTTTTACTCAAACCACGTTCAAACCGTGGAGAAATAAGACATTCCCATTAAGGTACAATTTTGCAAGGAATTAACATTTCTGCGGGAGATCGGGGGAGGGCCTATCCATGAAGTTATCATCTGAAGAAGGCGTATATAGTACAGGCTATTCTTAAAAAAATGCACCCAAACGTAGGACGCTTTTTATTTTCATATTTTGTTAAACAACCGGCTGCTTGGATTTTTGTTTTTAAAGGGGACATTTAATTGTGGGATACCTCTGATAGGTATCGTACGCACCTGACGGTGCAGATTAAAGGTACGTATCGTGTATATCGATCGAAACAGACATCGCTATATATACAGCTGATTTACCTAATCAAAGATGTATGGTGGCATTGGTGGGAACATAATCGTTACAATTTTTCTGCCTGAAATGATGTAGTTATTCAGAAAAGAGTAAAACCATGGTAAAATCAATGACCAAAAACAATTTTGATCTTCGGAAGATCAAAAATAACGGCGGTGAAAATTACTGGATTTTACAATCGGCCGTGGGCGTTTTTCACCGTTTTCTAAAAAAGTGGGCACCGTACGGGACTATCGACTGGGAATTTCACATATGACTGTTACTGTATCTTTCTTAATATTTTTGCCCACTGCATGTCTTTAATAAAAAACAAAGTATGAAATTAACCTTTAATGTATTACGCACAATGCAATCCGTGGTAAATGTAAATGTACTAGCTGCATGTATATCGTACACTGTACATCGTACACTACTCGCTGCATGCTGTCATACGTACGGTGTATGTACGTACGTACGTTACGTTGACGTTCTGGGGCCAATTTCATAAAACTGTTAAGCACAAAAATTTGCTTAGCACAAAAATGTCTCGCCCAATAAAACCACCATTGAAAATTCCATTTGATATTCATGGTCAGCGAACAACAGCCAAAGAACAATGACAAGTGATACACAACACATGAACATTTGGTTGTTAACCCTGTTTTTATTAAGACAGAAATGTCATGCTTAGCAAATTTGTGTGCTTAACAGTTTTATGAAATTGGCCCCTGTCGAGTCTAGAACAAAAAAGGTTACCGTATCACAGAGGGCGCTCGTTACGCTCATAACATTTGGCTGCACTCGTACTCGAACTGCGAGCCAACGACGTTTACTGTCAGTGTCACCAATGTCAATGTTTACTATTACTAAGTTTAAAAAAAAAATACTAAGTTTCTTACTTCTGCCTGTGGGTTATTGACGACAGGAATAATTTGGCTTTAATTCAATAATATGAGTTTGAGAAATGCCGAGGCCCGAGCAAGGTAAAGATTCTTGTAAATCTTTTAGTTTTTACAATAATTGTATCGTTATCGTAGCGTAGGGGCCTACCGTCATGTGTTTTCGCTACTGCCTGGAATGACTGAAATTGAAAAGTGGAGTTCAATTTAGGCCTAACGTTAGGCCCTACAGTGAAATTTCAAATTAGGCCTAGCCTAGGCCCCCTATTACATTTTATTTTAGGAAATCAACATGGACAGGAATTGGAAGGCATCATATTAATTCCATCATGTTCATGTTGGTTTCGACTTTCGTAAAATAAAATGTAATAATTTGAAATTTCACTGTAAAAAAAAAATTTGAACTCCCGCTTTTAATAGTAACTAGGCCTAATACAGTAACGTTAGGCCTAACGTTACTGTATTAGGCTAATTCCAGTACTAACGTTAGAGAGCCTGAAGTCACACGATCAGTGATGATTATATTTACAGGGAAAACCAAGCCAAGTTCATCCAACAGAGGATTAACAATGTGGAGAAGCACTTTGCTGACTTGTGTCAACAGTTTTCGGCGTACTCGCGAAAGGTTGCCCGTGTGCGGGACAAGGGAGATGTACTGGCAAAGGGAATACTGACGTATGCCGAGAGTGAAGCATCATCTACCAAATCTGGCCTGACAGGTTTTGCCGAGCGACTGTCATCTGTTTCTGATTACAGACAGGCTATGGTGAGAAATTTGTTCTTCTGATGGATTTCCAGTATTCATTGGAAGGAATGATGGACATCCCTAAAAAGTGAAGGATTTTCCCTGATGTAAACATAAAAACTGTTTCCAAAAGCTTTTGCTGCAGCCGCAAATAATACACGAGTGCTTTGAAATGGCAATGGCTGCAGTCAAAGGCTTGTTGTTGACATACATAATAGGTTTATGTGTTATATGTCGACTCAGTCAGAGAGGCTGGATGCAGCCTGAGAATGTTGAAGCCACATAATAAGTCTTCAGCTTTGTAAGGTTTACACTACAGTGATCTCAGGCCTTAAATTTGGTGCTGAAAGGGGCAAGGCCACTTTTCCATTGCAAGGGGCACTTCCATTGGGAAATCATAATGTCTATGGAAATATTTGAAGGGGCACAAAGGCAAAGAACCAGGGCAATGAAGGTCATGGCCGCCTCCTTTAAATTCAAGGCTTGTGATTTATATGACGTGAAAGCACTTGAATAAAAGTGTTTCTTAAAGAGCTTGGGTCATTGACGATCTGTCATGTCAGCAGCCTATGTTCTCATAAGCTGAAATCATGTTCGGCATAAGCTCTCATACTTTACCTTCACAAAAAAGTTCAACTGAGATGTCACCTCTGCCATTGGTTTTGAGCATTCAGCAAGGAACACTGCTATTCATTTTCTCTATACACTGGTATCTATAAAATAAGCACACAAGATCACAAATTGTAGATTATGTGATCATTATGACATTCTGGTTGTCATCATGGGAGAAAGAAATGTAAGAAATGTAATACAGTTTAAAAGACAAGTAAACATATTGATAGTCATTTGAATGTTTCTTCATTAATTGTGTAGCCTTATTTTGCCTGAACTATTTCATATTAGCAAATCTGTTCCTCTGTCCTATGCCAGGTTGACAGGCTTTCTCAGCGCGTTGTCCATCCGTTGACGCTGTACGGTCAAAACTTCAAACACACAAGGGTGAGTATCCAAATAAATGCGTGAACAATAAGTGCTGTGCATCTGAACTGCTTACCATCCTAGATGACCGAGTGATATAAATAAAAGTAATGTGATGCAAAAAAAGTGTTTTGCTTTTGATATAGAACCTGCTTGGATCTAATGTGAGACAAGCAAAGAAATAATTAGGTACACATGTTAAAATTATGCCATTTATGCATAAGGTTAACGTTTTTCCATCAAGCTGGGACACACTTTATGACAGAGTCCCCTGTTACAGTCCACAGCAACCATAGATATGATTTCCATAAGATATGATGGACAAACCAATGCGATAAGCATAATGATAATATAGAAAATAGATAGAACAAATTAATTCTAACCTTTTGTCTTGCCATACTTTCTGGTCAGGATGACATGAAGTCATCATTCGCAGCAAGGTCAAAGGAAGTCAACCAACAGAAGAGGCTGGAGAATGTTCGGAAGAAGAACCCCAACAACCGACAACAAATTGTATCCGCAAAACAAAAGCACTGTGTTTACACCAACTTGAAAGGGAGGGTTTTGTTGATACAAATACATGTTTTGGATTATTTATCTGATTAACAATCCCAATTGTCACATGGTTTTTTATGTAGGCCAGTTGGCCTTGCCCTTGCAGGCACTGTTATTATTATTATTATTTATTTTTAGTAATGACACCAAGGATTCCTCAAAAGTGCTCTAGGCACTGTAGCTCGTAAGCCTGATGAAACCTGTTATGGAAAGATGATGAGGAGAAGAAGATACAGTTTTAGAGGTGGGAGGAAAACCCCAGAGTAATATTCTGGGTAAAACCCACAGAATCAGGTAGGGACTTGAAAACCCAATCCACTTGTGGACCGAGCCAGACTTGAACCCGGTCCGAGGCGAGGAAAGAACCACTACGCCAACTGTAGAATTGCTTGTCTTTGTTCTAGTTTTGAAACATAATGAGCTTTCATGTGGGCCACGTGTAATGTGTTCATAACGATCACCCTATCCATGTCACTGCCCCCCCCCTTCTGAAAATTAAATCTTAAGTATGGTCTTAGTTTTACTTTTCTCTCTGCTCTGCTTTTGTGTATTCCAAACTCCATATTCCTTAACCTCTTGTTCTAAAGGCCCAGGCTGAGTCTAAACTTCAGAGGGCCAATGCAGATGTCTCACGCACGACCAAGAATCTTGAGGAGCAGATGGACTCCTTTGAGAGGAAGAGGTTGCAGGACTTGAAGGTAAGGATTCTATCAAATCCCTAGATTCGCTCATTCTTTAATTTCTAGACAACATTGTTGGTCAGGGACATATCTGGGACTTCACAAAATGTACAAGTCTGGATCATTCTTGCAACAACACATCAACTTCATGCAGTTTCTTTATAGACCAAACCAAACCTTATTCACAAAACAACCACAGACTATTCGCATTCCTTAGTTCCCCCTTTTTCTTCTCCTCAAAAAATAAAAATATTTGTGCGCTTTGGTTTTTCATTCCACTTTTTATGTGACCTTTGACTTTGCAGAGCATTCTTTCGGAATTTGTCAAGATTGAAATGCTCTTCCACTCGAAAGCACTGGAGGTGTACACAGAGGCGTGGCAGCATCTGCATGCTATCAGTGATGAGGATGACCTGGAGGTAAGAAATTACAAACATTCCTGTAGATTGACCACTGAAGCAATCTGGGGCCAATTTCATAGAGCTGCTTAGCACAATAAATTGCTTAGCACAAAAATAGCTTGCCCAATAAAACAAGCCACCATTGAAAAATCCATTTGACATTCATGGTCAGCGAACAACAGCCAAGGAACAATTGCAAGTGATACACAACACACGGAAATTTGGTTGTTAACCCTGTTTTTACTAAGACAGAAATGTCATGCTTAGCGAATGTTTGTGCTAAGCAGCTCTATGAAATTGGTCCCTGATGGTCAGGTGGATTCCTGATACAGTATTGTGGGTTCAGAATTCCATCTATGGGTATTGAGGCGCGTGTATTTTGGGGGCAACACACCTCTGCTATCCAAGCCTGCAAAAAGTAAGCGGGTTGAGTGTGTCTAAATTAACCCTTTGTGCTGAATAGATGCATGTGGGTTGTACACTTTCTGCGGCACTCGAGTAAGATACATTACCGGTACTTAAACTAAAGAACCCAATGAGCTGGTGCAAATGTGATGTGAACATTTCAAATCCAAATTATTATTAGTAACCTGTGAACAATGACATAACATTGTATACACATGTATACGTGACTACATGTAAATGTTAGTATACTCATGGAAGTTGAATGATATTGAATATGGAGGTAACAATGATAATTCATCTAATGGGCAGTATGAGAACAAAATATAAGTGGTTATTTTTTTGAAGTTGGGGTAAATAGGTGCAATGTTAAACTAAAAAAACTGGTGTATACATCTACAAGGAACTATGTAAAATCATACTACCAGGAACTCTGACATCCTTCTTCTTTTTTTCTGGCTACAGGAATTCCGTAACAGCCTGAGGCCCTTCAGCACAACCACCGGAAGCAGCAGTTCTAATCTTGCCAACTCCCGTACGTCCCTGAACTCCACAGACAGGAGCAGCAAGCCTACAGCAGCCTCCTTCAACCCATCCTCCAAGCAGAAACAAGGCAAGGGAAGGTTGGACACCAGTCGTATCGTGGACATGGAGGACGATGATGATGATGACGATGATGATGATGAAGATGATGACGAATATGATGATGAAGATGATAGTCAGTGAACAGGTGTAAAGAGAATAGATTACAGTTGAACACCACTGTACCAAACACTGGTATAGACCTTTCTTTTATCTACAAACACTGGTTGGCATGGCATGGGCGGTCAAATGTTGCAAATCATTTCGTCTTCTTGGCAGACGGCGTGACAAACTTCAACATTTTTGCAAACTTTCCATACCTGTACAAAATACAAAATTGCACACCGGCATTGCTTGTGTTGTTTCCATTACATTCAGCAATATATCTTTCAATTTTTATGAAACGTTGTGTTTAAATTATTAAGTTATTTAAGTTATTTTTTATGCCTGGCTTTGACGGCTCGCCATAGTTTCCACCATGCTGGTTGGCAAAAACTTGGGCTGTGACTTTGCAAAAGAAAGGTCTATACCGAAGATTTGGCTATACCGAACATCATCTTTGGCTCCGAATTTGTGCATACAATGTAAAGGCCTGCTGAATAGTGTTCACTGTAATGAACTACCACTATAACAAACAATTTCTGTGCATCCCAGCGTGTTTGTTATTAGTTGTATAGTGGCGTTTTACTGTATCTCTTTCTCATCACACTTACAGTTCACACAAACACACTAGCTCCCATTTAAATCTATCTACCTGTAAAACAAATCCATTCAAACCAATATGTTCTATGATAACTTTGTGAACAATTTTTCAGAAACACTGATACTGCATTATTTTTAATAGGGCTCCGCACTTGTGACGTCACATTCAGATGTTCGGACAAACAAGTAGCACGTGGCCCAATTAACTTACACGTAAACGTTGTGAAGTTTGTCTGAACATCCAGGTAACTATAGCTGTTGATATAAAGGGTATATTCTATAAATAGCTCGGGCATGGAGCCCTATTCACAAAAGAACTGAAATTGGATAAGACTGTAGATATTAAATTGTTTTTAGGAATCTTAGAGTATTTTGGATATTTATTGTAAAAAGGTCATATTCTGAACATCACTTCATGTTTTTTTAACTCACTGAATATGTGATGCCTGAAAGTGGCGATTTACCTGTTGAGTACTTCACAAAGTACAAGACCAAAAATAAGATGTATTACAAATAATGATCGCCTGTAGGTTGTTAAAGTTGCCATTGAATGTTTGCTTAGATTTTTAACCAAAGAAATCGTGAATTACATTTGTTTGCTTTTGTTGTGTGCATATTCTTTAAGTCTGTTTGCCATTTATTGGACAGGCATTTCTGTTTGTCTTATATTTAAATGAACAATTCAAAATCTGCCAAAATTAGTATTCTTTATTGGAGAATTTAAAGAAATCAGGATTCAGGTCAGTGCCTAGCAACTTCAATTTCATGGGGACATCATTTAGGCCATTCTAAAGATTGGGACATTGAAATCCTGCAGAGTCAAGATTGCATTTTGGCTGTTGAAGGAAGTATCAAAGCCAAAATTCCAAGGGGTTAGGATTGGGCCTAGTTTTGAAAACCCTTGCATTGTCTTTGGCTCTGTCCTGTTTCCTTATTCATCATCCTCCAACATATCATTTCAAAAATGCGTATTAATTTTAAATCTTTTAATGTATTCCACCGTATAAATTCCTTAAACATAAAATAAAGCAAAACTTATTTTATCAAATTAGGTTCTCAGTCCAGAACCAGATACCATTTAGCTGGTGAAGAAAGAACCATTGGAATTATTATGGCCTTTTGACCTTTCATTAGAAATTTAAGTTATCTTCAAACCTCAGATGAAAAAGCCGTCCATAATGTATTTATTGAGAAGTGTCAAATGAAGCTGAATCTTTCTTTATGCTTTATAAATGGTGTGAAAGTGCCTTTTTTATAATGGGTGTGCAGAAAGTACTTAAGTTATTTTTGTGGCTGTGCGAGTCTGTAAAATAAAACCACTACGTGTACTGTAAAAAATTCTGTGAAAAGGATGTGTGCAAATTTCTCAGTGGTTGGTGTTTACTACTAATTCCTTATTTGAATTAACATCAAACCAAGTGGACTTATATTTGATGAAAGGAAAAATGAATCTTGACTGTCTTTTAAGAGGCACGAATATATTTATTTTAAGATTAACGATGAAACTAAACTACATACAAGTATAATAAAACAAACTTTGTGTCTTGTGAAAAACTAGGCGGTTTTCTTACATGACAAGGTTTTAACAATTAGCAGCCATTTGCATAAAATTAAATAGTAGCAGTAAGGAGGGTTTAGAAATTAAATTAACCCCCTAATAACAGGTTAACAAGAAAATCAAAACATGGTAATACAGTAATCAATTAAGATTTCAGTGTACAAACACCTGTAATGGCATGGACAGGAGTTGTACAGAAAAAAAAATCATTTTACGTTGCCATTAAAACACATGGAAAAACAGATCATCACATGCTGACCTTTTTGCAAGGATGTTGTTAAAAGAGATCAGGGGCAAACAAATATTGTTTTTAAAGAATTGGCCATGAATATAATAAGTAACCATATTTATTTTTGTGAAAAAAAAGATCACTGAAATCAACTAATAGAATTATCAAACTACAGGTTTGTGATGTGAAATTGGGATGTGTATCACTTATTGACACACAGAGGCAGTTTCCCCACACAACTTGCAGGCTTACAATGCCAAGTCACAATCTGTACTATACTTTGAAACATGTACCAAATGTATGTGGAACTGAAACAAATCTGAACATCACTAACAAGGGATTTTATCCAAACTTCTTAAATTTAACAGATGACGAGAAAACCAGCTCTTTAGGAAACATGTCGAATTTCACTTTGCGGTCAAACTGATTGGTGACCATCTACAGAAAGTGTCATAAAGTTTCAAAACAATTGTCAACATTTGTGTTTTCAATATAGAGCACAAACAAAGCCTAACACTATTTTGCAAAATTGAAGAGCACCTTGTCCATCAAATGAATGCTGAGCTTGAGTACTTTGAACAATACTTGATTTTTTGTTTACTAAAAGTGGCTTTCAAACAGCACAATCTGCACAAGGCTGTAATAAAACAAGTCTTTCAACATGGATACAACAAACTGGCTTTACTTGAAGCCTACAAAATTGTCCGTTTTTTATACAAATCACCCAATTGGTCAAGTCCCTGATTCTTTTTAAAATCCTAGTTCAAAACAATTATTTTCATAAAGTGAAACATAACAACTTGGAGCAGAATCATAAAAATTTCCAAACTTCCCTTTGTCATGAAAAATAAGGACAACCCAAATTAATACAAAGAAAATACAATAAACTGAACTTTAAAACATCATTAAAAAAATAAAATACAATAAGCTGCGTAATAACTAAATTTACTGAAAAAAAGTGCTCAATATGCTTATTTAAAGACAATCTGATAAGGGCAGCTAGCCAGGCAATCATTTCTTTTCTTTTTGTCTTCTTTTTCCCCCTTTCTACCAATCCAAAGAACCAAAAGAATATCACGCTGAGTTTCTGGCTTCATCTACCACTGACGACTGAATTACTTCAAGATAAACAGACTTATGTACAGTACAACTATAGTCTAGTTACTTATGACATGAGACTTCTTGTGCAATGTTTGTCAAATCTACTGCCAAATTAAAACTGATTCTTTGCTAGAGGTTAAGCACATTGAATTGTAGTATCTAGTCCAATTTGCAATTGATGATGTTACAGTGGATCTGAGTGAGGCATGTGGCTTTCTGTGATTCCAATAATTATTCGCAGATTTCTTAAGACAAGCAGACTCACTGATGACTACAAAGAACTGTTCTGACTGACAATACTGACACTGCCTCATAAATCTACATCCATGTACATGCAACAAGATTACAAGAAGGCTGACTGCAACATCACTGTTTTTTTTCATAGAAAGCAACAAATGCAATGTTGATGTATGTATTTGAATAAAAGCAACACGATTCAATTGTACTAATACTAATAATCATACAGAACAGTTTTCACAATACAAATGCTACTTGAAAATACTTGAACAATTAATTTTTACAGATAGCAATAAAGAGTACCTAAATCATGGTCAAACTAACAAGGCAAAAGGAGCACTTCTGGGTAGAACCTGGATGTACAATGGCTGTCAATACCATAAGATTCATTTCTTTTTGTCCATGACCTCATATGACAAGATCATGTCCACGTTCCACTTTCCTTTCAAGTGTAACAAATAAGAACATAAGCGTTATCTTTTTTTTTTGGGGGGGGGGGTGGGGGTCGTAGTCTCCACCCAAACCTATTACCCCATCTTTACTTTCTACCACCTGGGCATATATGCACTCCTACATGTACACTTAACAATTAACCCAGACCTTAAGCAGTTAATCAAGAGGACCAACTTTCCTCCTTAGCCTCCTCAGCTCTTCCAAACCATCTTCCGGGCTTTTGGTGTCAACCACTTCTCACATCGGCTTCCTGTGAGAGAAATCATGAATAATGTGTAGTGTAGTAATTTGTTTCCTCTTCAAAATAACCAGCATGGCTGTACAAATTAACTAGAACAACTTTATTAGCCTGGCACGATAAATCAATCCAAAACCAGTTCATAAGAGTGCACAGACTTGAGCTTCCAGTACCCAGCAGTAATAGCCCCATAAGATTTTACCGTTTATGATCAGACTTTAAAATCAGAAAACAAACTGCCTTCACTGGAACCTCAATTAAGTACTTTTTAGAGTAAGTTCTTTTAAGAGTATGTCATGACAACTGTGTGTCCCCCCCCCCCCAACAGAAAATGGTCGGGCAAGAAACTTACATCAAATGCAGGCGGAGAACCCGGCCTCCCAGGATGCTGTGGTTCAGATCTTCTATTGCCCGAGCAGCATCATGTGAACTTCTGAAGGCAACCATAGCCTCTCCACAAAATCGCCCCTGCTCACTGGTCTTCAGCCTCACAGATTCAGGAACAACATTGTGGTTGCTGAAGAAATCGATGATGGCAGGTATTGGGATATCGAATGGTAGGTTGCTGGTTTCCACCACGCATCTTCGAGCTATCAGCACCTCAACAGGAGGGGGTCTTGGGCCTCTCATAGGACCTGGAGGGTTTCTCATTCCAAATGGGGGTGATTTGTTTCCCAGAAGAGGAGGTCTGAATTCCATCCCAGGGTGGTTGCCAGGAGGAAATGGCGGGCCTCTTGGAATGCCAAGAAGCCCAGGTGTCTGTGGGGGAGGCTTCCCTTGAGCGAGACAGTTCAACATATGGCCCTTCGTGATGATGCTCATGATGATGCTGCGATCCCGGATTCGAGCATCTTTTTTGGTGCCAGCTTTATGTGCATCAGCACTATTTGCAAACTCCACGTAGGCCTGTCCATTTGGCCTGCCTTCTGGTGTGAGAAGAAAATGTACCATCAACGGTTGAATGTTCATGTCCTCAAAGAATTTATGAATTTCATCATCTACTGTATTAAAAGGCATGTTGCGCATGCTAATGCAAGATTTTTCGTCTGGATTTACTGGCTTGGTATCATTGGGGGATCGTCGACTCTCGACAGGTTGTTTTGGGTGAGGATCCAGAGTTTCTGTTTTAGAAATCTTTGATGCATCTGTTTTAGGTTGAGCTACAGCTATTAGCTGGGCCTGTTCTTGCTGGGACTTTGGTCTATCTTCTTTTGGGGTACTTTCTTGACGCTTTGAATCAGTGTCTTTCACTGATGCTTTTGAGCTTGAGTCTGACCTTCTACTATCCTGATCTTTAGATTCGCCATTTCGCTTCTGTTGGGTTCCTTCTGCAGAGTAACGACTACGTGAATCTGATGATCGTGAGCCACTGTCCTTGGGCGAGTCTTTGGTCCTTGATGCAGTTTGTCGAGAATCATGATCTCTTGACTTTGACTCACGTTCACTGCTTCTTTGGCTGTCTCTCCCATGTCTGGATGACTGTCTGGAGTCCTGGTCCCGTGAACTTCTTGAGCTGGATTCCCTTGAATCACGGTCTCTTGGACTAGAATACTTAGCATCTCTTGAGGATGTTCCTCTAGAACCAGAAGGTCTGGAATTACTGTCTCTTGAATTGCTAGAGTCTCTTGTACTCGAAGATCTTCTGTCCTGTGAGCGCTTTTTGTTATCTGCAATGCGTATAGTCATGACCTCTTTGAGAATTGGTTTCACTTCGATTGATTGCCTTCCCATGTAATTTCCATTTTTACGCAAAGCCCTCTCAAACATTTGCTGATTAGATAATTCCACATAGGCAATTCCAGAAGCATTGTTATCATTTCCAAGCTCGATGAACATTTTATCATGAACTACATCCACGCCATAAAGGAAATCCTTAATGTGCTGAGCATCAACATGGTGTGCAAGGCCTCTAAGCTCCACACAGTGGGATCGAATTGGTGAGCGAGACCGTGATCTATGACTGTGTTTACCACCCTTTGAAGAAAGATCTGACGGTGGTGTTGATTGATTCTCAGCAGTGTCCCAGTCTGCCTCACCACAAGTCTTCACTTCGATATACCTATTTCCCAAATGCTTCATGCTAAGCTTGCAAGCCTTTGATGCATCTTCCTCACTCACAAACTTAATGAATCCATTCCCATTTGGCTTGCTACGATGATCGACAGATAACCGTATACCATTGTTGGAAATCTCTGAGCCACTGAAAAATTTGACTAACTCTGCAGTAGTAACACTGTATGGCAAGCCTGACATGCGCACATAACGTGAACCTTTATTTCTTGCCTCTACATGTTTGCTAGCAGGATAACTACCTCCTAATGGACTCTCTTGGCGAGATGGTAGTGTGCCTCGGTCACCCCTCCTCATATCACTGTCTCGACCCCTTTCCTTCTCTTGGGCATGTATGTCAGGACCTGCTTGATCAAATCTGCTTTCTTTCCGTAACCGGGAACCTGGCACACTTCCCTCTCTTGATCCCAGGAAGTCATCTGGTGCCATCCTACTATCTCGGTAGTCCCTTTTATCTAATAGACCCCTAGGTCCTATATCTTCTCGTCCAAGTTGTCCTGGTTTGCCTAAAAGACTTGGCCTTGTACTTCTTGGTTCCCAATTATCTGGCTGACCCATTCGCCCGCCCATACCTGGCAAATCAAGTGGACCCATGCGATCTTCTTGTCTACTATGATCAAATGGATCTACCCTGTCTGGTACATTTCTATGATCCGGGTGGCCCTTATGATCTTGGGGGCCTGGTGAAACAAACCTGCCAGAACCTTTTCGACCCTTTTCTACTTCTTGACTATCTGGACCCATACGATCATCTGGACCAAAACGTCCACCCACATCAAAACGATCTCCTGGGCCAATGGGATCACCTGGTCCCATGAAGTCAGCTGGAACATCACGTGGACCCATGTGGATACCTGGTCCATTATCACCTGGACTCATGCGATCTCTTATACCTATGCGCTCACCTGGACCAAGACGATTCCCTGCTCGCATTTCGTCATCCGGATCAAAGCGATCACCTGGTCCCATGAATTCTCCAGGTCTTCTGCGGTCACCAGGACCCATAAATTCTCCAGGTCTTCTGCGATCGCCTGGTCCCATGAAACCTCCGGGTCCTCTACGATCATCTGGTCCCATAAATTCTCCAGGTCCCCTACGATCGTCTAGTCCCATAAATTCTCCAGGTCCTCTACGATCATCTAGTCCCATAAATTCTCCAGGTCCCCTACGATCGTCTGGTCCCATAAATTCTCCAGGTCCCCTCACTCCCCTGCGATCGCCTGGTCCCATAAATTCTCCAGGTCCCCTGCGATCACCTGGTCCCATAAATTCTCCAGGTCCCCTACGGTCATCTGGGCCTGCAAATTCTCCAGGTCCCCTGCGATCACCTTGCCTCATAAAACCACCCTCACCAAAGTGACTATCTTGACCCATGGGATCATCTGGCCCAAAACGACCATCTGGACCTCTGAACTCTCCTGGGACTCTTCTTTCGTCAAAGGCCATATGACTTTCTGGACCCCTACGGTCTCCCATGCCTCGACCCCTGTCCATTCCAGGTCCTCGACGATCTTCTGGACCAAAACGTGTTCCCCGTCTTCTGTGTTCATCTGCATCTCCCGAGAACCTGCCTTCACTGAGACCTCTGCGGTCATCGGGTCCTCTGCGTTCATCATGACCTCTGTGTTCACCGGGACCTCTACGTTCTCCTGGACCAAAGTGATCCAAACCCCTCTGATCTCCTGGACCCATTTGATCACCCAAATGAGGCTTCTGTTCCCTATCACTACCAGGAAATATTTCACCTCTCCTGTAACCCTCTGGGTTCATTTGTTCCATGGGATCCCTCATTCCCGGGTCAAAGCTATCTCTTCTACCTCCACGATCTCTGGGTTCTCTTGCACCATCGAAAGGATCATTCAGTCCAAAAGGGTCTCCTGTAAATCTTCGACCGTCAGGACCCACTCTCGGACCTGGCTGATCCCTTCTACTGTCAGGATCAAGTTGATTAAAGTCATACACTGGACCCATTGGGTTCCCTCGTTCATTTGGGCCATCAGTGTTTGGAAATTTTGCACCTTTGAAATCATCAGGAAATCCTTGCTTACGTCCCTCCAAGGATCCATCCCATGGTTTTGGGTCATCAAATCTGCTTTTTCGGATATTCGGCTTTCCAACCTTTTCTTCTTCTGGCTGGCGGGACCCTTGGGCGAAAGGTGCCATTTTGTTCTGTTCCTGGTCACCTTTAAACCTTTTACTGTGATGCTCATCAAGCAAACCCTCACCACCGCGTGGATCACTGTATGATCCAAAAGGAGGCATTGGGTCCTTCCTGCTTGGTTCATGTCCCAGAAGAGATGGTCGCTCTCTGGGTGGAATTCGAGAATCCATGTCGATTGGAGCATGACCACGTGCTGGCTTTGGGAATTCGTCTCGACTTCCAGGCTGCCTTTCCTGATTTCCACCAAAATTCCCAACATCGTGAGGTCTATGGCCGGTGGGAACATCATGATGCCGCCCTAAGTCAATCAATGGTTTCTTTTCGGTCTCTCCTTGTCTTCTGTCAGCTGGAAACATACTACCATAATTAGATTTGGGATCAGAAAAGTGTCCACCAAGGGCTGGATCAGTAGACTGGTAAGCAGGCAATCCAAGTAAAGACTTGTCTCCGTCTGGCCTCTGCGGAGGATGGCCTGCGCCCGGGCCGTCGCTTGGCAGAAGAGGCCTGTTTAAGCTTTGCTGCTTTGGATCAAACTGACCACCAGTCTGAGTCTGATTCTTGGAGGGATCCTTGAAACCAGCATATTCCCTGTTAGTATTACTGGAGTCTCCCCCAGATGTGATTAAAGGCTGATTGGAGGGGGCTGGACTTTGGGTTCGCCCAACCTCTTGAAATGGATCTGTCTTGGCTTGAGAGACGGCCCTGTTTCGGGCAATCACCTCCTGCATTTCATTCTTACTGCTCAGCATCAGGGCGATTTTATTTCCGCACAGGGGCCGGGTCTGTAACTGCATGGCTCTGCGAGCATCCTCATCGGAAGAGAAAGCGATGAAGACATCTCCGTTATCTCCACCAACTATGTGCACGCCTCCATCAGGAATACTGAGTCCGGTGAAGTATCGTCGGATGTCCATGGACGTTGCCGACCACGGCAGTTGCTGCAGCCTCAGGATGATAGTCATGATGATTTGGTATCAAGCTTGTGCACCTGAAAATGAAAATGGTAATTTTGACGTAAAGAAAATACTGGCGACAGTAGGTAACGGCCCGTCGGTCGCGTCAGTTTCCAATCACTTGCATACAGGATATCCAATTTTAAAGAATGCTTGTATTTACTAAACTTTTCGAAATGGTACCAATAATTCTTTGGAAGAATGTTGAATACCGTCCCTCCTACTCAGTTTCCCGAAATGAGATTTATGATGCGATTCTTGCATAAAAATGTGAAATAATTCTTTCGCGGTCCCGGATATGTTCTTTTTGTTTTGTTTTGTTTTTTTGTTTATTTTTTTTGTTTTTATCTTTTATGAGCAATACTTATTAGGACGGGCCCGGCATTATTGAGGTCAAGGTGGATGCAACTGAGGTATAAAGCGATGTGAGGATTTATCATTTTTCATACTCTGATCAGCAGTCAAACGCTGTGATTTGTTTGATTTGTTTCTATTTTTAAAACTTTAAAGTTTCTTCAACTTTAAAAGTTGCAGAAACAATGTATTCGGCGCAAGCGCAAATTTCGCTGTGTTGACTGTCTCATCTGCAGCTTTTGTGTCCGATGAACACTAGGGCCTACGCCAAAAATCTATTTTTAAAAAGTATTGACATGTATACAAGTCGGTAAAATACGTTTGATTTCAGTGGTGAAATCAAACCTATTTTACCGAATTGTGTAACCACACAAAAATATTAACTTATTGAGATTGTCATGACCACTTGAATGAAATTTGCATAACTTTATAATTTCCTCACAGGTGGCAGCAAGTGCACACATTTTCTTCACAGGTGTTATAGCCAACTATGATGCATAATATTTACTTCATGTCAAGGAAGTGAGGAAAACACATCATCTGTGATGCAATTAGACTGAACTTGAAACATGAGAAACCACCGGTGGTTTTGGCGAATGGCCAGATAAGTATTTCACACATCCCATAAACTCCACGCAATGTGAGAGATTGCTCTATAATTGCATCAACATTTAACAATTCTGTAATATATTTACTGCAGACACTAAACATGTATTTATATTGTAGGGGTCGAAACTCTCTTCACTTCGTCCAAAACTAATAATCAGTTGCAACCTGATTATGTCCGCGATTTAATATAAATTATATGCCAAATAAAAATAATCATAATAAATGCTACATGTAATTATGTTTGGTCTGGAGCAGGTTTCCATTTTGACATTTTTAAGTGTTCGTTTTTAGTTGGAAGCCGTCTCATTAAAGGATTTCGACTCGTAACTTGGCTAAAGAAAGATTTAGGGTTTTGACACTTTACTCTGTATAGTGTCATCAATGCCGATGATAGAAGCCATAAATTATGATTTGCCTGATGCCAGTTGCAGTTAACAACTCCTTCACCTTCGGAGGTGGAAACATTAACATCAGAATATCATATATTTGCCGATGCATTTCCCGAGCGTCAAGGTTAACATTCGAATTACAATCTGTGGAACATTTTAGACTGCTGCGCTCGAACTATTATCCGCATGTATAAGTTGACCTTTACCAACAATTAGTATTACTGAAAAGTGAACAAAGAAAAATTTAATGGAGTGGGATTCGAACCAGCGACCTCCTGAATACCGTACAGGCGCTCTACCAACAGAGCCATCCAGCCCTACGTTGGTGGTGACCCCAATAGTCAATTATCTTTGTTCTGTTATAATTACTGTTAAAAGGGTCAAATGCAGCTGGGTGATACGTAGACAACAAGGGGTACCGTTGACTTCACCAAGCTTGTTGTAAAACCGTTCGGCAGCCGTGTAACTGACGATGCAACTATATCACCGATCAATCATAAACAGTATATACCGTTAGGCCCAACCCCAGATCTTTCAGAACTTAAAGGTATAATACATGATTGGTAAAGGTCACAGAACAACACTCATACTTTGTCTGAAACATGTACACGAAATAATAAACCTGTGAAAATGTTAGCTCAATCGGAAATTTTTCTTATAAAACATGAAGAATGGTTTTGATCTTACCCCGAGATCAAAACTGTTTTTGGTCTTTGTTTTACTAATTTCTGGATAAATACAGCATTGAGGTTGAAATATTTTAACGGTATGTTTCTACCAGCACCATCTTCATACATTGAGTGAAAGGGGATTTACTAAAACAACTCAAGTGATGGACTTAAAGGAAGTTCCAAAAATCGTTCGGACGAACGATCTTTGGAAAAGACACTAAATCTGGATTTCCTTGAAACACCCAGCATCTGATGAATAAAGATTTCCCATGGTGACTATTTGCACTGTTTACGAACTGTTGAGTCCATTTTTTGTCTCAAACTCAATAAAAATGTTTTGAAGCCTGTGCAAATCCTATATGCACCCTTTAAACGGTAAGTTAAGCAGGACATGTTATAGAAGGCAGAAATGACTAAATTAATAATCATTCTGTAAACTAAGTTCTGATTCATAAACCATGGCATGTCATTTCACAGCAAAACCAAATTGTTCCATACGTTTGAGTTAAGTTTATCCGCATTTTCTGTATAGATGCATATTCATTTCCCGTTTCTTGCCGATTTTAAAATGTTGATTGGGGAAATGTAGTGACCAAGTTTTCTTCAAAGATTCGTTGGATCGCGTTTTTGAAGGAACGATTTTTGTTCTTTCCAATGCTCTTTTTAATTTTTACAAGGAGTGGCAAAAAATATAACCGTCTTAGTAGGGCCTACTGATGAGACGAAAACTATTAACAGTTGAACATTGTGTAACTTCCAAGTAACTTCCAACTTCCAAGACAAAAATAGGCCTAATTTACTTCATGTTAAATTAATTAACTTCAGAGTACTTATGAATGTGGTATAAATTGTGCGAAGAATATGATTTTGAAATTGTTACAAATAAATCACTTAGAATAATACAAAGTAGGCCCATGTTGTTGACCGGTCGCGTTCATTTTAAACCATCAAGATTATCAAAGGATAACTTTAAGCACACTTTTTACGCGTCGTGTCGATGACGACTGAACATCAGAGATACGTTAATAACAGTAAAAGAATTCCGTTTATGGTGATGTTGTAAATCTCGAGTTTGGTGAAAGGTTTCAAGTCAGACGAGCAGGTCAGCGACGATCTTTCAAGTCATAGATCGACCGTCACACCGACTGGTTATAGAGCCTGATTTTTAGGGTGGAGTCTAGTACCGGTTTACCGTGGCCGAATGGTGATCTGCAGCATCCGGACTCTAGATCTTTGTGGATGTACTTCCGCAAGTTGAATGAGAGTCTATAGCCAAAGGGAGCTTGTGTCCATAAGCAAGATGCTTTACCCTTTACGAAGAAGTACATGGGATACTGTAACGCGCCGTGTTGCTGTTCCATTGTTGCTTGATGGAAACATGTGGACAATTAAAAGTCTATTGTTATTGAAACGACGCTAATTTTCAGGAACAACTTGGGGAAATTGGGTTGCAATGCTCTGCATGAAAACTCGCCATCGTTGTGGAACCTGCGTATGCTGCACGTACACTTTTGAATGCGCGACTAGATAGGCCCTACCGGTAAATGAAGTTGTGACGTCAAGACAATTTTTTAAGCGACCTCATAATGACCTTCTATACAAGTTTGATGGCAAAACTGTCCGGACTTCTTGAGATAAACCTTATTTCATTGTTGTCACCATAAATTATAAACTTGGGTTAAAACGTGTTGTCCATCACTGTTGGTATACGACTCTGTTAGGGCAAGTAATCAGGACAAGTGGTAGTCTTGGTTCACGACGTTATTATTGTCGAACGTACGAACTGATTTAATCCCCGCACTGACCCGCACGCACGTATATTATACGTAAAGACCTCTCTATTAGACAGGTCAGTACATACGTGCGTGTGGATCACAGTGCGGATCACCGGTCCGTATGTTAGAGTAGGCCGGCCTATATAAGCAACCACGTCGTGAACCAAGACAAAACACGTGGCTGATTATTTTGACTTAACACAAGGGCACACATTTTGTAGAATGAATAAGGCAAAAAGCTTGATAATAATGAAAGAGGAAGTGATTGAAGCAGACTAGCAGTTTAACATATCCTCCAAAGGATTTTTAAAATACATGTATGTCAGCCAATATGAGACTGCTGCTTTGATGCTGCTTGTCATCCTTCAAGACATCTCAAACCTCATCCTTAAGGATGAGAAGATACACCAGCAAAAGAAAATCCACATTAGAAAAAAACACAGCAGCATGTTGTCATTCAATCTTTTCAAGAAACTTCTTAGCCGAGCCAAGCTGGTCACAAAAAGAAATTGGTAAATTTATTCCTTTTAATGCACAATGCAAAATGCAAACAGTGCAAAGAAGCTTTGAAAATTTCAGCAGTTTCTTAAAATGTAGACTTTCAAGAAAACTGGGGAACTATGATTTAGAGTAGACTTTCAAGAAAACGGGGGAACTGTGATTTAGAGTAGACTTTCAAGAAAACTGGGGAACTGTGATTTAAAGTAGACTTTCAAGAAAACTGGGGAACTGTGATTTAGAGTAGACTTTCAAGAAAACTGGGGAACTATGATTTAGAGTCGACTTTCAAGAAAACTGGGGAACTGTGATTTAAAGTAGACTTTCAAGAAAACTGGGGAACTGTGATTTAGAGTAGACTTTCAAGAAAACTGGGAAGTATAATTTAGAGTAGACTTTCAAGAAAACTGGGGAACTGTGATTTAAAGTAGACTTTCAAGAAAACTGGGGAACTGTGATTTAGAGTAGACTTTCAAGAAAACTGGGAAGTATAATTTAGAGTAGACTTTCAAGAAAACTGGGGAACTGTGATTTAAAGTAGACTTTCAAGAAAACTGGGGAACTGTGATTTAGAGTAGACTTTCAAGAAAACTGGGGAACTGTGATTTAGAGTAGACTTTCAAGAAAACTGGGGAACTGTGATTTAGAGTAGATTTTCAAGAAAACTGGGGAACTGTGATTTAGAGTAGACTTTCAAGAAAACTGGGGAACTATGATTTAGAGTAGACTTTCAAGAAAACTGGGGAACTGTGATTTAGAGTAGACTTTCAAGAAAACTGGGGAACTATGATTTAGAGTAGACTTTCAAGAAAACTGGGGAATTATGATTTAGAGTCCAGAAACATAAACAAGCGGAATGATACAGCATTAATTGGAAAGTCCAACAGGATCTTAAACAAACATCTCGTTCTTCTTCCGCAAGAAGGTATGGTGGTTATTGACGGCATGTTGTTAAAGTATAGAGCTTCATAGGGTTTTTTTTCCTTCATATTTTTGCATGCTATGCTGCAAAGCAATTTGGTGTTGTATTGCGCATGTATGTAATGCACTACATAGCAGATATGAAATCATTTCCTATGCTTGTTTTGTTATCAAGTGAAACTTCAATATTAGTGAGTACTTGGCCTTTATAATTTGGAAATATATTGATATATATTACTGCATTATTGTATTTACACAAAATTGCAACTGACTTTGCTATCTGATCTCAGTACGGTAACTGACCAAGCCCAACCCTCACACTTGCCAATTTTATGTTAAAGGTAATATCATACTTTGGTTTTTATCAAAGAAACACAAATTCATGGGCAAAAATATCAAGACAGATACAGTAACAGCCATCTGTGAAAATTTCAGTCCCATACGATGCCCACTTTTTGAGAAGACAGTGAAAAACAGCCACGGTATTTCTCAAGTCTTTTCTCTTTAATTTTTGATATTTTAAAAGATCAAAAAGATTTCCGGTCGTTCTTTTACTAATTTCTGGATAGATCCACCATTTCAGGCGGAAGAATTTTAACGGTACCTTATGTTTCTACCACCACCATCTTCATACCCTATACGTTATACGTAAATCTGTGAACATTTCTGTTTTGGTTTCTTACCAAAGTATGATATTACCTTTGACACTTTCCCCAAGACAATACGCTATAGAAAATTAGAAAAAAGCATCAAGTAGAACGATACACGCCTTTCTCCGCTGCGCCAGGTACATACACATCACCACTGACACTGCTGCAATACCAAAACACTATTCAGTACTCATTTACACTGTTGGTGGTATAGGCACAAACTTTTTTTAGTTCAAATGTATACAATTACACCCCCTACACAAAAATGAGGATCACAGCATTGGTGACTTTATAGAGATTTAGCATCTTCACTTAGCATTATCCACGACAGGGGTTCATCATCAGATCAGGCATACGTGTTTCCAGTCGAAAATCAAGTGTCATGTGCTTGTGCACACATGAACCACATGTAATAAAGCAGCACTTAAAGCATTCATCAGCATAGACTCCAACAGGTAGGTATGTGGGCAAATACATGGTCTTGATACATGTGACATGTCTATGGTTACACTTACAAATTTGTCGATCATGGGATTAATCATGGTAAATTTGTTTATAAACAACTCCAAAACTTTACTGAATTTGAAGAGCACCACTCTGAAAAACTGTTTTAGACCCCATACTACTTTTGATACATGTAGATGAAGTATCTTTCAATAATCAATAGTATTCCGGCTAATTTGTCCACTCTGCCATGACCCCGCGAATTCTGAGAAGCATAAATGGAAAGGTCATGCTTTGTGCACATTACATCATTTAAAGGAAAACATGAAAATGAGTGCGAGTCGATGGGGCACACATTCAATTTATAGGATGTATAAATTGTGATACACATTAGTCACATTCATTGTACTAATTTAATTGTACTAGCATTTAATTTTTCCCTCATTAAACATAATGTAGACAAAGCATGACCTGGTTTCATTTTTCACAATATGCACTATGCATCCCAAAATGATGCAGCTTACATACCAAAACTTCTTGTACTTTGGCTCGAATCTAACTACCGCTGCTAGTCTATACAGTGGCAAGTTCAAAACAAAATTCTGGCGGCGCTCTTAAAGGACAGCTCTGCAGCAAAGCAAGATGACAGCATTTTCTTCATTTGAGCCAGCATTGTGAGTGACATTCACTAGAGTGTAGAGCTTCCGACCAAAAGATGAGGAAATTAATCTACGTGGTTCAGCATCTCAGATTACAGGGCCACTGATTTTATATTTTAGGAATTAATTAATTAATGTTTTTTTCTCTTGACAATTATGGAATACGTAACTTCAAATTAAAGATGGCAATTGTTTCTTTCCCTGTTCATTCCATTACAAGAAAATATACGACCTTGTGTGTAAAGTCCGAGTCATTAGAATGTATTGTGCATGTACAGTAATTTGAACAGTAATTGCTAAATTGTTATTTGCTAATGACGACACCAAGCTAGATTTCAGCAATAAGATGTCATATTTCTTGTTGCTCTGATGCCATGACATGCGATGTTGTTGGTCTTCTTGTCTGTGATATCAAATAATTGGTTATGGACATAGAACTTTGCAAGTAGTGCTTTGTTAAGTTGTGCAATGTACTTCTTCATGTGTAAATGTTTGTCAGTGCCAAAGTAACGCTACTGGAACTCCAGCCAGAGAGCATCTTAGCTGTCTATTCATAGTGAGAACCTATTCCCTTCTCCTTGGAATAACCCACTCATGCTCTTATAGCAAGATGTAGAGGTCACACGTCAATGACCTTAAAGCACCTCTTCTGGTGAACCCTGGATATCACAGACATCCACACTAATGGAAGGCTTTCCTGTAAACGACTGTGTGGGAGAAGTTTTGGTTTGATGTAGACACATCACTCTCATTGTGACATTTAGAGGTTGTCAACAGGTACACATCACTTCAGAAGTGCAAGGCCATAAGGGAAGGTTGTAAGAAGTAAACCATGTCTTTATTTTGAGGTCTATCTCAGAAAAAAAAAAGGATAGTCCACTTTGGCAGATCTGTGAAGGAACAGCTTAAGAAAAGAATGGTCCTCATCTGAACAAGCACTATGATTATTCTGTTCATGTTTGCATGAAATCTTGCTTTTCATTGTTTACAGTGCATAGTGTATATTAGAAAATCATGGTAATTCATCTCACACTCTGTTTAATGTAGTTTTTATGAAACTGAAAAATTCCTTTTATCTCCTAAATCACCAACAAAAGCTGTTGCCTTGGGGTCACTGTATTATCTCTCTGCTTTCTTCAGAATGGCCGAAAAACTTTTTTCTTAAATAAGGATGAACTCGGATCAAGATCAGTTAAGAAAGATATTGAACGTTGTAGTTCTCTTCATTTACTGAACTGTAAGAACTTGTTAAAAGCTTCCTTGGGTGCAGGAAAGGTATAAGCTGAGTCACATATGCAGGCATTAACCCATATTGTTCTTAAAGGGCATATACAACATTGGTAACAAACCAAAACAGGAATGTTCACAGATTTACGTATAACTATTGGGGTATAAAGATGGCAATGGTAGAAACATACTGTAAAAACGTTTCTGTCTGAAATGCTGTATTTATCCAGAAAAGAGTAAAACAAACACCAAAACATTTTTGACCTAGAAATTTGGAAAGATAAAAAAAATGAGTTTTCTACTGTTTCAATGATCAATTGACCTGAATTTTTGTTTTCATTCTATGACAAATTGAATTATGAGCAGTTGCTCCGTCACCTTTACCAATGTTGTACATGCCCTTTAAAGAAAGCCAGTGCAAGTCACTATAGCCATGCCATCCTTTTAAGTCATTTTGAAGGAGAGCTACACAAATGGCAGCAAAGAGGTGCATCAGCAAAACTCCAACTAAAAATGAAGCAACAAGCTTATCCTCTAGAAAAAAATTATAATTTGGCTTACTCAAATATGTCTACAATGATCAAATAAATTAATCGCGTCAATCTACAGCACTTTTCCATATGACAATGACAGATTGTATCAACCCTTTGTTTTTGGTGTCAGTAAAATTGAAACATTGTCAGCAATAAAGTGAAGGCGAAACTCTATAAGGCAAGTATAGTATCCCCAAAACCCGAACATCAGAGGAGTCTTTCAGCAATGAGGTACACATGTACCGGTACACAAATGATGACCCACATGTACATTCAAAACATGGTAGGTAGACAACTGATCACATGACAAGTCCATCGTCTAGTGCTTTCAGGATTCAGTCGACAAATTGTACTTTGGAGTGAAGTGAAGTATTGAAGTATCTTTCTATCAAAACATTTCCTTACACCTTGCAACAGTAACGTATAGTTCAGCCTGTTCAGGTACATGGATTTAATTGTTAGGTTGCTTCTGCTTCTGTTAATTTGATCTATCCACAATCCATCATTTTTAATTTTCTGGTTAAATAAAACTTCACAAAATTATGTTTGATTAAGGAGTCCAATAATAAGACGAGTTCCCAAAATAAAAAAATTCACCCCAACAACTTCAACTAATGTTACCGAAAACCTTTCAGTAATGAAAACCCACACTGCCATGATTCATGGTTTTCACTGTTGAAATGCTTACAATGTACTGTACATGAACATGTAGTTTACTTTATGCATTACCTTTGTCCAAGCAAATTTTAGCATGGAACTAATTTTAGAAATGAAATACTGCTTTTAAAGATCAACATCAATGATTGTAAAAAAACAACAAAAACAAAAAACTACTTCCTCCATTACAGTCATGAGAATTTTAAGTATTAACCGTTCATCAAAAATGCTTTTGGCATTTCAATGTTCTGTATCGTGGCAAAATAAATTAACATGATAATATTAAGAACTTCACATGCGATCTTTTTCCGTATCATCATTTTGCAGATTTATATGGGTTTGGAGGAAAGCAGAATTTCCACATGCCATTGACAATTAAGTGTAATCAGTAGTCTGGGATCTCATCAACACATTTTGAATATGACATGTAGGACTGATACCCTGTCAACAGCTTCCCATGGTATGGGCAACTGCATTAAAGCTGTACAGTCCAGTACTGCCGAGTGCTGACTTCTCGCCACTGTTCTTGTATCACCCAGCTCTAAAATTTCTTCTGGTGGGCTTACATGTAGGATGGACTTGCTTCCTGTAAAACTAAATCCTGAAGTCTGTGAAGAGTAAAGCTGTTAGCCATCGATGCTTCCTTCTTTCAGGGATCGACACTTTCAGCCATGTCTTTTTATGTTGCCACTGAAATCATGTACAGTGTGATATGTAACCAGAATGTAAAATGTGTAGCAAAAGACTGATCCGTTTCCTCAGCTTGAAGTCATCAAAATCTGAAGCAATCCCCAAGACAAGTAAAAGATGCTGTGATGTGTCTTCAAACTGCAGCAGCGCACTTGAAAATTAGGGTTTTAAGTGACTGTACATACACAGGTGTAGTAGGAATTATTAAAGCTAAAATTAAAGGCACCAAATACCTTCATTCAATATATTCATCACTGATTTTAGCTTCTAATTAGAAATCACAAATTTTGCAGGAGTCGTCTCATGAGCTCATCCCCTCGTCTAGTTTCAGATTTTATGAAATTACTTCCTCATTATTCGAAAGGAAATCCATGGATTTTACATCAAACCTGTTGACATTTTATGCATGCATGTAAACAGAAACAGTGCTTTCCCACAAGCAGCTCATTTACATTATTTATCAAACAGGTAAATGATATTTTGAAAACTTGTGTGTTTTTTGTGTTGTAAATTTGTAAAAATCCAACAGCCTCGTTAAAAACCCAGTAATATTTTCCATGTGCAAATGTCAAAATGTTTTGTTTTTTTTGTATAATAAAAGGGGCCATGAGATTGATAGAACAACACAAAGCAAGTTTGAAGCTATATCCGGCTAATGTATACACTGATCAATCCACCTAGATGGCAATGCAATCTCAAGACAAGGCCAGGCCAGCATCAAGTTTGCATACATGTGTATACATGTACATCAACTATGGGACTGTCAGGTGCGAGACAGTCATCCCATAACTCCAGAGATTATTTAATACCTTTGAAGCTGATAAACGCCCATAGAATACCCTTGTCTGAAAGTCCAACAAAGTTTTCATTATAAACCAGCACTTTCTTAACACTTCTAAAAGCCCACTTGTTTCAGGAGGCCTACCATCAATGACTTATATATACCCCTCAGGCTCTGTGCCTCAGCTCCGTCGCGCAAACTCTTTGATTTAGGCTGTAATGCGCTTTTATAAAATTTGAATGATTGATTAATTTGTTTTTGTTGTTGGACAAGCGTAACCATAAAATGCTCCTGAAACACATTGCCGGAAAGTGATAAGACACATCATCAATATAAAATACTATACAACAAACAATTAAAGTTGAACTGCACACTTGTGTTCACATCTGTCTGCTATCAGTAAGCAAATCTTATTTCATACATAACAGGTCTCATCTGTCATCAATTTCTCACAGCGAATCGTTTCCAAATCACATGTATTTACTGGCCATGTTTCATTTAACACCTGCTGTCAAAAGTGGTGCGTGCAGACATCACCCCCAAATGATAAACCATGTTGGTTTGTTTTTTAACTAATTTAAGACACAGCAGTAGCAGCGAGAAGCAAACATACTTGGCACATGGGATTTCTATCCAGTGGTTAATATTAAAATAAAAATGATTCTGCCCAATTTGCTTTTCAAGAAGAACATAATAGCGATATTGCAGATATAATTTGATTTGAGGTTCAGAAATGAGTTACTGATTATTTCACCTACATTTTCCAACTGTCAGTTTATGGTACTGTATTCAGACTTGTCATACAGAGAGTCATCTAGGAATCATTATTAAGCCATATATGGTCAATATGCTAGTTCCAAAACATCTTTAAAGGCATTGCATACGTTTGGTAATGACTCTGAAAATTTATGGCAATAAAAACTTACTTGGTGAGAAGTACAGCTGCTTTGGATAGTATAATGCATATTGAGAAACGTTCAATTCGAAGTACCGCGGTTATGGAAAAATATGTCACTTTTTATCTCCAAAAATTATGAATCTGAGAAGCGTTATGGCCGTAACGCTTCTCAGCTATTGACTTACTGTTATCTGGCGTGAAATAACCGCTCTAGTTTGTCGCCAAAATCTCACAAACGCTACCACCTTTTGAATTGAAACTTTCACAGGTTAGTTTTATGGTATATATATACAATTATATTGGTTTGAAACAAACAATAGGCTCAAATTACCAAACGTATGCAATCCCTTTAACCCTAACCCACCTCCATGCCACAGTTTATCACACATTTTTTCATATGTTCAAGAGCAATATCCTAAAGAACACCATAACAATGTGGTGTGTGTTGTAATGCTTGGTTTATGATCCAGTTTCCCCCGTGGAGATTGTTATAATGTGTGGGAAACGACTCATGTGTTGTGTGGTGGGTACAGAGGGTAAGGGTTAAAAATAACTTAAAATACAGGTGAAAGCCGACGCAGAGATTAAGTGTAGTCATCTCATCTATTAAATGCACGTCAGTCATTTATGTAGCATCATCACAAAAGGTTTGAGGCAGAGAACTACAAGAATGCCGAGACTGGCTGCCTGATCCAATTTCGGAAATAATTACGTTATGGACAGGCTTCCATGAAAGCAGTCTTCTCAGATTACATGGAGATCTGGATAAGCACTGACTAATAAGAAGGCCTATTACTGGCCAAAAAGATAGAAATCCTTGTTATTTTGCGTTTTTCAAATGGCAGCTCCAACTATTTCCAAAGAGGAAGTTATCATGCTGCATTTTTTGTAAGTAGTGCTGGGATTTTTATCCGGATATAGGTTAACCGACCCGGATTCAATTATCCGGTTACAAATTTTCACGAACTGTTAACTTAAACTGAAAGGGTAAAAACAGAGACCAACGTTTGGCTCGTGCTCAACAACCCAAAAAGTGTAAACCACAGTATTTTAGTCAGTTGTTTTGTCCTTTTTGCCAAGTAGAAACACAATTTTCACAAACTGGATCTAAGAGAAACATTGCATGTACTGGACCTAAATGCTTGATCTAAAAAACAACATCATAAAAAGCATTCCAAAAGTGACGATCATATTGAAGAAGACGTACGTACCATAAATTGCACATGTCATGCATGTCGCACTTGATTGCAAAGGTTAACTGACCCTGTTAACCTGATATTTTTTTTAACCGGATATGAAATTACCCGATTTTGCCCAGCACTATTTGTAAGGAAGAAAATCACTTGAAATGAAAAGTCTTCCTTCCGTATTTGTATACAATTTTTAATGTACTGATTTGATAAACAGTACTGCATTGCTAATTCATTGTCTACTTCTGGCCATATAAGAACTTGTTTGTTTACAGCCTAATCCTTTCCCCCGCCCCAATGAAAAAACCTTCATGTACCAGCTCACTCCAAAGTAAGCTGTATCACCATTGGCATACACATGTACTTTCCTTTGCTGAGATACCCATGCATGGAGTTCATTCATTCATTCAATGCATAAGTATCCAAACTGGAATTGTTATTATCCCACTATACAAATTCTGGTTATATGTGACCAAAAAAATAAATAAAAGTTGATTGTTTTCCCCTTAAAGGTAGTATCATACTTTGGTTTTTTATCAAAGAACGACAAATTCATGGGCAAAAATATCAAGGAAGATACAGTAACAGTCATCTGTGAAAATTTCAGTCCCATAAGGTGCCCACTTATTGAGAAAACTGTGAAAAACGGCCACAGTATTTCTTAAATCTTTTCTCTTTTATTTTTGATCTTTTAAAAGATCAAAAAGATTTTCGGTCGTTGTTTGACTAATTGCTGTATAAATACACCATTTCAGGCGGAAAAATTTTAACGGCATGTTTCTACCTCCACCATCTTCATACCCTGTAAGCTATACTTAAATCTGTGAACATGTCTGTTTTGGTGTCTTACCAAAGTATGATACTACCTTTAAAAACCAAACGGTAAAGGATGCTAACAAACAAATTCTTTCTAAGGCCTCAGGCTCTCAGCAAGTTGTTGATCGAATTTGTGTAGGCTGTAATGTAAAGTGAACATAACATATGGAATTCTGTTAATGAAAATCATGATGAAGCTTGTATAAATTGTAAAGATTTTTTTGGAGGTGGAAGCAAAAATCATGGGTTTTTTTCTTACTTAACTTAGAGACCCTAATTGTTAGAATTGTTGGAACTTTTTCTTTAATAAAAAAAGGAGAATGCTCATCTTATTACATTTCAATACGAAAATGTAACAATTTGATGTAGCCTAATAAAATAATTTTGCAAATATGTAAGTCTATCAGTATCAGAAAAATTGCAGAATACCCCGCCACTCATCTCTCTCTCATTAGTCATTGAACCCGTGTACAATATAGACGTTCTTGACCGCTCATAATTCATGTTTGTGAACAAGGCTTTTGAGTGGCGGGGTATTATGCAATTATGCCTATTCCAAAAGGGGTTTAGCTTGCAGTTTTCAAGACAGCATGGCGAAAATGCAAACATAACAGCTCCCTCTTGTGACACAATTGAATACAACTTACTTTTTCTTTGCCCTGCCTTGCCACTGAAACAGTGATCCTAGTCTTCAAAATCGAAATTGAATTACGATGGGAAAGTGGCGTTGGTTCTTTCCCTGACCGTCCAAAGAGAAGTATCAACCTGTGATGTACGAACGTACGTACGTCCGTGGGCACAACTTAATAATTGTGCACGCCGTGCGTAGTTGCGGTGCGGACTCACAAGCCTCCCCTGCAGCTCTGACATGCTGCTTCAGCGTAGCGGCGCGTACGGAAGTTGAATTCACCGACAGCTTTGTTTTTAAACATACGTGTCTCTCCAGATAAACATCTTTCGGTCTAAAAAACATTACTAGTTTTGGCTATAACACTTGTTCTTTAAATTTTTTGTGAAAAAAGCAATGCACTTGAATTTCTTGGGCTTGTTTTTCCAATGCTTACCTTCGTAAAAATCTGCAACATCTCAAAAAATTAGCAGCAAATATGGCGACAACACGCTTGCGTGATGCCAATAACTTTAACAAAATGAAAAGTGATACTGAATTTTGAAACCTTAAACTGTGTTGTGTTATGCACGACAATAATATATTTTATGTTTAAATGCTTTATTTACATGGGATTTTGTAAATTAAATATATATTTGGAATTTTCAAAGGAAGATTATTAGTTCATTAGTGAAAGAGGGTAATGTCTGCGCATGCGTGATCATCATTCTAGTAATCTACTGTGTATGGCGCGCCTTTCGAGAGGAATGTACACTATGCATGAAATATGATGTATGTATTTTCCTACTAAAATCTAAATTATGAAGAAAATTAAGTGATATCAGGAATACTTCGGAACAGTACATATAACCTGTTGTAGCATCGGTCTAATATTTTATTGACCCTAACCTTACAAGGGAAGCATAATGGCATAACAAAGTAGGCCCTAAAAATATTAATTATTTTTGATAATCAAAATTCAAATCAACTTGAACTTGACACCTTCCCGGCCAAGTTCCAACCAAAGTCAGAGCCTATTCAGAGTTATCAGAATTCAGACTGATCACAATGCCATATGTCAATAAATGAGACATCAACACCGAGTTTAGTTAGTACGTGGTGTGGATGTGAGAAGACAACTTTCAACATCAACATTACATATGAATGTAATATTATAAATATTACTTGTTTGGCCTACTGAGTTTGATGATGTAACGTTAGGCTAGAAATTAGAAACTGAAAGTCGTTCATCATGCATAAATAACGTTACCCATTATATTCACAAAATTAGGTTGAAGTTCCCCCAGTCTTGATTCTGTACATCCTTGATTGCTGAAACAACATCCTGTCAACATGAGTGAGTTTAGAGTACACCATCATGTCAGCGAGCTCATCAAGATTCTTGGGTATGATGACATACTTTGTTTATTGTTATTGAATAGTGCTCCGCACTAATGATGTCACACAAGTGACTTGGCCAGCGTGCGTATGTACAAAATACCTGGATGTCAGACAAACTTGATGCGTGCATGCTTAAACACAAGCACACCCACTCACGTTTGCAATGTTTGTCTGAGATCCGGTGTGACGTCACAGCATTTAGCCTGCTATTTAAAAATTTAAATTAAAATGTAATTTATGTTCAAACATTGCGAAGACAACAACAGAAGTTGCAATGGCCTTAGCCCTTGGTCTGATCCGGTGTCAGACCAATACAAAGAGTTACAATCATCGCAGGTACAACAACAGATATGATGGCAAAAATGAGTTGTGTTACCAAAACACTTGTACTTTGTGTTTGGCTTTCAGGAAATCAAGAATTTAGCTTGGGTTTAAATATATTATGTATACAATTTTTCTTTCCTTGGATGAATATTATAGTTTGCCAGGGGGTGCAGGACCAGAGCTTTATGTGGACCTTCTATTGAAAAATAGAACACCATATGTCACTACGCAAGTATCGGCTCACAGCGCAAAACGCAAGATTGCAGAGTTTTCCCAGTCACCAGTGGACTTCCTGCAGAAGTACGATGAGTTGAAGTCCAAGAAGTAAGTATAGTAAGATTTGATTTATAGGGTATGCTTGGTGGAAATATGTGGTAAGGTTGGCATTAGTATTTGTGTAATAAGACTTTTCAGCATAAGAAATAACATACAGCTGGCTCTGAAAAATTACTGTAGCCTTTAAAGATCTTGTAAGACGATTGCACCAAGTACAAAAACATGTGTGGCTCAGTGAATAACCGGTGGTAAGCACTCGACAGTGTGCTTTGTTTGTCTCCAGGAGGGTGACTCTCTAAACAGAGTTAAATATCTTGCTTTTTTTCAACAGCAATCGAGATCTGGATGCCTTTGTTTACCTCCTCTCTAAATTGTCTGAAGATCAGGACACTGTGGCTGTCTTGCAAGAGAATGCCCAGGCTATGTTGATGCCCATGGACAAGGTGACACTTCCTGCATCCGGGTCTAAGATGAGTGAGCGGGAGATGTCTGAGGTAAAACAGAGTTTCTTTCTATCTCTTTTGAATTCAAAAGAGAATGCAGTGTGCCTGGTTGGTTGGTTATTATTATTATTATTATTTATTTCTGGTAATGACACCAAGGATTCCTCAAAAGTGACCAAGGCACTGTAGCTCGCAAGCCTGATGAAACCTGATATGGTAAGATGATGAGAAGAAGATACAGTTTTAGAGGTGGGAGGAAAACCCCAGAGTAATATTCCGGATAAAACCCACGGAATCAGGCAGGGACTGAAAACCCAATCCACTTGTGAACCGAGCCGGACTTGAACCCGGTCCACAGAGGTGAAAGGCGAGGAAAGAACCGCTACGCCAACCTGGGTGTTGTTTTTTGTAATCAGTATTGATCAGTGACAACTAATTCAAAGACTGATGGCCAGGTGCCTTCAAAGTGGTTTTTCCAACCAAGACATTATGTTTATATTAGAACACTTGTGTCCATGAGCAAGATATTTTGTAACTATTGAATCTCCGCTAAGAACGATTGGGGCAAACAAATGTTAGGGTAAAAATGTAATACACCTTGTCTGCCTTCTTCTATGCAAATCTGCTTTGCTGAGAGATTTGAGGTTTATGCAGGTAGGTTACTTTTTGGTTTGGGAATGTGATTGCATGAAGTGCTAATCAGTCATTCTGTAGACTTCTACAACCTAAAGCCATCTCTAGAACGAGGAAACTCGAAGTCAAATATAACGAGGCGAACAAGCTATTGAGCATACAAATTTGCTAAACTCAAAAATGTTTTGATCAAGCAAATACAGATTGTAATGAAAAATCATGAGCTATACAATGCCTGTGTCCAGTTCTTGTGTTTAGTGCGTCAATTTGAAAGTGTTCAATATTTTCTGCTAAGCAGAAATTGTGTCTGATTTATATTTTTCTAACTCAATGAATTGGTGGTTTTCATTTTGCAGCTAAGGAACCAGCTTCTGAGTGTAGCAACTAGTGGAGCTGCTAACAGCCAGGCTTCAGAGGTCTTCAAGAAAATGATGAGAGAAAAACAGTCCAGGAAAAACTGTGAGACAACAGCTAAGGCTACTTAATTTTACATTACAAATTTTACAAAAGACAAATTGTACACTTGTGAAAAGTCTTTGCCAGCACCTTGATCCCTGTGGTTGGGAACAATTCTTAAGACTTTTCCCACATGATTCTTATTATGTCGTGCAAAACTACTTGGTCATGCCACTCCTCTAAAAGTTAGACTGATTTGAATCTGAGATTCACTTATGAAATTCATATCTTTTTAATGCAAAGCAATGTTGGGATCGAGTTCTTTTTTGAGAGAAAATGAAAGGCCTTCCAGAACATTTGAAGGGGCACAAAATTAAGAACCTGACCAGGGAACAGAGGCTTGTTGACTTTCTTGCCTCCATTAAATTCCTGCCCTTTAATGAGCCACAAATACTTGGCTGCAGATATGTAACATGCACCTGTCTTCTGCTTTTCAAATCACAGTGTCCCTGAAGTTGCCAGAGCTTTCAACCTGGGTCTTTGAAAGGCCAAACCTGACGGGAGACTTTATAACTAGCCCAGGGACATCTGAGCCGGGCTTAGCTCTTGGGACTCTACCACTTGGTGTGCAGGAACTTGCTATCGTACAGGACCTTCTTATGGTGATGACGGTGAGTATTAACCACAGCCACTGTGACACAGTTGCTACATCTCTCTTTGCACATTAATACCTCATTTAAACAACCTGCTGTCTGGAAAGCAGCAATCTACACAGAAATGAAACTCTAGAACTCTGTTAAAGAACAGGATCCCAAGGAATCACATATAAGGACCTCACATCCCTCATTTCAATCCTCTCATGATGAGGACTAGAGCAGACTAGTCAAAACGTTGAGACCTTAATTGCGAGAAGTGCGAACGATACAGAAGTGCGAAAGTACAAACAATTATTACATGATGTTAATGCAAACCGATCCACATAAACAAATTTTAGTTTGTGAGAAAACTCCAGAGGCTAACAACAGCCAGAAAATATTTTATCGTTAAATGACTTTTATGTCTTGGTAATATTTGTGGATTACCATTTGAAATATCTCTTTTATAATAAACAAGAGAAGGTTCTTTAAAGGATCATAAGTTCTGAACTTGTCTTTTACAGCCAAAGAAAGTACTCTTCATTTTTAGGAGAATATTATGAACTAACTGATAAACACTATTATTCTGCTTTCAACATGTTTCTCCTCAGGGCATTGAGGGAAAGTACACATTGCTACGGGCACCACAGGATCAATCCTCAGGCCGTGTGTTTGTAATTGACCAATCACTGGACATCTCCCTCCGTGAGTTGGCTGACCGCATCCTGCCGGTCTGCACTATGTACTCAGCTGTGGTCAGGTTCATTGAGGACAAATCGTCCTTTGAGTACGGCATGGTGAACCACGCTCTGTGCGGAGCTATGAAAACTCTTGTCAAGGTTAGTTTTTAATCTGTCCGTCAAATTTCTCTTGTTTTTCTCGTCTCTAGACAGCGTCTGCATCTCAAGCAACAGTTGATTCTGATGTATTAATAGGTTACAAATTGTCAGGTCAAAACTGAATTTTCAGCTGAACACTAAGGTTAGAACCTCAGCCACATGGCATTCATATGGTTTACATGGCTTTTGACCTGCACCCTGAGCAAAGATAGTTGACTTTAGAGCTAGATAGCTCAGGTACTAGAGAGCTAGTATGGCAGTTAATGCTCTATGTGGCTTCTAACTGCCATCCAAAGCAAGGACACTTGACAGTACATGTAGGTAGGCCTATAGCTTGGGAGGTAGCATTGATAGAGTTAACCTTGTCTCAAGTGAAGTTTCTTTAAAAGATCATAGTGCCTCGTTTCACCTTCCAGCTTCTCATTGTACATTTTCTTCACAATTTGTTTTGCTAGGAATACTCCATTCTGACAGCACAGCTTGAACACCAGTTCAGACAGGGCCAGCTTCCTCTACAGAGATTCTGGTTCTACATCCAACCTTGCAAACAGACCATGGAGATTCTGTCATCCATAGCACAGTCCATAGACCGTGGGGCATCAACAGGGGGCGCTGTACTCAGCTTACTGCATGAGAGGACAGTAACAATGATTGGGTGAGAAAATCGGTTGTTGTTCCGAAGAAATTTGGGGCCAAGTCTTTGAGCCAATCCCTATGTTTTTATGTGATAATAATAATAATAAAAGCCATTCTTATATAGTGAATATAACCGTTAGGTCCCTATGCACTGTCAATGAATCAAGAATTATACAAGGTGAACAGATGAGTTTTGACAAGGTTTTTGAATTGATCTGATGTCTCTGCCTGTTTGACAACATCTGGTAAGTTATTCCACAACTAAGCTGCTGAGTACTGGAAAGAGCGGGAACCATATGACTTAGTTTTAATAACTGGAGGTATCAAAAGAGATTTATGGGCGGAACGCAGATTTCTTGATGACTGGTACTCCTGAACTAAACATTGATGATAAACAGGGGCTATACCATGGATACACTGATATGTCAGACATGTTAGGACCAACATTTTAAAATCTATCCTTGCCCAAATAGGCAACCAGTGCAAATCATAAAGAATGATGATGGAAGTGATGGAAGCTAAACTTGCCAGTCCAGTTAAGTTTGTCTTTGAATTGATTTGATGATTGTAGAGACACAAGAGCCCAGAACCTTTGTCTGTTCCTGACTCAGTCTGCATGCGCTCCTTACTTTGAGATACTTGAGAAGTGGATCTACAAAGGCGTCATCAAGGATCCATACTGTGAGGTATGTAGGTGCCAACAAGACCCAAGTAAATGTTTTGTAATCCACACAACCTCTTTTTGTGTACTTATTGTTGACATAGTCATCAACACACAGTTTTTCCCTATATCTTCTAGTCCACAGAAATTGAGATATTATCACCACTAGAATGTGTAGGAAAATAACTTGCCAGTGGTATAAAGCATTTCAGGTGCTCTTCTACTCAGGCACTCAGACAGACAGTTTAAGACAGATAGTTCCGAAGGGATACAGTCACAACCATACAACTGCTAGAATATTATCCAATTGTGCCACTGGAACCATTTTTGCGTAATAGCATATCCATGCATTTTGTTGGAGCTTTTTCTCTGCCAACTTGCTTAAAATTCACGTACTGCTTTATTACACAGTTCTTGATTGAGGAGCATGAAGCCCTTCGCAAAGAGAAGCTGCAGCAGGAATACAATGATGCATACTGGGAGCAGCACTACACCATCTGCCGGGACAGGATACCAGTCTTTCTAGAAGCTATTGCCGATAAAATTCTTCGGACGGGAAAGTACCTCAATGTCATCAGGGAATGCGGTGAGTCTTCCACGTTTTGAATATTTAATTTTTATTATTAAAGTGTGAAATTGAGAAGTAAAGTTTTGGTTTCCTTTTCAAAATGGAAAGATGGGCATTTTACAAGTGAGTCAGGAGAGTTTTACTGGGAAATTTTGCAATTTGTGTTGATGAATTGCCATCATCAGATTCTCCAATAGATGCCATCAAAATTAGACTTTGTGTAGAATTGATACTTCTAAGTGTTCAGACATTACATTTTGATTGCTGAATCCTAAATCACAATGTGGTACTGATTTTTGTTTTGTTGTCTTTTTACAAAAGGGCGTGACCCTAAGTGTCCCCATGCAGAGGAGATTCTGTACACATTGAAGGAGCGTCAGTACGTGGAGCACATAGAGCGTGCCTACCAGTATGCCAGTAAGGTGCTTCTTGATCACATCATGGAGGGCAGAGAACTTATGCCAAGACTCCGGTAAGCAGCATGCCAGAGACTTATTGCTCAGAAACATATCTTCATAGGTAGGGGGCATAGATGGCAAGTGCGTTAGGCACTGGCCTCTCACCAATGTGGCCCAGGTTCGATCCTGGCTTGGGTCATATGTGAGTAGAGTTGTGCGTTGGTTCTCTCCTATGATACGAGGGTTTTTCTCCGGGTTCTCCGGTTTTCCTCCCTCCACAAAAATCAAGCACTTTCCATCTCAGGCTGTGCTTTGTGATCATATATGGGTTGATGTGGCTGGCTGCCAAAGGGCACCCATGAAAGCCTGCTACTCGATCGCATGTAGCACCATCCTTCATAATTCAGCACTCCAGCTGCCAAAAAGGATGATTAGCCTCCCAAATTATTATTATTATTATTATCTTGTATCCACTGTACAGACATTGTTAAAGGAGCAATGTGACGAGAATGACTGCATTCAGTGACCAGCCATAGGTTGAGTTTGCGGATAATGACATTAAAGGTTCTTGAAGATTGACGTTAAAACGAGATTCAACTAGAAATTTGGTTGCGCTCTTTCCCAGGTCTATCAAGCGATACTTTCTACTTGAGCAGGGTGACTTCTTTGTGCATCTGATGGATATAACCACAGAGGAGATGAAGAAACAGGTAGATGAGATCATACCAAGCAGACTGGAGTCGCTGCTGGAATTAGCTGTCAGAACAAGCCAGGCTAACTCTGATGCATTTAAGGATGACCTCAGGTAAGACAATTTTCAGAGTCGAAAGATCTTTGGGTATCCTTGGAGTATGGTTTAACTTATCTATCAAAGACGGACAGTAGTCATTGCTTAAGGTTATGTAGCTGTTATGTTGCAAGTCCAACCAAGTTTAAGTGAGGGTTTTCTGTAAGTCAAAAGATCTTTTAGTGATGTGAAATGAAGTCTCGAGGAGTATGGAACTTGAAGATTCCACAACACTCTTAATGGGGCTCAAGGCTGATGATATGAAGTGGCAATAATTTTGGACCTCATAGATTTACCAGGATATCAGAGTAAATCACTGTGACATTGTTCTCTCTTTTTTTGTCCGGTGTTTTGCAGGGTTGCACTGCTCCCTTATGATCTCATCACACAGCTGCTCAGAATAATCTCCATTGAGTCTCGGGTTGAAAAATGTAAGGACAAACTTCCTTTCTTTGCAAAATGTGTCAAGACTTGACTATCTTTGTAGTTTGCTACCATAGAATAGTCTTCTATTTGTATTTGTTAGTCATTCATCTGGACATTAATCGCACACAGAAAGCACTACACCAGAAAATCCAGATGGATGTTAAAGCTTATGTGAGCTTAGATAGTAACTCCTCATGTTGCTAGCTAATAGTCTTTTTATTCATCAAATTCACACTGGATAGGCATAGGTGCATCCATTCTAACTAAATGATTGGATCTTTTCCTCAGCCATCATTCAAGAGATTGACCCGACTGAGATTCACATCTCCTGCCTGGAAGCTTTCTCCTTTGACTACGTCGTCAGGTGGCCTGAGTCTCTGATCCTAAGCAGGAAGGTAAGGACATACCATACAGAACAGACAACAGACATAGGGTGCATTTGGTCTGGATGTGGAGGTGGGGCTAAGGTTGACCTTTTAGTTTTTCTCTCTAAAAATTGGGCTTGATTGAGTTCCACATTTCCTGTAAAATATTCTCCATTGACTGCCAAAAGTCTCACTACTGAAGGGAAGCTCTCCAAACTGTTAATTTTGAGGAGATAATTACATCTGCCAAAGTTACAAGTGTATTTCGTGGACTCAGGTTTTAGACAATTGAAATCTACAAAACCTTTTTATGGTTGAAGTATGTCCCTTTCCTTTGACAGCTCTTTTTTGTCGCCATTTGCAGTGCTGTGAATGCTCTGATAACGAGGAGAACATTTCATGTTTTGTTTTTGTAGGCACTGACACGTTATCAAATTCTCTTCCGACATCTGTTCTATTGCAAGCATGTAGAAAGAACCTTGTGCAAGTGAGTACACAGACTTTGGATTGTTTAACAGGTTTTTCTTGAGAGGAGGGGTAGAAGTGTCCATATGTAGACAGACTTTACTGCAACAAAAACACAAAGGCACATGCAAATCCCATGTGGTACAATGAAGCTGTCGTTCATACAAGATAAAAAGTAGATGTTCAATGGCATTACAATAATAGAAGGAAAGTTGTACAAATCCTAACATGGCAAAATAGAGATGATATTATCATTGAAATGAGCTGAAAAAGAGCCATTCGACAGTATTATGCTATGTTCATCCATGGGTTGAACTTGAAACCAGAGACAGTTCCGAAGATTTGAAGAGTATATTAGTCAACAAAACAACGCTTTTGAATAGAGATGTGCGAGCCTGCAACCTCCCTCACTTTATGATGTTGTCTGGTCACCCTGCTATTCTGAAAAAATGTTTTCTGTTTGTAGTCTATGGGTGTTGAACAAAGCAGCCAAGCAGTACACCTTACATTCTTCCAAGTGGTATGCGGCTGCCTTTGCCCTGCGTCAGAGAATGTTACATCTGGTCCAAAACATGCAGTACTACATGATGTTTGAGGTGGTCGAACCCAACTGGCAGATCATGGAGACTAAACTCAGACAGGTAAGAAGAGGGAGAACAAATAAACTCTCTGATAAACACTGAAGTTGAAGAATGGAACCTCCTTTTTGCAACATGACAGCCCACTTTTTTGCCAACCAATGTATTCTCTATTCCAATCTAAGTTCAGACTACCTTTTTACCTTGAATTTGGTTCTGAAAAGGGCAAGGCCACTTTTCCATTGCAAGGGGCACTTCCATTGGAAAATCATCATGTCTATGGAAACATTTGAAGGGGACACAAAGGCCAAGATCCAGGGCAACGAAGGCCTTGGCCGCCGTGGCCTCCGTTAAATTCAAGGCTTGCCCTTTCCTGTCTGGGGCCTGCTTTGGTATCATCAAATATCAAACATCCGTATGTGTTGTTCTATCTCAGGTATCCACGATAGATGATGTATTGGACATTCACACAGACTTCCTGAACATGTGTCTCAAAGACTGTATGCTGACAGATCCTGAGCTGCTCAAGATTGTCAGCAAGCTCATGCTAGTGTGTGTCACATTTGCCAACTGCATACAGGTAAGAAAACCAATTCACAACCTTTGGAAACATCAAAGCCAGTGAGAAGTGCAACTGATATAGAAGTGCGAAAGTACGAACGATTCTTGCATGGTGTTTCCGCAAACCGATCCACATACCAATTGTCACCATGCAAAGCCTCAAATCTTTCTTATCAAAGCCAGTAGCCGAAGAGAATGTTTCATTTAAAGATTCCTTGCATAATTGGTTCAAACAATTTTTATCTTGAAGCTTTGAAGATTAAATTATATATCTGTTATCTTCAGGAAATACTCTGTTTGAATTTGCTTTTCTGAAAATTCCTTTCAATTTTTGGCAAAAGCAAACATCTTTGTACTTGTCACAAGCAATGCACATCAAGTGAAAACATGACTGACAAACCGTTTTCTTTTTATAAGGGGTTTTTGTGCTCAACATTTTAAACTGTGCACAGTTGTTCCATGAAAAAGGCCCCTTATGTAATGATACTTTTCCTTGTTGCAGCGAATGACCGAGACGATGAATGTTGAAGGTGAATCAAGTTTCCGTGTGGATACGACCGATGCCCAAAGCAAAGACAAAGACAAGTCGGAGTCTAAGAAGTGGAAAACTGCAACCAAGGTAAAGATGAATCAATGGATAAGAAGAATCAATTCATCTTGACTCCAAAACACCATACTTCCAACCAGTGAAATTGCCACAACTGAAGTGGTGGATGACATCATGACAGTGTCATAGCTTTTGCTGTTGGGTCGTAGCAGCAAATTGCCAAAATCATAACATCTACTTCTTCCCAGCTCATGTCCGATAAAGTAGATTTTATGCACTAAAACTCCTTTGTGCATAAACATTGTACTGGTATATGATGGATTTACTAAGCTTCTTCCGATCTATGTTAATTCATTTAGAACAAAGACATTCTGCATAGATTAACTCAGTATGGACACATCTAAGTTGACATCTTGTTACATTCACTGTTTGGTTCCTGTTACCAGTAACAACATCTTATGTCCTTCTGACAACATTCAGGTGGCATCAGAACATGTCGACTCATTGATCGGCAGCGAGGAGTTTGCCAGCACCATCGATAACTTTGACAGTAACTTCTCAACGCTCCTGGTAAATCTCCTGGACCAGCTTAGCCTCTTCAGCACGACTGACTGTGAGCACAACATGACCAACATCATACACCGGCTGAACTTCAATGGATTCTACACAGAGGGTCTGGAGAGAGTGGCTGCAGAGAGGAGGAGCAAGGAGTTTGAAGGGGATGGTCAAGACCAAGGTGAGAATCAGGTTCCACTTAGCCAGTATTCTAGTTCATTTATTCTTCATGGATCCAGCCTGAACTGGTAGAAGTTAGACCAGTCTTCAGTTATTACTGGTATGTGGAACTAGTGACCCTTCTGCGAGTTTGCCAGCCTCCTATCCCAGGGAACTTGTACGCTTGTCACTTGTACCAAGTTAATTTGTCTGTGAACGAATCCTTGACGCTCTGTGGATTTAATATCTGGGCCAAATTCAATGGCTGTGCTTGCAGAAAGCAAAAATCCACTACTCACTTTATGAAGGTTTTCGCTTCTACTCAAATACTTTTGATAACTGAAGGATTGTTGCTTCAAGGTTTTGTACAGAATTTGTGCAGTTTTGCCCGAGTGATTGAAAGTTTGTAAATTCTTGGTGAAGAGAGTCAGACTTTCATATCATTGATGGAGCGATAGTTTACTTAATGGCGTCTGATTGAATGAGTCTATTTCACCACGACACTAAATGGCTTTTTGTTTTCTTCCCTTTCTTTCTCCTCAGGGGCTTCTGGTAGTTCCCTGACCAGTGTCTCAAGCCTCTCATCAAGGGCTAGATCAGACTCAGGTGGCGCCAGTTATAGACCAGGAAGTAAGGGTACATAATTGGGAACTGAACACACTGCTGTCATGTTTTCTCCAACGACATCGCTCCCCTTCTAGCTGTTTCATGCTTGGTTTTTGAGCTACGTGCCTGACCAGTGTTCCAAGCCTTCCATCCAGGGTAAGACCCAGATCTCATCTGGCACCAGCCAAAGACTTAAGATAATGGTTACATAATTGGGACCATCTGTTGCCGAGAGTTAAAATACAAACTCTCGTTTTCTCTTTTACACATTTTGTGTGGACTTTCTCAAGACATCAGGAAACTGACAATATATAAAATACAAAATTATGAAATATGTCCCGACTATCGTTACTAATATCTTTATGATTCATTTCCTATAAAATAGAATGATTCATATTCATGTGTCGAAGACTTGTTCTGGAAAGGAAAGTGTAGCTGCATCACATGAGAAGTAGAAAGATTGAAAAGAAAATTACAATGTAGGGAGAATTATGACAAAATGGTTCATGGGTGTGAACAAAAGTTTTCTTTTCCTCTGTGTTGGGTGGACAAACTATATCTTTCTTTTAACTTGCCATGTGGACTTTTTGGAAGCATATGAACAGGTTTAAAACTGTTTTCCCCAATAAATTGTAAATTAGGTTTGCGGTACATGTGTTTCTTATTATTGTAATTGCTTACTGAGATTATTTTCTTTGCCTGCTAACATTTTCAAAAGTGAATTCCTTAAAATACAAATCCCCCTGCTTTGTAAAAAAAAAAATCATTCCAGGATACTAAAATAGTACCGGTATTCACTTACGATTATTAGTAAATCATTCCTATGCCAAATGTGTACACAATCTTCTATTGTAGATATTTATTGTATAAATGTAAATACTATAGTTATGAGCCTTTCACATAATTATTACATTTGGATAATACCTTTTACACTACTGTGATTTCATTAGCTGTGTACAACTGTACATCCAACATTTTTATGTCCCCGACCATATTGTATACACTGTTTTGTGTTACTGGTACATTACTGAGGGTAATTAATCGTGCACAGTTTTGGAATGATGTGGTGCTTTGATGCCATTCTCACCCACTGTGAAGTGTGAACAATGGATGAAAGCCAGCCCTTCATTTATGTGACTTTTTATTACCTTGCACCAAACCATGTAATACAACAACACCAGCCTTATTAGGTTTAACCTTGGGGGGATTCAGATGTTTTCATATGCAAGCACAATACAAACTAAACTGGCAAGAAGTGTTTGCCATCATGTTCCTTTTGAAAAAACAGAAGGTGACTGCTTTGTAGTTTCTATGCATTTATCGTACATTCACAGTCAGACATGTTCACCCACGTACAGTGACCCTTTTTATTTCACCTGTAAACATGGCAAATCACGGTGGAATCTGACAATAGCTTTCACAATAGATGGGGCAAATGTTGACAAAAGACTATCCTATTCTTATTTGCAATATTCATGAGGTGAATTTTCAGTCAGGAAGCTTGACTGGCTAGTTTAAACAGGAAATGAGGATATAAGCTTTTTGATCAAATAATGACTGAAATATAGAGAGATTTGTCAAGAAGGAATTCGAAATTCTGATTAAAAATTAGAAATTATTTTGGTAATTCCAAGGACAGCTTAAATGGATAAAACACAATGAAAACAGAAATCGTGGGAATTTATGCATAAATTACATAGTTGAAATATTTGGTTGAAATGTGGTTCTTTTTATCTGAAAAAAAGGAAAAATAATGTACATCTCAGGCAGACCAGAACTAGTCATCAGATTCCATTTCGTATGAAAGCATCACATTGATTTTCCGCTGTTTTCTCATCTTCTGTGATGGTTCAGTGAGCTTAAACTTTCACAGGTGTATTACATATACATCATATCCATATTATTCAGACAAAGTGGGTGCAGTTCTGTGACCTTGATCATTCATGCATTGTACCTTCAAAACATGTTCAGAGCATAAAAAAAACATGAACTGTCTGTGGGAGGAATGGATACTTCAAAGTCATACATTCTGTGTCTGCATAGTTATTTTTCTTGGGCAGTGTTTGTTTAGTACTCCAGTAAAATAAAGAATTCACATGTTTCCCCACCAGCAACCTAGCCCACCCCCTAGGCAGTCTAGCCTGATTATTCAATACAAATTCTGTCTCGTCGTTTGATTGTGAATTATGCAGTGCTTTATAGAATAAGTATTTGAATGCATTAATTGATCAGGACTCCCGATATATATCTTGCTTATGCATCATGAAAGCCAGTGTTTGTACAAAACATTGCTGTTGTAAATTTAACAAAAACATTAACCTTTTTCAATTTCATTGAATGTATATATGCGCATCCCTAGACATACTTGTGTGTTTTGTTTTAATAAAAGTATTTGATATTACAAGAGCACAAAAACTAGTATTGTTGTTATACATTCTTGTTTACAAACGGTTTGTAATGATACAAACAGTACATTGAAGGTTTCACTTTAAGCTAAAATGATATTGCAGTGTGTTCAGGACACCCTGTTTGTTGTTTTGACAAACCTTTTTGTCAAAAATGTACATTTTATATCCACTTATTCCATCACACACCTCCATGCAAGTGCAAACCTGCATGCACCACACACTCCAGGTTGAATAAAGAAAAGAAATGGTTAATTTAATGTCTTTAAATTTTTCTTGCATTTTATCAGCAGTTGGCCTATTTGTGTATTAATGCTTACATGATTGTTATTACATTTTCATTGTCTTGTTTGCTATAGTCTATAGCCAAAATTTAATCTGATGGTTTCCATGTAAAAAGAAATAGAGAAACATGGTTGCCTCTTTGTGGCCTCATCACGATGACTATGAATAGAACATGATACAAAGTGCAGCCTGGGAGGGGAATTTGTACATCATCAGCACTCGGCACATACTGTTCAACTCAGCATAATGTGCCACTGAAAATAAAGCATCAAAGTTAATTTTTAACTTCTCTTCTGGTTAATCTTTACGGGTTGATATAGATCCATAATGGGGTTGTTACTAGTGAGGCAACGGAGGAAAAAATACAGGATTTGTGAAATTCAACCAACGCTTCTGTTGCCTGTGTCCTACCTATCATTTGAATTAATTAATTAATTAATGAATTCAACCATGCTCGTTAATGGCGGTATATGGGGGAAGGGGGGTCATTTACTGAGAGCCAAATAAGAACAGATACTAGCTTGTAGTTCTATCATGTATTTATATTTGAGGTTGTAAACGGATGTTTAAAGGTAGTATCATACTTTGATTTTTATCAAAGAAATACAGATTCATGGGCAAAAATATTAAGACAGATACAGTAACAGTCATCTGTGGAAATTTCAGTCCCATACGGTGCCCACTTTTTGAGAAAACAGTGAAAAACAGCCACAGTATTTCTTAAGTCTTTTTCTCTTTTATTTTGAGTATTATAAACACCTTGAGAAGCTATTTTAGGATCTCATTTCATCCATTTCACATTAGAAATTAAATAAAACCACAAAAGGCCTTCAATTTTTCATCGTAAGTATTTCACACAGCCTACAGCGGCACAGCATGATTTATGGCGATGTACACTGTACATTATAGATATTGTCTCTGACAAATGAGTTCTACGAATTTAAAGACTTAGCCTCCTTATGGAAAGATATTCTGGTGATTTAGTGCATATGTCATGAGAATTACTGCCCTAGCTTCACGTACATCAGAAAGACAGACAGACGTGACTGCAATCTTAGGTTAGACTAAGGTCAAAGATAAAATTAGTACCTTATTCTGCTTATAGAAGACATGTTATAAAAAGCAGGAACAAATTAGCATTAGGCCTACACAGAGTACTGCAATGTCTAAAGATCAATATATACATGTGGCAACTGAGTACTAGCTACAGAACAAAACCAGATGATGGGCTATGCATAGACTCTTTAAAGTGTCCTAGTAGTTTCAAATATCTTTGTTTCAATTTCTTGCTTCAATTTTGAGAAAAAGTCAGGAGAAACTGACAAATGACTGAACTCCCAAATGGTGTGGACAAGTATTATGCATTTAAGTTCAAATTAAAAGGAATGCGACAAATTCACAACAAAAGACAACAAGATTATATTTTATCCCATTTATTTATCCAATAGGATTGGATTTCTGGACTGAGAACGGTTTAGATATTACACCCCATGATGTGTTCAAGAAATTTGCTTGAGGCTGCAATCAACATGTAAGTGAAACAAAAATCTCACTTACTTAGGCCTATCAAATAAATTTGAAGAGTTAATTTGCAAAAACAGATAACTCCATACCGCGTACATTTGGACATATAAAACTGATTAATGTATTGCAAAATACAGAAAAGTACAGAAAATGAAAAAAAAAATGTAGGCCTATTGGTGTATCCTTCAATAAAAAAATAGAAGCATCTGTGATGATTTTGTAAATTTGTCAACAAAGGAGTTATCTGTTTTTGCAAATGAACTCTTCATTTCATAACCGAAGGAATTTTCAATATTGTCCTTGCTCATCTGGCCTAATTAATTTAAATCAACTTCCTGGGGAAAATAAACCGATAAAACTCAAGCTTATTGCTATAACATCATAAGGCTGACCAAACAAAACACACATCCAACCTAGATACAAGTACCCATTTACTCCTGGGCGGAGAGGAGCAGTAACTGACAAAGTGTCTTGCTCAAGGACACTGAGCACCAAGATTACATAGGCCACAAGATCAAGAAGGGACTTAGAAGAATCAGATGATTTCCCAAACTGGCTCCACACTAAACAAATTAGATAATAATTTTGCAGGTATCTCTTAATGGCTTAAAGTTACTTCCAACAAGGAGGTATAGTTTCTAGAGTTCTTCAGTCCTAACAAGGTTTGAACAACTGTGTGATGGTTGTGATGGTACATCATCAGAGGCAATATACACATCACTTACAGGGTTGCTTCCTTCAAATAGAATATGAGGTCATAAGGCCATGGGGATCAGAACATTTCAGAATTGCACTACACATGAGACAATTCTACAGGACTGACCCGCCAAAGAGAGCGAGGCAGAGCTACAGCAGAAAGATGAATACAAACAACCTTATTTTTCTTTACACTATTATGTGCACAACCTTAGTTTATTTATTCATGCATTTCACTTCATTTCATTGCATTAATTAGGCACAATTTGAATAAATATTTATATGTTTGATAAATAGACAACAAGGCCGCATATTGCAGGAGAAATTCATGTTCACATTATCATGATGGCATCATCACATAAACAAGTACATAAGACCTTCCCTCCATAACATGAATATGTACCTGTTTTACATATTCATAAAGTAATGGTACATCTCATAAAGTTTCAGTTTATGAGCATTACCATGGCCATTGCTTCATCATACTAATTTAAAACTAGAATATAGACAGTCTTATACTTGTAGTGTCATCTCAATCTCCAGTTAATGAATCACAAACACACAACACACTGCACAGAGTAGGAAGACTATTATTTTAAACAAAAATATTTGTTGGAAGTTAAAGGTAATATCATACTTTGGTTTTTATCAAAGAAATACAGATTCATGGGCAAAAATATCACGGAAGATACAGTAACAATCATCTGTGAAACTTTCAGTCCCATATGGTGCCTAATTTTTTAGAAAACAGTGAAAAACAGCCACAGTATTTCTTCAGTCTTTTCTTTTTTCCTTTTTGATATTTTAAAAGATTTTCGGTCGTTGTTTTGCTAATTTCTGGATAAATACACCATTCCAGGCGGAAATATTTTAACGGTACGTTTCTACCAGCATCATCTTCATACCCTGAAAGTTATATGTAAATCTGTGAATATTTCTGAATTGGTCTCTTACCAAAGTATGATACAACCTTTAAACAAATATTTGTTGAAGTTAACCAACTTTCATCACCCACAAACAGACCACTTATGGACTGAGGCACATTGCAAACATTATTTCAACAATATTCATAAACATATTTGCCATGTATGCACATGGGAAAGAACTTAGCAATGGTTTATAAAAGACATATTAGGCCCCAAATGTTCTTTTATCATTGGATGAATAGATGAACAGCTATTGTCCTTATGTCTTTGGTTACTTTTTGTTTTATCATGTATGTATGAGCATATATCCCATATATGTTAAAGTTGAGCCCCAATGAGTTATTACTTCATATCAAGTTTACGGTAACGGACAATTACATAGGCCTACTACACAAACTTCAACTTGGCTTTTCCCAACATGTTTCAATACAATGTAATGCATTTTCTGGTTTAGGGCAAAATTACATAAATACAAAAAATAATAGTTTTCGACACAGGACAGGACAAGAAAATAACATTTATGAAAACATTTAAGAAACAGAAATCAGATTTTTAATACAAAAAACTCATTTAGGTTTAAGTACTTAATGCAGACTTCAATCTGACTAAAAGGCTGAACCATCCTTCTTTAAATTCTTGTTAAATTTGGTTAGTTCTTTTTAATAAAGTGTCATTAATCTTTGACAGATATTTTTTTTTTCGTCAAGCTATCAATGTGACGCTTTTATGTTTTTCCATCATTACAAAAATGTACACATGTATGTACATTCAATACGGCCACTGTGAGTGTTGTTTGGTTTGTTTTTGTGCGCCAAAAGTGTATTTGGACAGATGTGTGCGAGTTATAAATTCCTAATTATTATTATTATTATTATTAGTCACCCAAATTTTTTTCCTCAATGAAGAAACTACTGCACAAATTCAACAACCTAAATCGATTGCAATGATAACAATTATATTTCAAGAATCCATTTGCATAGTATTGGCATCATAGAATGAAAGAATTCATCAGTGAAATTCATAGCGAAAACATGAATATAAACAACACTTTTACAAATTAAAACACAAAACATACACACATTTACGAAAGACAAGGTAGAGAATGAGAATCTTGAATGTGCAATAAATAATTCAAAGATAAAGAATATAGAAAAAATAATTTCTGAACGTCTAGATTTACATGTAGAAACTACATGTTAATTATAGAGATCTCCATACATGTACAATTAGTGCTATTAGATAGCCAGATAAACGCATTAACTTCGAATTCTGTTCAATTCAAGTTCAGTTGCAGTATATATTAATGATGAAACAAGTTATGATTTGTCACATTTAATGTACATTTTGATTAATTTTTTTTAAACAAATGAAATTAGCAGGGCCCAATCTTAGTTAATTCACATAGCAAGTGAGGTTTGGTAGTAGCACAGTACTTGCTACTCAGAGCCTAATTTCATGGCAACAGTTATTGCAGAATTTTCCATTACGACCACGATTTGTCACTTACAAAGTTACATACATCATGTAGCAGTGATGAGATTGACTGATGATAAAAATGTCTGAAAACAGCTGACAGGGAGCATAACAAGTCTGAAATCTGAAATCAGATTTGAATCTGAGAAATCTCATCCCTGATGTAGCAAGTGCTGAATTTCGTCACATACCAGTCAATACAAAAAATCCTTCCCAAGTAGTTAGGTAAAGAATGCACGTACAGAACTGAAAATTCCTTACCATCCAGACAAATTTCACTTACAATTGAAATCAAGGACGGCATGTCTTTTTTGTTCAAACTCCAAGGTGATAATTAGAAAAATTAATTGTCACATACTTGCATGGCAAAATAGGCATATGGAAAAATATCTAGTTGCTGAAATTGCAAAACCATCAATTTTCATGATGAGTGGCTGTCTTTTTTCAATTTCCCATGACTTTTTTCTCAGAAAACTACAAAAAAGAATAATCACAAGCAAGATACTGTGCAAAAATAAGTTGTTTTTTTCCTTTTGGCTTTAAACTTAGATTCTGCATTTTCTTTCTATTAGCAATTCTAAAAAAAAATTAATATAATATTTAACACTTAAATTCAAAACAAGGCATGGCCTACAGATCACAGCTTCTAAAAAAAGCAAATTATTGTCCTATTCTCCTACTTTTTATTTGTGTGTTTTTTTACTAACTTTGAAAGAAGTTTTATTTTTGGTCATTCTATACAATATGAAAGACATCAAATACTAGCACCACTTAATATTTCAATATACTGCAGACATAAAGTAAATGTTATTTTTGCATCATTGAGATCTCTCTTAGGAATAGTCCAGCAAGTGAGACATCCTTACATCCTAAGTATTGTAATAATCATTTTAATGTTTAGAGGTAATTCAGTGTTTTTAGAGAGCTCAAGGTGCAAAACAATTTCCGATGTTATTGGTTTTTAACTTATACATTGGCTGAATAAATACTTATCTTACTTATCTTATCTTATCTTGGTTAAAGGATGACCACAACTGAAAATTCAATGACCCATAAAATAGCAAGAATGTGGACAAAGCAACCAAACAAGAATGAAGAGTCATCAATTAAAAGCAAGAGCCAGCAATAAAGGAAAAACGAAGTTCTAACCAGCTCGACTGCAAGCATGGGAATTCATTTATTCTTCGTTTTTTTAAGACATTCTACGACCGAAATTAACTTCTTTTGGACAGTTTTGTCACTAATAATATGGTGGTCCTAGATACCTGTGGATTGTCACTCCACATGCATGGACTCTGATTGCATGAGGCATGTCAACAACACTTGACCAGAAATTACGCATTGGGCAGAATGCTTCTGCCGAAGCGAGGGCATGGTAGTTACGCATCCCACCAGCCACAACAATCACACCTTGTCGCTGGAGGGCCACTGCAGCAAACAGGTGTCTCTCCGTGCTGCACATGGTCATCGGCGGAAGGCATGAGTCTGTGTCGGGATCGTAAACTTGAATCCCATTGCGGCCACAGCCTCCCAGGATGTACATGTAGCCATTCAGCATCAGGGCAGGAAAGTGACGACTTGTGATGTGGACAGTTTTGATGATGGTCCACTGTGCAGCGACCGTATCAAAACACTGGATGTGGCCATAGGTGGTTGCATGGCCGGACTGACCTCCGACAACATAAAGCTTTTGTTGCTGAGATGCAATAGCTGGCCCGTTTACAGGTTGCGGGAGATTAGTGACAGACGTCCATTCATTGCTGTTGGGAGTGAAGCACTCCACTTCAGAGACAAAACCGGATTTGTGTTCACCACCAGCTGCAAAGATGAGTTCATCTATCACGGCAGAACCGTGATACTGCCGAGGAAATGTCATACCTGCCATTATGTGCCATCTATCTTTTTCAACGTCGTACTTGTAGATGAAACTCAAGAAGCTAGACTTGAGTTTGCCTCCAATGACGTAGATGCAGTTATGGAGGCTGGTGACTGAAAATCCACTCAAGGGCTCTGGTATGCTAGTTAGACTCTCCCACTTCTTGACAATGGGATTCAGGAATTTGACATCAGCAACGCAGCTGTGGTCGTCCTTGTAACCACCCACAACCACCATGACCTCTGTCATGGTGGACATCCGAGGTCTCTCACAGAGGACAGTTTGCATTTGCCTCTCATTCTGGAGCTTCTTCTGAATATCTAAGGCTTTGTGTACCAAGTTAAGAGTTTTCTGGCATTGAACAACGTCGGGGATGTCTGTTAGAGACTGAAGAAGTTCAGGTTTGAGATAAGGTAGACGAACGCAACTGAGGAGCTGTTCATGCAGGTTTGAGAAATCAAGATGCTTGTTGGATTTCATCCATGATCGCAAGCTGTAGTAGACAACCTCTTCTTTGGACACATTCAGTTCATCATGTGACAGGTATTTCACAATCTGACCGGCCGTAAGTTGCCTGAACTCTTCCTCCTGACTGACCTCCTCGAACTTCTTCAGGCCGTATTCCAGTGCTGCTTTGTACAGCCTTGCACAAGAATGAGTTTCTGCAAACAGCAGCACCCCTAGACAGTTAGAGGGATCCAGATTGTTTTCAATAAAATCACAGCATGCCTCGACAACCTTTTCAAACTGGAGACGTCGGGCAGCCTCTAAGAGAGCTTGGGCATTGGTTGTGTCGATGGCAATGACGGACGTGTACGAGTATTCAATCAATAACTCCATGATTGTTGAATCCATCTTGTCTAAGTAGACCTGACCTTCTCCACTTTCCCTCAAGTCGCTTGTGAACATTGCAAGGAAGTACTCACTGCAGCAAGCCAAGATGGCTCGATGGCAAGGGAAACTTTGAGTGCCGACATGGACTGTTGTATCTGTCAGCCGACCCTGTTTACGCATCGTATTCAGGGAAGTAAGGATACCGGTGGACTGGTTGATATCCTGAAAAAGCACACTTGATGACCTCCTTGTATTTGTGGTTATCTCCATTGTTACGGCATTCACGTTGGATGATACTTGTTCTGGAAATTCAAAGAAGCAATGTGTTTGCACTCATCAAATGTATTCTAACAGTATCTTTACAATTTAAAAAAGAATGTCCAGAAGAAAGGGGTTACCTCAGATTAGTACACTCACTCAGGTTAGCTGGTACCCAGACCCAATAGTTGAAGAGTCATATTTAGGTGAGTTAGTTTAATGTAGAAGCTGGGTACCAGCTAACCTGAGTGCACTAATCTCTGGTAACGGCGGAAGAAAGAGTTATGTAGCTGACAATGAAATGTCATTTTTCTCTTTTTCTGAATTTGAAAATATGTTGGACAGTGACAAATTACTGAAAGAGAATTCCATCCTTGTTGTATGTCATATTTGACATCTCCAAAGAAAAACCTACTGGAGCTAACTGTTTTCACACTTATTCGCAAATTAATTCCTGGGATTGCTTTGAATACTTCAAGCATGCTTCAAGTATTGTCAAGTCAGAAAATCATAACAGCCTAACTCTGCCTGAGGCAAAGACATGGCAAGCCAAGATAAAGTTGAGAAACTGCAAAATATCTTGAGGGTGATGGATAATACGGACAAGCACGACTGAAATTTGTCCATGGATACTGCATACTGCTCACCGAAGTAATTATACAATTTGAATCAATATTTACCTCTAATTATTTTAACTATATGATTTTTCTAGCTTATCCCTTTCTTTCTTAATCATACAGAAAATTGGGGTAGCACTTAAAGACTAACTAAGAGAAAAAATATATAAGCTTTCGTAGTAACAACTACTTCATCAGATTCATGAAGTAGTGTTATTACGAAAGATTATGTAGTTTTTCTCATAGTCAGTCTAAAGTAATACCCTAATTTTCTGTATTATTTTGTTAGACCATTGGAGGTCTGCCTCCATGGTAAGACTGACACGGCTACCCACACCATTTTCTTAATCATTTAAATCTCCAGTTCCAGCATTTAAACAACCCAGTATAATAAACAGTGATTTGAATGTGTTATTTCTATATTTATTAAGACAGAAAAATAAACCGTTATTTACGAAAATCTAAGTCTAAGAACCTTTTAAGCTTACCAAATAATGTATGCTCATCAAATTAAAGAGAGCCTGTTGTTGTCAGTTTATTCAGATGACACATCACATGTCAAGCACCGACCCAAAAAGTAGACAGTACAGGAGTCAGTGAAAGTCCCATTACTCAGTAGAAACCATGCAATGCACATATCCCAACAAAGAAACGACGAACTCGGTACATGTACTCACACTCCACTGGAGTGAAGGAGCATTTCCTCAAAGTCCACGGTCAATATCCATGCCGAATCAAGAGCCAGGCAAGTAAACAAATCGATCGGAATTACGAGACTGTTTCCTCATTCCTACTTCCCACATGACAGTGCCATGGCCATTGGATCCTCTCTCCAAACAAGTTATTCGCCAGCAGTACAGCTACAGTACGTTCAAGAAGTCATGGCTCTGTATTTCGATACACACAATTCAAGGACAAACTAATGTCACAAAAAGCTCCCACTTCAACTAATTGGTCTGCTCAGTCATGACTCGTCGACTGTCAATGCATACATTTATGCACCGACGACGTGACCGGCGAATGAGGTCACAGTTCAGTGCAATCTATTTTAAGACATCAGCCTTGAAATCAAAACATTGGACAGCGCCCTCTACAGTCCATGGAAATTATAGTCCCTTATGAAATAAAGATTAGAAGTTATTGAAAAGTGAACAAAGAAAAATTGAAGTTGTTAAAAACAACACAGCTAATCGATGACAAAACAAAAATGCAACCCGCTCTCTACAATTCATGAATTGATAAGAACCTATAATCTCAACGTCTCAATTATTCATACTAATAAAAATCCATTTTTATATGCATTTTTTCCACTATTTAAATTATGAGAGGAGTTTTTTCATGAAAGAGACTTTCCCATACCACACTTTCAAAATCAATGCATTTAATCAAGACGGTCCCTGTCAGTGATTTAGTAACAGATTTATTACACTTTGGGGCAAACCAAAAACGTTGCAAACATTTATTATCTCTCCTATCTAAAAGCTTCTATGTTCAGGACCAACAAAAAAAATTATTTCTTTTATTGATGGAAAGGGGCAAGTGCTGCAAAGTATTTCTCAGATCTATTTATTTCAATATTCATTGACAACCAAAGCTACTTGAAGGTAAACATTGTCACTGACAGAACCGCTATATTATGCTCATGAATATCACATAAATTTACTTTAGCATGAATGCCAAAAGAGGGATTGTAACCCTATAATACAAGTCATAACAAAAGGTAAAACCGGTAGTCACAGAATGTTTAAAATTATGAAATGAAGTAAAAGAAATTCCAATTTCAAATTGTATCTAGTGACTGATCAATTTCTGCATCAAAAAGCACAACACATAAAAGGTAATTTAAGATGTATCAAAAAGTGTCATATCCAATAAATCTCACATTATATTCATATCTCCCATGAAATAAAGCAATAAGAAACAAAAAATACAAATAAGAGTAATCTCGGAAATAAACAATTGGAAAAAAATAGGCAGACTAAATATGACCTTCATTTCAACTTTAATTAGAAGCATATTGCAAAGAAAATTCACAACTTTCCCTAAAGCACAATACCTAATTACATCTTTACAGAAGAAGCAGCTAGGATTCAATTACTAAATGAGCTGTGGAGTTTAGAAAGATCTGCATGGAGCCTGATGACAGATCTCGACTGTAAAAAACAGGGATGAGATTGACCGATGATAAAAATGTCTGAAAACAGCTGACAGGGGGCATAACAAGTCTGAAATCTGAAAATCTCCTGTACTTTTGTACACAGCCTGTGAGGAATGAAATCTTAAATCCAAAACAAAAAAATCTGAAATCAGATTGTAATCTGAGAAATCTCATCCCTGGTAAAACCTAGCCTCCAGGAGAATACCAAGTTGAATCAGCATACCTGTTTGATCAAAAACTGACAAACTGATTTTAAGACAAAACATAACCTGCCAACAGGTGTCTAATTTATTCATAATAGTCCAACACTTTTGGCATATTGATACTCTGAGAGGAAAAAAAACTTGAAAGTAGAGGAATTATTCTGCATTATGGTGGACTAGACCACCGCCTACAATTGGTCCTTCAAACCTGGAAGATACTTTTAATAAAAGACACAAACATTTCAAATTCGTTATCAAAATTGACAGACTTTCGGTGTCATCTTCAGCAGTCTGATTTCTTGAAGTCCAGGGTGACAACCATTTTTATGATTAAAAAGAAAACATATGGATCTTTTTCAAACACATACAAAAATAAAAAATAGTCATCAGCAATGTCCATAATCTATCATCGAGCTTGGTGGCTCCTTGATCTTGACTCCTGATCTAATGATGTCTTTTCCCTGCAAGAACAACCTGATAAGATTGAACATTATCACATTAAAAGTGCCAACTGCATTAGACCTTGAATAACTTATATCATCTGTGTACATGTACTATCAAGATATTGGCGTAAATCATTGTCAACTATCATCAGTGAGTAGGAAGTCTTGGATCTCATCTCTCATTCTGGACCTGAAAAATACAAAAACAAAGAAACAAATGTCACTACAGCTCCTCAATATATCGTTCATAATTTGCTGAAACAGTATCCAGCAAAAAACTCAGTCACACGACATAATCTTACTCACAACCTCACACCTGTTTCTCATGGTTCTTTAAGCTCAGTATGACCAATTGCTTTGCAGAATTTCCTGCTGGGAGGATGTGTGATTGTTTCAAGGCAATTGTGACAATAAGCTCTGAATCAGTTTTTGGCTCATAAAATATGATATTTTATGGATAAATGAGGACTTTTCAGTCGTTTGTGTGTGTACTTGCTGTGACTAAGTGCAAACACTCCGCTAAGCAGAGAATGATGATCAAATGCACAAAGTTGAATGCACCATTGAATTTCAGCCTGGTTTTAAAATTAGGTGACTTGTAAAAGGGATGAAATGTTTTTCTTACCTCCTATCTATCCTTGAAGCTTCTTCTAGAATGTGACTTGGAAGTAGACTCAGGTCCTTCTACAGATGTGAACAAAAAACAAACACACATGCAATCAATTCAAATTCCTATAATTTGTAACGCACATCATTTCTCAAATACAAAACCAAAGTTTTGACTGAAGTACTTAAGTATACCAGTCCAAATATCAAACGGACCTCTATTTTAATGTGAGAACTTCGATCATCTGTATTTCCTTGGAGATTCACTATGGTAAGATTTCAGCATTCTTTGTCTTTCCAGCTGCATCTTTCTTGTACAAAAATGTTTCTACTCCCCTTGACCCAGAAGTTTATGCTGTAACTAAGCCTGTTTGTTTTATAGGGAAGATCTCAAAGATGAACTTACCATATCTCGGACAGTCACTTGACACCCATAGCAGAGAGTTCTGCTAAGGCTCTCAGCTGTAACACTGAAAACAAAAATATGATAGACGAACTAAGGTGACTGATAACACAGGTGGTGGTGAGGGATCACTAACGTCAGAGAGGTGGTATGGGCACACTGCATGTTGGTCACACATGACCTCTCAGAGACCCTTGGCTTCATCTAGTTGAACACCTTCTCTTTAACTGCAAGGTAACTTTGCACAAGCTATTTTTCAAATTCCAGCTGAATACATCTTTCTTAAAAGATTTGAGGCTTTGCATGGTGACAATTGGTATGTGGATCGGTTTAAGGAAATACCATGTAAGAATCGTTTGTACTTTCGCACTACTATATCGTTCGCACATCTCGCAATTAAGGTCTCAACGTTTCGACTAGTCTGCTCTAGTCCTCATCAGGAAATAAGTCATCTTTCTTGTCCTATTGGCTCACCCCAAATCATTGAAAAATGTAAGAGTAATCATAGTAAATGCATTTTGAGATGTTAGACAACGAAGACACAAAATAGCAAGGCTTATGGTGCTCAGTTTGGACTTCTCTTTTGGAACAAAGATTTGAAGTTTCTTTAAGAAACACCTGTAGGTATTTAGCACAATGCCTTGACCATAAGCTCTGGCTGTCTTCAGGGTAACCTCTTCAAAAGAGACAATTTATAAACATCCCACAGGTCGCAATCCAATGCTATAGAAGGCTGATGATGAAACAACTTGTAAAAAAACTATTCACCTCTGCTTCTGATTGTTATGGCAACTCCCATCACCCTGTCCACAGCACTGGTCTGAGGCTGCATCACCACATGTGCCACCATCTGGCCCATCGCCGTGGCTAGAGATGTCCCGGTTAGTGTCCTGCCCCCTTCTGGACATCTTGAGTGAGAAGATTGTTGCACTGAGAGCTGAAGACTTCCCAACTGTTGTATCTAGAGCTGACTGTTGAATTAAACAATGGAACATTGTTCAAGCTTCCTGTCCTAAATTGTGAGGCTGCTCTATCCATTTTCATGACCGAATAATCATCTTTCATGGCAGGAACACTCTGGCTGTACAGTAATTTGCAAACTCCCAGCTACATGTATGTAAGATTCCGTTTAGCACATAAGCTCAACAGAGAAGTACTCTGAGAGCAGCAATCTATCGTTATGGAATCTGGTTGTTTTTATGACATACCATACACATACTGCATCGTTGGGTGGATTCACTGTCACTTGGCTCGGCAACACACATCTTCTCACCAGTCCTGGTTCAAAAAGAAGAAACCCCTTACCCTAAGTACACATTTAAATATCTCACTACACAAACTTGTCTGTCCTCCGCATCAATAAAACAAACTGAAAAGCTTAAATATGTTTACAACTTGCTTAGAGTTAAGAGGGCCTGACATTTCAATCATAGCAGGATCTTTCTCAAAGGCTAAACCTTTGAGGAAGATCCTTCTAGGAACAAAACGTGTCGGGCTTTCCTAAGTCTAAGCATTTTATACATTTCAGTTAATTATTTTGGTTGATAAGCAGTTTGCAGCAGTTCATTACTTTTAATGTCTATAGATTACCGCGGATATCCGGGTACTTTCAGTCTCATGAACTTGACAACCGATGAAAACCAACATGGTGCAAGCTACGGACAAATCACGCACAAACCGTCCGTCGTCAAGAATTTTTTTGTCACTGAAGCAGAAATCGTGATCTGTGTGACTTTCAATGTCGAGTCCTAGTTTTTCCTCAGATAATAATCCTTCTTTGAAGTACTGTATACTAAAATTTAACAATTCTGGCAGCTTTTTGTCTGAAAACACATACAACTTAATGCTTTGTTTTTATCCCTCCAAGATCGGCGAGTTGGAATGACCCTAAGAGACCCACCTGCAGATACAATGAGGGAGATTGAATGATTGGTCTTTAATTACCTGAATACAGTGCTAACGGTCGAAGGAAAATTGGTTTGTAGACCGTTGACAAATGCTTCAGTCAGAGTTTCGATGCTGGCATAGTCCCCTGCCTTGGTGGATAAATTTGGCAGGAACAGGGAGTCCACGTTGAATAAGGCATTGTACATCACTATCTCTTTGGTGGTGAACTCCCTAGATTTGTGAGAAAAAGACGATTTCAGATAACATACAATATCGCAAAAAAATATGTTAGTCTTATTGGGGCCAATTTCTTACCTAGCTATAAACAGACAATTTGCTAATAAAACATGGAGAGCCAACAAATATACCATGTACTGAATGCTGCTTGTGACTATAAATTCCAAAACAGTCAGTGCTAAGAATAACATTCTTCAGAAGGATTTATCTGGAATTGCCAAATTTATCATTCATTGCTTCAAAATAATGGTAAAAGAGGTAAATTATACATACAAAGAAATGTTTATAGGACCTTTCAATGTGTAAACATTTGTGAAAAAAGGCTGAAATGAAAACACATTAGATCAAATAAATTGTTATTTCCTGTCCAACTTGGCATGGTTTTTGCTCAGATATCCAATTGGCTCACCTCATTGGTCTCATGATTGTAACATCTTCACATCGATCATCAACAAATGCCATGGCAACAGGAATGGCTGCCCCTCTGCCCTTTGCAAGATCTATCAGAATTCCTGCTGATAGTCTCGTCCCACTGTCTCCCACAGCTACCTTGCTGTATCCCATCTGACGCGCCTTGTGCGTGAGAAGACGGTGCCTAGATCAATGAAAAAACAAAGGATGATCCTTTAACATTAATTACAAAAACATTGTTTTTCCTGCATCAAAAAAAACGACCCACACTCATGACAATTCTTCCTTTCAAAAGTGCCATTGAAAAACAAGTGCCATAGAAACATAGAAATAATAACAGCAGTTTCTTTCTTAATCTTAAGCCCCAAGGCATATTGGCTGGAAACCAGATCCAAGGCAATGGAGAATGCCTAAGAATAAAGATGAGCCAAATTTAAGTGCCTGGGTTCAATATAAAGACATTAGTCAAAATGATTCAAAACGTGGGTCTACATACAAGAAAAAGGCTAAAGCCCTAGAGGGGGATTAATCAAGCCCAGCTGTCAAATCATAAGCATATTAATCAGAATATGAAGAAATTCTTTGTCTTGAAATGTCCTAAAATCTTACCTCATGTTGCGCACAAGATCCTGCTTGGCAGTGAGTGAAGTTACCGAAGCCAACATTTTCTTAAATTCTTGAGTTTTCTCTGTATCCAGGCACATGTCATCTAATTTATCAGAAAGCTCGTCGGCAGCCGAGTCTTGGTTGCCATGGAAACTGCTGTTGGAACTGTCTGGCAGAGTGGACTGGGAATGAGCTGGAAGATCAAGTGCCTTTAATAAAAAAGAACAAAAAAAACGTTTGCAAAATTGATCAAAATGACAATTCATCATATAATTACCGGTAATTCATGTTAAAAGTAAAAGGTGCTTTGAGTAAAAGTTTTTCTGAATCAGCCAAAATCAAGTACTGTGTAGTAGCCTATGACACATTCTCTTCCCTGAACTCCTTTTTACTAAAAACCTTTAAGAGTTTGACAAAACCCCTGCAGGTGTTATTGGACACCGCAGGGTCTTTGGACGTGGGTCAAATTGGGCCAGCAAATTCTCGTTGTTATTCAAAATCTTAGAAATTTGGATTAGTTGTAAATTAATTTTTTTTTTACAAAACAGTCCTACAGTAAATGCCATTCTGACAACTTATTATTTGAAAAGTGAACAAAGAAAAATTGACTGGCGCGGGATTCGAACCGGCGACCTCCTGAATACCGTACAGGCGCTCTACCAACTGAGCTATCCAGCCCTGTGTGGTGGTGACCCCAATAGTCAATTATCCTTGTTCATTTGGCAGTCAGAAGCCATGAAACCACGCACACACCGCCACACTTTAAATTCAGTCAGTTTCCCTTGTGGTTATTTGATGATTAACTTATTATTTGTACATAATTGGCTAGTAGTATCAACATATTGAACATATCATCTTCAAATTAATCCTTTGTTTATTTAACAGATGTTACACAAAGTAACATTGGTACCTCTTCAATAGCAGCTATGCACCATGGGAAGCCTGATTCCTTCATCATGATGCAGACTCTCTGACAGGCACTGGCTCTTTCCTCCTTTGACAGGCCAGTAACGACACCCTCTAAAGAAAATACAACAACGAGAAAAAAACGATGAATTTAAACCTGCGGGTGATCATAGAAATACTTTATATAAGAACAGATAAAAAGCTGAAAATCAATTCACAATATGCACTGGAAATCATTATATTGCTACAAATTGGCAACATTTGTGACGGTTTGAGTCGAATGATGACATGGGATATCTTCTTTGCAATGGTCACGCTAAAAAGAATTGGACAAGGAAATGTTTTTACTTGTGCAAAATCTAATAATATCAAAGATGCCTCTTATGCCTCTATATGCACTAATTTTTAGCACTGACCAATATTATTTCAAAAATGCCCCCAACAACATGGATGCACAGCTAAGCTTGGCTTGCATCCAGCATTGTGTCCGTGTGGAAATTTACCCAATGGACAGACATTGTTTGTTTTACATTACTGGTACATAAAAATCTTGGATGGGACGGAATCTCATCACTTACCGTCGATGTAGATCAGGGCAGGTATGAAGCGCAGTTTCTTGTGTGTACTCTGGTCAAGTCCCTGGGAAGAAAATCAGAACCAAACATAATCAAATAAACAACAAAGGGAGCAAAGGTTAAAGAGGGAGCAAGGAAAACTGACTGTTCAAAGCTGAATTTGAACCTTTAGCTCTTTTCCTAGTTTACTGTAAGGGCATGCTAACAACTAAGATTTCAGCATTAAGATGACAGGAACACAAAAAAACAGTCAGGGGCCATGAAACCACACACAGTCCTAGGTAAAGTTAAGATACTTCCAACATTAACAGTGGTGCAAACATGAGAAATAAATATCAGAAATTATTGAGCGAGATTATTGTAGTAAAACAAGAAAGATATGCCACAAGAAAATTTACTTCAGCTGCTTGCTAACACTGCTTACTAAAAATTAATGTTCAATTAGGTTCAATGGACTGCTATGTCTATCGGGAATTCCTTACCCTTTTCACTAGGTTGACCATTGCACTTGAGCACTGACCACCAGAAAAGGCTAGTAAAACCTGTAAAAAATGGAAAAACAAAGATGATAACTTCCAAATAAGTAATAAACTGCTGCAAACTGCTCATCAACCAAAACAATCACTTCAAATATAAAATGCTGGAGGCACTGATGTTTTGATCGATGCAGGATCTCTTTCAAATATCCTGCTAGGACTAAAATGTCAGACCATCCTAAGTCTTAGCAAGTCAATAACTTCACAGAATAGCCATCTAAAGATGGTAAATAAAACACAGAAGAAATCTAATCATGTTTTGCAAAGATGTTCACATTTAAATAATGAACTGTTTCTACCATGTTTGTGAACAAGTAGTCAGTAATAATCTTTACCCGTGTTTACCATCCTTTCCCCTTACATCAGAGGATCTTACTGTTTTTGAACATATTGGGCTGGATTTCACAACTTTAGCATTAAGATTAATCTTTAGACGAGTTGTCAGTACCACCATAGTGATTTGTATTGCAAGTCACAATTTGTGACATGTATGTGATTTGTGACCTATTAAGATGATTAATTCACATTCAAGATCAATCGTAGTGCTTTGTGAAATGATCTTTATGTACCTTATCTCCATCACGTATAACCTTTGCTTTGCCAAATGTCGCCCTGAATCTGTGAGTCACATACGCTTCGAAGCATGACCTGCAAAATACCATTTCAAGGAAAAGAAAACAGACTGAAATCAAATTTGTGGAAACAAATTTTAAAAGGGAATGTCTGAGGTTGTGACGATCTTCTGTAATGGTGACTTTTTAAGAGAAAAATCGTTAGTTCTGCTAGTTTTTGTTGTTTACATTATTCTGACATGGATGCTGATTTTACCTGCAGAAGGCATCTTTGATGCGGGCCACAACAATGGCGTTCCCTCCACATTTCAGGCAATTCCTTGCACTGGACCTAGATAAAACCAACAAAAGAAAGCATCAAAATGGCATACAATATCCCATTCACAGTTATCCTACTCCAACTTCTAGAACTAGAAGAGTAGAACTAGAAGAAGGATCATCTGCATCTGTGAGCTCACTGACGGGGCGATTGTAAAGTTCGGGACTTTTCTGTGTTTTTATCACATGCCAGTGAACTGAAGTTTGACTGTGGAAACGTTCCATTGCGCAAGCTGTGCATGTGATAAAAACACAGGGGTGTCCCGAACTGAAAAGAGGCAAACGGGTATTAATGCATTGCTAAACCATGGAAGTAAGACCATGGAAGTAAGCTTGACTTTCAGGCAACAGTCTTCGCAAAATAGTTTCCCAGCCGGCATTATGCGTGTGTACAGATTAGACTGGTCCGGTTCGCTCCGTTGTATGTAAATCGAATGTAGACTGGACTAGTAGAGAAAATTCTTATGTATTTCTTTATTATTTTTGTAAAGCCCCATGGGAAAAGTCACAGAATCAGTGACTATTTTTTGTACGTACGGAAATTTGGGCTGAAAATTGCTCGTTTTTGTTGACATCTGAAAGGATAATTAAATTTTATATCTTCTGAATGCCTCTTCATGACATCAGGAACACCAGGGTGAATCATTATGCCACAGATCGCCGAGTAACAGTCATTTTAGGGGTGGGGAATCATGTTCTCGTGTTTTTCAAGTTAGACGTCCGGTAGTATATACGACAACGTCAGGAGTAATATAGGGCTACAGTCACTGAGTCAGTCAGTCCTGACATTTACTGCAGCTTACCCTAGATTACTCAAGACTGCATGGTTCTCAGTTTATTTGGTAAATTAGCCTAGGCCTAGGCTAGGCTAGGGATTTATTTAATTACCCGATCGGTGACTTCCTTTCCAGCTCTGAAATTCCTCCTTCATCGACCTGGCACATTGTTAGCTACACTTACAACTGATAAAGACGAGAGAACAACTGAAATCCAATGGTTAAAAACGGTCAATGAATGACAAACATGGACCATGGAGGTAGAAATAGGACCTTCACAACCACTTTACACACCATTCACACACAGAATCGTGTTGTGGTTGTGCAACATGCTTGACAAGTCAGTCACAGCATCATCATGCACGTGCCCGATTTGATTCTCAGAATACATGCAGTACAGGGATGTTTTCAGTTGTCACGTTTGTTTATCAGCTCTGATTTATAGTAAAGGCATTATTTTGAATGACCCAGGTTGCCACTCAAATTCAGTTCCTCAGGCAAAGCATCTTGATCATAGTCAATTACATTTCACTGGTATCTGGATGCCATATTTGTCAACAGGTTGTTTTGACTTTATATACCGGTAATTTAATCATTTCAACGTTGAAATTATTGCTTATTTTGGAAACAACTGATTATCAATGATTGATTAATCTCATCTCAGTATTACATTGAATAAACTCATACCCTTGTCTGAATTGAGAATCTCAGCAGATCATTGGAAAGAAAAATATCAAAAATACATATAAAATGATCTGGTGGACGTGCTTGTGTACACCAGAAATTGCATAAAACACCACTGTTGCTTACAAAATTCAAACCATACTTTTGTTTTAAGGAAAACCTGCTGATATTGGAGGAAAAATGAGATTATTGACAATTCAAATGAATAAGGTGCAGTAGCTTGCAGTTTTTTGGTGCATTTCAAACCTGGTAATCAATTCAAGAAATCAGATTAGTTATGTATTAACATATTTGCATGAAAATGCATGCTTTCCCCACAATTTTGTTACATTTCAAACAACAACAACTTTTATGTTTTTAATAAATAATGGTGCTGATACAAAGTTACTTTCACCTTTTTATTTATTACCTGCTGATCAAGGGGAGGAAAGATTGAAAATTAATACAAGAGACATGCATGCTTGGTCACAATTTTCAGACAATTCTCAAACTAATGTTCCTGCTCATTATTTCCTGTTGTCATCAATTTTAAATAAAACTATACATCGAGAAACCTGCTGGTCAAAGGAGGAAAAGGTAATTATTGAAAATTTGATACAAAATGAAGCACTTATATGCTAGCTGGCATATAAAAAAGTTCATTTTTATCTTAGGCTTTGAATGAAATTATATGTTTTGTCTTTATCAAAATCCTGCTGGTCATGGGGAGAAAAATGAATTAGTGACAACACATGACTGCTCACTATTTCGGTTACATTTCAAAACATCGACTGGTTTTGAAGATAATAAGTACTTTTATTGCCAAAGAATAAATGACGTATGTTTCACTTTGAACCTGCTAGTATGAGGAAGGAAACATATTGAAATTCTAATTTTTGAAATTCTAATTTCTAAGCCCTCTTGAAAACTTCAAGACTGTGCTTCTATTGTAGTACACTGTATTTGAGTCCACCATTATTCATGGCCCTACTTTTTACTCAGTTTCAAATTTATCTGAAACATAGCCCTGATGATGAAGAAGGGAAACAGGAATGCAAAAAAATAAACAAATGCAACCTGTGCTTCCCTCATATGTTCAAAACTTAAGCGACACACAAAAATTACCTCTGCTTAAATTTTTATCACTTTAATTTTCAAATGAAACAATCACTTGTCTCTTTATAAATTATTAATGTTGAATTGATATTGCTAAATTGAAAAGAATAATAACCTGCTGACCATGGGAAGGAAAAGTTAAAATGTACACATGATAAGCATGTGCTTGCTCGTACAAATTGAAATAGCACTAGATATTTATATTGTAAAGACCACTGCGATTTGTGAAAAAGTTACGACACATGAGACAGATACTATCTCAAATACTATTTCAAACACGAAACAAACACTTCATTATGTTTTAAAGGGACATTATTATCAAAAGTTATCAACCTAATCTTGTACATATTGAAAAACCTGCTTTTCAGAGGTTCTGAAAACATTCTGCAGTCATTTTCTATTGTTAGTTTGCCATTACATGTTTATTAGTTAGGCCTATAGGATAATTTTTTGCTGCAAAATGTTGGAAATACTAGCACAAGGTATTTTGCTCCCTCTTGTTTATAGCTACTCTTACTGATATTTTTTACATGAAGATCATTTACAAAATGTTAGACACTATCAATGAACAAACTAATTTTCAGAACACTCAATTACGCCGGACATAAACCAGGTCATGAGGTCAAAACCCTTTTCCACTTGAACACAAAGCATGACCCGTGCTCATTTTTTGTATTGTGTATACGATAATAAACAAGCATTCAACAAGTGATTCCTCTTTTGTTGAGGCGCGTGGTTGGCGCGCGAAACCACGCGCCGAGCTCATTAATATTCACATCACCCTGCTCCCTTTTCATCAACCATTGTAACCAAACACCTAACAATGTAACCACGTTAGGGTTCATGCGAGGTGAAATTTGCAAACAAGAGAAGCATCACGATCAACAAACAGTGTCACGGAGAGTAAATACTCTCTAAAAAGGAACATTTTAATTCGCATTTTGCTCTCCAGTCACCAATTAAAAATGAACATTTTACTTATCAGAGGATGCAAGCAGGTCGGTCAACACTTCAAGTACGAATCCGCTCGTGCAGCCTAAGTTTAAAAGACTTACCGGTTCTTGAATCCTATCGTCAATCAGATCATTCGACAAAAGCACATTATATATATCCACATCAGATCATTCGACAAAAGCACATTGTTATATCCACATCGTCAGGCTCATATCATTCGACAAAATATCCACATCAGCTCAGATCATTCGACAAAAGTGTTCACACAGAAAGTAATTCCTCATCTGGGTTCCAGGCTTGGGGCTGTATTCCTCCGTTGTAAAATCCTGTAATGTCGAAGGGGGTGCCATGGTCAAAGTTCTATTTCAGTTTATACACGATTCTTTGTACCAATCCTTCGACCACAAAAAGTCAGTTTTGTATCAAAATTGGTTCTGGTACTAGTTCTTGGCCGGCCACGGGAGTCTTAGAGCAATCCGAATGTTGACATTTCAGAGCATATCTGACAGTAAAAGACGGTCCAAAGTCTCGGTGCAGTTTCTGCGAGTAGCCGGGAAATTTCCTCGGATGAGACCTGCTAAGTCGGTGTCAATCACAACGGCCTTAGACTAACTTAGAATGTTTCCACACAGTTGGCAATGGTTGGATAAAATACTGGTAGGCCTAGGTTCAGTGAATAACATCGGCTTGTCTCGAAGGAAGTTATTTCTCTTACTTACATTCACAATTTCAAAATGTTGTCGGACCACAACAAGCCGTGGAAACAGACGGTTGGCTGTGTTGGTCATTGGTCATGTTCCAGAAGATGCTGCAAAGTACAAGCGAGAGTCCGTGGAATTTTCCTCCGATAAACTAAACTGTCCAAGAAAAATATCTCAGAAGAGTTAAAAGCCTTGCATGCAGTAAACGTAGAACACCTCCTCTTGTGAACGGTTGGATTTCCAATAGTGCCAATTGCAGGAATTTCTTTTGTGAAAGTTAAATAAATGGACACACATTAAACGGCAAATGTCCGCATTGAATTCTTCTTAGGCAATGAAAAAAGGCGGCAACTTCAAAAGTCACTTTGATTAAAATAATCCACGCGCAGACGACAGGTGACGCGGATGGGGATCTCGTGTTGCAAGTTAAGTAAAGGACACTTATATTAATCCGCGTAGTACTAGTATGACTTTTATCGAAATGTAAGACTTTAAACTTTTGATATTTTGGTAAATATTTCCAATGGTATACTTACTCATCCATATTATCACAATGTTTTATTCCATCCTTGACTATTTTGTTTACATAAAGCTCTATTTTTGTCAACCCCATCATAAATGAATAATGTGGCTAAAAACAATGAGTGGCATTGATTGGTTGAAAAGAAATCGGATGACGCAATGAGGGGTCCAAAAAGACTGAGAGGCCATGGGTGCATTCGTTTAGCTCACACGGGTCAGCCCTTACTGGGAACGGTCGTGTTATACTGCACAAAACAAGCGAGAGAATGGGGACGAAGTTGACTGGTGTCGACCCGGGTGAGCTAAACGAATGCACCTATACTACACACTGCAGCTGCAGCTTCCCATTGGATGGTGTATAATTCAAGCCGTAGTAACAAGGTCCACATTTATTCTGTGTTTTCCAAGGCGTTTTCATAAATGTTACGGTTATTTTGGGCGACACTATAATTGTAAATCGAAAAGGAAAATAATGAAGAGACTTGAAAGCAAAGATGATTGTGAAAGTAATTAAAGGTTTCATATACTTTGGTAAGAAACTGAAAGAGAAATCTTCACAGATTTACTTTTAACTTAAATGGTGGTGGTAGAAACATACCGTTAAAATAATTGTTCCGCCTGAAATGGTGTATTTATCCAGAACATTAGTAAAACAACGACCGAAAATCGAAGATCAAAAATAAAAGACAAAATACTTTAAAAATACTGTGCCGTTTTCACTGTTTTCTCAAAAAGTGGGCACCGTATGGGACTGAAATTTTCACAGATGACTGTTACTGTGTATTCTTTGATATTTTGCCCATGAATCTGTATTTCTTTGACAAAAACCAAATTATTACCTTTAATTTTACGCCTACCACAAAACGATCGTCTGCCGCCCTCTGTTGGGTTTTCTGTGATTTATACCAAAAAAAGTTGCCTTTCAAGACTACGGTCATTCTTATTGTTATACATGATAAAACAATGACGATAAAAATTTGCATCAAAGAAACATAAAGGAAAACGTCAAACGATACAACTTAAATATTTGATACAGAAACTGACGAGAGACATAAAGATTGATAACAATATCATAGAAAGGGGAAGCTGCCGTGCCGTGGCTGGAAGATAACCCTTGTTTAGATGGACATGGCATTGGGGACCTTACTGAACTTACTGAAGGGCCGCACATTCCATCTTGGTAGTGTACCTCAGTGGATTGTAGTGCGGCAAGGGTGAGGGGGCTATGTCGTTAGTAACCCCAAAATTACTGAATTTCTGTTTTGAAGCAGTTTAGTGATGATGCGTGTACTGCTGAGGGAGGGAGATTGTTCCAGTCTTGGATGACCCTTTGGCTAAACGAAAACTTCCTGACATCAACTCTCATGTGTTGTTTCTGGATTTTTAGCGAGTGTCCTCTTGTACTCTGATGTGTAGCAAGTTAAACTATTTCTGCTGGGTTAATTTTGTTCCCGTGTCGTTGTAGATCTTGTAGACTTGAATTACATCTGCTCGTCTGTGTCTAACTTCTTATGCAGGGAGATGAAGTTTCTTTAGTCTTTCCTCATATTCAAGTTGTCTAATTACAGTTTTGGTAGTCCTTCTCTGCACTCCTTCTATAAACAGTTTGATGTATTTTTGGAGGTGGGGTCTCCATGCTTGGATACAGTAGTCAAGGTGAGGTCTGATCAACGACTTATAAAGTGAAGCTGTGTTGCACTTAGATAATTGAAAGTGTCATCATTTTCGGGCGTGCTGTATGGTTTTAAAGTCTCAGCAAAGAAAAAATATTTATATTCAAACGATTTACTTCCAAATCAAAAGAAACTAGTCAATTTGTGGTCGAAAAAAAAATCTTGTTGTAATTTCCCTCATAAAAAGGGTAGATTGGGGGTCTATCAAATTATGATGCAAGGTGATATTTTCCATTTCACTGAATCAACCCTATCAAGTTGATGAAATTAGGGAAGAGTTGTTTTTGATACCTGGTTAACGAGCTTTGGAGCTCTGGTGGTGAGAGATTCATCATCGTGTGGTAATACAGCCAAGAAAATGTGTGGGGTGCATGTTGTCCCCCAGAGCCATTATCAAACACAATGATGGAGATGCTGGGCCCCGAGAGTGACAAATATACTTCCTTCAACTTTGTGTCCCTGAAAATGATCAATGCACCCATTGCCATTTATTTGCTGAGTGATTACAAGATACTAATGGTAAGCGTCTTGAGCACCCTCTGGGTGGATATGTTGCGCATTATAAATGTCTATTATTATTATTATTACAACATACTTATTGTAAGTATTTTGTTACAATATTTTTGCCTACTCCGTACCTTTCTTCTTTTCAAAGATCTTTTTGCATTTTCCCCACCCCTCCCTCCCCTCTCTCTCCGCGTTTACACGGTGACGTCACTTCATCATTTAAAGGTAATATCATACTTTGGATTTTATCAAAGAAATACAGATTCATGGGCTAAAATATCAAGAAAGATATAGAGAACAGTCATCTGTGAAAATTTAAGTCCCATACGGTGCCCTACTTTTTGAGGAAACAGTTAATGAAACGGAAAAAGTATTTCTTAGGTCTTTTCTCTTTTTTTTTCTCTTTAAAAGGTCAAAAATACTTGTGGTAATTGGTTTTACTAGCTTTTCTGGATAAATACAGCATTTCAGGCAGAAAAATGTTAACGGTATGCTTCTACCAACACCATCTTTATATCCTGTTCCAGTATGCTACCAAAGTATTAAACTACCTTTAATTTGATGCCGTTGCGTTTTACTTCTTTGCTTACTTGCAATCAGTTGGTGATACCGTCTTTTTAGTGTATTATTTCGAACACGCCAGCATTTCAGAAGAAAATACCTTACAAAAATATTTGTCGAATTATGAATATCATCAATAGTGAACTTTCAGACAAAAGCAATTATTTTTTTGGACACGCACTATCTTAAAGCTAAGCATAATAAAGATTCACAACAATCAATGCATTGTTCGTCTTTTTCCCTCACAGTATTCCATCTTTCCACGAGATTTTTTGTTTTGTTTTCTCGGAAACTCGTCAATGCAAATGGGCACTTCATGCTTCCGTAATTACACGATAAAAGTAGCTCCTGTTGTTGCATGTGATCTAGTGTATTTTGACAGGTTGTGTCTAGTCCCCAGACGTCCCGGCAATTTGTGCCGTGTTATCAAAATGGTATTTTATGGCACCACTATTCGAAGAAGTTTTTCACATTCCTACACTGTATCAATATTTAGATAGACGTGCGACGTTTTGTTCTCGGACTCGGAGCTCTAACGTAATGCAGTTTTAAAGAAGGCAATTTAGTAAGTATTTTTTTATACTACTTAACATTGATTATTGCCTTGGAGGGTCGAGAGGGAATTAGATGAATCATGAAATGTGAGCGTAAACACACGCCAGACTAGACTCTAAAACTAGGGCCTGTTTGTTTATGGTTTATTAAATGCAAAGGTGAAAAGATCACAGATTCTGCGGATCCGGATCCGGATCCCTTATAAGCTTAGCGTACCCTGCATATATAGGACGTGGATCACTAAATATGGGATCATGTGTGTTAAACAAACAGGCCCTAAATAAATGTAAAAAAAAAGAGAAGCGTTTTGGGGATCGTGCGCAACTGTCGAGATGGAGAATTGCGCACGTGTAGATCAGTGTAGTACTAGACTGGTCCCATTCGCTCTGTTGTATGTAAATTGAATGTAGACTGGACAGGGTAGAGAATTCTTATGTTTTTTTTATGTAGGGCCTATTTCCTTTTTTATTATTTCGCAAATCACCATGGGAATTGTCTCAGAATCTGAGACTTTTTTGTATGTACTGAGATTTGGGCTGAAAATTGCTTGTTTTGTTGACATCCGAATTGATAATTGAATTTTGTTTCTTCTGAATGCTTCTTCACAAGATCAGGAACACCAGGGTGAGTCATTATGCCACAGATCGCCGAATAACAGTCATTTTAGGGGTGGGGAATTTTCGACTCGTGATTTTCATTTTCATTATCCTGTAGCCCTATATACATGTAGGACGACAATGTCAGAATTGTAAACAAGGAGTAATATAGGGCTACAGTTACTGCAGCTAGTACCCAGCTTCTACTTACCTAGAATTTAGGTGAGTAGAAGCTGGATACCAGCTAACCCGAGTGTACTAAACTTCAGGAACCCCAGCGTTTTGATGTGTCAGCCGCCTAGCTACTTCACTGCTTACTGCTTAAACTAGCATGATCATGCTAATTTAACTTAAGCAGTTAAGCAGTGAAGTCATGGAATTTCAAACAAACAAACAAACAGCAGGTGTTTGCTCCATGGTTAAACAATAGAATAAACATGATAAAACAACAATTTTAGCCCCTCACAAATTGCTCAACCCAGAGTAGGCCTATAATTGCAGAATACCCCGTGGCCGCCATGCATGCAAAAATAACCCCTTAATTCTTAAAATCCAATGGCTACGTAGTCGAGTGAGGCCGAAGTTTGTTTAAATTAATTCACTGGTTACCTTGAAATGTTACAAGGTGCTTGATATGGGCCATATCAATAAACTGTTAACTGTCCCTGATGACTCCACCTGGTGTTTATCAAATGTATTTGAAAGACTTACAGACAGCTTCAATCCTATTGCTTTAGGCTTATTTATGATTGAGGAGGTCAGCGAGGTCTTAAATAATCTTAGCATGAGGGGGCACAGGCATGATAGGTGGCAAGTGCGTTAGGCACTCTCCTCTCACCAATGTGGCCCGGGTTCAATCCCAGCTTGGGTCATATGTGAGTAGAGTTGTGCGTTGGTTCTCTCCTGTGCTACAAGGGTTTTTCTCCAGGTATATGTATTTGTATCATACTTTGGCAACATACCAAAACAGTCATCTTCACAGATTTACCTATAACTTACATGGTATAAAGATGGTGATGGTAAAAACATATCGTTACAATCTTTCTGTCTGAAATGCTTTATTTATCCAGAAAAGAGAAAAACCAGTGACCCAAAAAAATTTTGATCAAAATAAAACAGAAAAGACTAAAGAAATTCTCAAAGTTTTCAAAGTTTTCTCAAAATGTAGGCACCGTATGGAACTGAAACTTTCACAGATGACTGTGACTGTATCGTCCTTGATATTTTGCCCATGAATCTGTATTTCTTTGACAAAAACCCCAAGTATGATATTACTTTTAAAGACAAAATTCTTTGAGGAAACTCTTGAATTGTTCACAACTTTTGCTCACAGATAAATTCAGTTTCTATAATTTTTCCTTGAGTGAAAGCAGTTTTCTTTGCTCACTTAGTACATGAAGAAAAGTACTTATTTTTTGCACTCTCTTGAAGTTGGTAATGTCACTGACACTAGTTGAGAAAGGGCAGAATTTATTTGTAAGGCCTAATATTATATAGAGTTGGCACTTGCAAGTTTTGCTTTAAATGAATGACAGCCTTATACATGTAGTACATATTGATCAGTTTGTGCTGACATAATTTGTGCAGGACTGCAGACACCATCATTATATAATGCACTGTAAGGAAACAATGCAAATTGATTGGCAGGTTCATATTACGTAATTTTCCATCCAATTTCTTCGCGACGCCAATTACCAGTGGTCCGTAGCATTTACATGGCAATGGCTGGCGCTTTAATGTCAGAGGGGCCATTCACCTGAAAGAAAATATCATACTGAATTATTTATTTTAGGGGCAAAATATCTCCTCACTCACTTGTTAACATGGAAAAGAAAAAAAATTGGGTTCAGTAGGCCTATTATGTCAGTGTTTGTTATTAATGTTCATGCCATGAGTGGTGCTCTATAGTCGTTGTTAATACATACGTACTAGGTCTCTTATCTTTAAGAATTTACAATTTGTTTGACTTTCTACATTTGATTAAAAGCATTCAAAATACAATTTGTCACTCTCTCAACTTGATCAAAATTATTGTTGATTGTAATTTTGATGTGTAATCATTGCTGTTTGATGTTTAGCCGATAGATAATACAAGTATGTATCTTTTAACTCTGACAGACTTGTGAACCAGTACCTGCCATACATTTACCCCCCCCCCTCCATTGGAGGAGGATGGGAGTTGCATTGTCTTTTTAATAAATAGCAAGGTTTTTTTATTATGCTGGGAACACAAGTTGACATTTTCCCTTATCTGTGTGTTGTTGTTTGAATCCTTGGACAAGGGCATTGTTATCCTGAGGCTGGTACAGCCAGGTACTACCTTGCCACTGAGGCTGTTGTGTTTATGCAGTGGCCCTGCTTGTACACTATGGTGATCAGTCACGCTTGCACGTCATCAGTAATTCTCTAGGCAGTTAGCACACTGTGGGGACTATACAAATTGTGGGATGTTGTCATAAGGAATCATTTGGTTTCACTGGGCCAGGAGCGGGTACATCGTTTAGGCTGCGTGCTCTGTGCGCGTACATCATTTACTGTTAAAAGAAAGCAATCAGCATCCTACTGCATTATACTGTGTAGTTATCTGGTGAGTTCCTTTTCAGTGTTTTTGATAATCGGTACCGGTACTTGTGTAATGGCTATGGAGAATGTGCTTTATTTCTCCATGCATGGAGGTATTTCCTTCCTCCATGCTCCATGTTACGTACGGCCTCGGACAACAAGGATTTTTTCAGCGATTTAATCATTCTTAATCTTATCTATTCTTGAACAGAGTTCTTACTTTTAAAATTGTCGTAGTGTAATTGTCGTAGAGGGTCAATAATAAATTTGAAGACAAATTGGCCTCACTAATTATACCTACATGTACATGCATGTAATGTGAAGCTGTTTGCATGTGGGTAGTGGGTACATATGTACAATTGTAGGCAGTCATTTTCTGTAGTGAGTGATTCTGAATGTGATTAAGGTGCAGGGATAAACAAAATAAACAAATGTAGGGATTCTTTTTCCTGATAGATGTACAAACTGCTAAGAGGTACTTTGGTTAATAAAAGTATTTAAATTGTAGCTCGAAATTATATTGAGGACTGTTACTTGTCTAAATATGTATCATGATGCTTGGGTGATGATGCAAAAATATTGTGATTTTGTGGTTTACGAATTAATTTGTATAAAAAGAAAGCCAGTAGATCAAACACACAAATGTACAGTGTTTGTTATTTCAACACATTTTGTAAGGGAAGCAGATATTAAAGTTGGATGGATGCTGCCAGTGTGGAACGTTAGTTGAAAAATGTTGTAAAGCATTTTATTTTTTTGGGCAGCTTTAAATGCAGTGCTCATTTTTAGTGTACCGTGGTAGTTTGTATTTTTCTATGCATTCATCTGTGAATCTGTTGGCCGATGTCAGATGAGGCATTTTAAAGGTAATATCATACTTTGGTTTTTGTCAAAGAAATACAGATTCATGGGCACAAATATCAAGGAAGACACAGTAACAGTCATCTGTGAAAATTTCAGTCTCATAGCGTGCCCACTTTTTGAGAAAACAGTGAAAAACAGCCACAGTATTTCTTAAGTCTTTTCTCTTTTATTTTTGATCTTTTAAATGATCAAAAAGATTTTCGGTCGTTGTTTTACTAATTTCTGGATCAATACACTATTTCAGGCGTTAAAATTTTAACGGTAGGCCTATGTTTCTATCACCACCATCTTCATACCCTGTAAGTTATACGTAAATCTGTGAACATTTCTGTTTTGGTTTCTTACCAAAGTATGATACTACCTTAAAAGGCTCCCAATTCCTGACAAACTTCAAGAAGAAATAACTTTCATGTTACTATTTTCTCGAGGATACTGAGAGACTTCTTAAGAAAAAGGGATATTTTTTGCAGCCGAAATTTTCCTTTTGCATTAAAGTGTATTTGGTTGCCTCTTAAGGGTTTTTCACACTATCCAAAATCTCGGGGTTGGAACCGGATCGAACTTATCTCATTCAGATCAAACCCAGAGATTTTTTCTTTTCACACTTTTAAACATTTTGAACATTTTCAACCTCAAGCCAACCCGGGTAGGATGTCTTAGCCGGATCGAAATCAACCCTGGTGGGGAGCAGGGTTGAAAATCTCAATCCGGTTCCAAACTGCATTTTGTGCCGTGTGACGCATGATCTGTGTCCTATGAGCAGGTTGACCATAAACGTAGTGTGAATGTTGCGTCTCTTCGATCCGGTTTCAAAAACTTGCCGGGCTGAACCGGGGTGGACCGGATCCGGGTTGGTTTTAACACGGATCGATAAGGCATCAAAATGCCTTTGGGCAATTCCAGCGTAACGGACATGACAATCACACAGTTTTTGCCTAATTCAGAGGATCACAAAGTAGGATTGGCAGTTTTCAAACAATTTTAATTAGGCTTATCAGACACATTTAACTATCAGTGGCATATGTAGTAATGTAATTTCATCGAACAGTTGTAGAGAAAATGCACTTCTTGTGACCGTAACGGACATGACATCAAGTGTCATTTGGTGTCATGTCCATTACGCTGGAATTGCCCCTTTACATTCCTAGAATAATGCTTTAAATGTCATTTGATTGCCCTACTCAGATAGTTGCCATCATGTTGAAGATGAGGGGACTACCGATCAGTCTTCTCTGCCTGGCCCTACTTATCCAGGTTGGGTCTGGCCAGCGTGTACCATTGCCAGTGACACCCACTGAAGTTGCACCAGGGAGCACAGGGTAAATATGAACATTCTTGTTTTTAGAAGAAAGATTTGAGGCTTTGCATGGTGACAATTGGTATGTTGATCGGTTTGCGGAAACACCATGTAATAATCGTTCGTACTTACGCATTCTATGTCGTTCCCACTTCTATATCGTTCGCACTTCTCGCAATTACATGTAGGTCTCAACGTTTCAACTAGTCTGCTCTAGTCCTCATCAGGAGACCTTCTTGTTTTTATGCTGCAGTTATGAATCCATTTATAAATCTAGAGGTTGGAAACCTGTGGCAGAGGATAACAAATTCCAGTGTAGAAAGCTTTGACACACATGGAGGGTATAGTAGAGCCTACAGAACTGTGTTTAATTAATGACTGAAAAGCAAAAAAAGCTACAGTGGAGTGATAATAAAAAAAGAAGAAGACATTTCCCATGGTACAAGAAAACTATCATTGTAATACAATATGTACATAGATTTACTTTGGACTGTGCGAATAGTTCTCCTTTAGGAGAGGTGGTTCTGTTTTGTTTTGTACGTTTTTAATTTGACCCTTTGTCCCCAAGCAATTATTTAAAAAAATATATATTATGGTAACTTTTTAGAGAAAAGTGAACTTCAAACTAAAGTTAGTTCGTTCAGAGGAATATTTTAATGGGAGGTTTTGGAGAACCGGTCTTCTAGTCAACAGTACACGTGCACGCATACGCAAAACAACGCGCACATGCTCACAATTGCATGCGCATGTGCTGTTGACTTGAAGACCGGTTCTTCAAAGTCTCCCATAATTGATACACAGTAGAATTCTCTACAGTGGACTGTTGATAATGTAACTTGGCACGTACTTTAGTACTTGAGTAATTAAATTCAACCAATCTGTGAGTGATTGCTGGTTGTCCGTGATGTGGGTGTGCCCACGTGGGCGAGGACCCATGTACCACCTTATAATTAACAAACTGCTTTGTTGTGCAGCTATTTGAAAAGTTGCCTGGCAATTTGCCCATGATTGATTCTAATGGCAGAGTTGAGTATACTGCAAGTACTCTGACCTCAGAAAGGACAAACACCTAAAGTTGTGAATTCTTATGAATTTGTTTGCAAAGATCTATACTTTTTTTCTTTTTTTTTGATCGCCATGGTTCTTCTTAAAGGTACAATAGGCCTACATGATTGGTAAAGGTCACAGGACTGCACTCATACTTTGTCTGATCAAACATGTACATGAAATAATAAACCTGTGAAAATTTGAGCTCAATCGGACATCTGAGTCACGAAAAAATAGCAAAAACTCGACTCAATTTTTCTTATAAAACATGAAGAATAGTTTACTTAAAGTTTGTTCCAAAAATCGTTCGGACGAACGATCTAAGTTGGAAAAGACACTAAATCTTGATTTGCTTGAAAAACCCAGCATCTGATGAACCAAGATTTCCCGTGGTGACTCTTTGCAGTGTTTATGAACTGTTCAGTCCATTTTCTGTCTCAAACTCAATAATTTTGTTTGGAGGCCTTGCAAATGAAATCCTATCATGCTCCCTTTAACTTAAAACTTAATTATTTTTTTTACTGGAAATTTTCATCAGTCTGCAAGACCCAGCACTGTGCAGTAGGCCTACTTTACATGTACACTGTACAAAAAGTGTACATTGTGTATCATGTTGCATTCTGTGATGAAAAAAATTAATTTCCTGACATGTTAGAAAATCTCAGCAAATTTGGGATTCAAGTTGGATGGTAAAAGTTATTATCTTAATGTAGTTCAGGTTATTAACTTAAAGAGGATGGTCAACACTCAACAAACCTCACTTTATTTGTTAGAATTAATCCTTAAATTATTTGGCATGAGAAAAAAAACTGAACACAGAAAGAGAGTCTTTTTTGATGATTTTTCCAAAAGAAAAGGCTCCCATATCTGACGTCACAAAATCACACAGATTTGTCTGCTGCCCCCATTGACGAAAATCAGGGAATCAGAATTTTCGGGGAGCTTGCGGGCTGAGAGAAAAATCATCAAAAAAGACTCTCTTTCTGTGTTCAGTGTTAGATAAATATTTCCTTCTCATTTCAAGTAATTTAAGGATTGTAGTTCTAACAAATAAAGCGAGGTTTGTTGAGTGTTAAACACGTATCCTCTTTAAAGGTAGTATCATACTTTGGTAAGAGACCAAAACAGAAATGTTCACAGATTTACGTATAACTTACAGGGTATGAAGATGGTGGTGGTAGAAACACACTGTTAAAATTGTTCCGCCTGAAATGGTGTATTTATCCAGAAATTAGTAAAACAACGACTGAAAATCTGTTTGATCTTTTAAAAGATAAAAAATAAAAGAGAAAAGACTAATGAAATACTGTGGCTGTTTTTCGCTGTTTTCTCAAAAAGTGGGCAACGTATAGGACTGAAATTTTCACAGATTACTTTTACTGTATCTTCCTTGATATTTTTGCCAACGAATCTGTATGTCTTTGACAAAAACCAAAGTATGATACTACCTTTAAATACTGTACATACAGTGTAGTATAAACTTTAAAGTCATTAACTTGGTTTAGGATCTTAATTTGGTTATGGTTATTACATTGCAGTGTCTTAATTTGGTTAGAAATTGCCTGGGGTTTACATGTACATTTTACAGAAGAAGTAAGTTGTGATGGGGGCCATTTTGAACTGTGCTCCATAGCATTGATCCAAATCTTTCTGCAAACATATTAATTCCCTTTGGATGATTCTTTATTCATATGGAAATGCAAATAAAATATCCAAGATTGGACAGTAATAATAATAATTTGTTTACAATAGAAACAGCATGTATGCCAGCCTTTATTCTTTAAAGCCTTGAAATCACATTCAAGAAAAGATAACAATGTCCTGTTTGCAGTACATGTCTAGAGAAATTCACAAAAACATTCTCAATTTTGTGTTTGCACTACATGTACAGTAGTTGTAATAATGATAAAATGAAAGTTATAGAACAGATTAATTTTTGGCTCGGGGACCTAGTGTCCCTGGATATCACATTTAAGAAAAGATAACAACATCCTGTTTGCAGTACATGTCTAGAGAAATTCACAAAAAAAATTTTGTGTTTGCGCTAGTACACTATTTATTAATGATGAAATGAAAGTTATACAACAGAGACATTTTTGGCTCGGGCCTCAGGGCCCTGGTGCCCTTGGATATCATATTCAAGAAAAAGATAACAACGTCCTGTTTGCAGTAGGCCTACATGTCTAGAGAAATTCACACAAAATATGCTCAATTTTGTGTTTGCACTAGATGTAATAATGATGAAATGAAAGTTATACAACAGAGAAATGTTTGGCTCCGGCCTCAGGGCCCTGGTGCCCCTGGATATCACATTCAAGAAAAGATAACAATGTCCTGTTTGCAGTAGGGCCTGCATCTAGATAAAATCACAAAAACATGCTCAATTTTGTGTTTGCACGAGATGTAATAATGATAAAATGAAAGTTCAGAGGAATATTTGGTTCGGGGGCCCTGGTGCCCCTGGAACTTGTTCAGGTGTGTGGGTGTGCCTCTTTCTGCTAACCATTCCAAAGTGGCTATTTGGTTGTTGTTGCCAACTACATGTTTGCCTATTTTGCATGGGATTAGGGATTGGCGGATTATTCATGGCATGGTTGTATGGATATTCCAGGACATGAAAAGTTATGGCTGATGTTTTTTTCCATACTAAGATTACCAATTTTGCAGATTATTGTTATTTTTGTGTACAATTAATCAGTCAATATTGTACTCGTTTACAGTGAAATGGAATCTTCATTTAATTTTATTTTATCTCATCAGTCACTAGTTTCTTCTTGGGAAATAGTTGCATGTGATTTGATGATGTTGAATTATTGCCTAGTTGGACCTCATTATTAGTACCAGCCTTTACAGGGATGTGAAACTTCAGATCTAAATCTGAATTCCGATTAAAAAAATTTATTAAACTCAGAAATTCAGCTCTTTTTTTTTTACACCTGCTCTGTACAAACTATGCAATTTGTATGGCCAGCTTGGCGGCAGGCAACCAACTACACCACATGCAATTAAGGAAATTCAGGTAGCACAAAAGACATTTTTGTTGTGTCTTGCTATCCCCCCCAAAAAAAAATGGTATGAAAACATGGAAGTGCAAAGTATTTTTCTTCTTGAAAATTGTGCTAAATTTGTCCTGTTCTGTATGACAGGTGTTACCTGTCATACAGAATGAAGTATGAGTGCTGTCATGTGACCTTTACCAATCATGTATTGTACCTTTAAGTAGTGAAAGTAAATAAAGCTAAGAGAGCCCTGGAAACAGCACCCCAAAATATTCAGGCCCTGCACTACCTGGAAATTCAAGTGGGTCAGATTACTGGGGTCGATTTCACCAAACTCTTCGTAACTTACTATCAATCGTAGGACTTTTGATGCATTGAAGCCCTAGGTCAAATAGGCCCCCTACGATGGGTTATCATTCAAGTTACGATCGATCGCAGGGCTTCATGAAATCGACCCCTGGTCATATATAAAACATCCTGACTGACAGTGACACGTTTGGTTTAGGATTTCAGATTATTTGTTTGAAATGGGTCTGTCCACACTAATGGGGACTTTTAGTGTGACATTTAGAGGGAACCAAGGACATAAGTTGATACATCAAGTAATTTGCCATGTTTTCTCTTTCACTACATCCCATATACTTGTAAGAACCTGGCCAGCCAAAAAGTTTGATAAATTCCTTAGTATTGGAGATATTACAGGGGATCATCTTCAAGATATTATGTTTGTAACATGGACAGACATTTCATCATAAAGTGATGGGAATTAGTAGTGAAATGAATTAATTATCCCTAGTTTTGTTTCTACAGCAGAGCTATCAATTGAGGGATTGCCACTGGCCAATCATAGTATATAACCATTGGTATTTTAGCAACTGGAGGGTCTACACCTTCAAGATATTATGTTTGTAACATGGACAGAAATTTGTCACAAAATTTCTGTCCATGTTACAAACATTGTTTAAGACGCATCCTAATTTCTTAAATATGAAATTGGTTGCTTTAATTTTGAGTGATGACAAGTTAACATTGGACAAGTAATATATATGGAACAAGTCTGCATTAATTATAACAAGAAAAATACTTATATAACACAAGAATGTCTGTCCATGTTATGAACATAATCGTTCATTTCATCTTCAAGATGACCTTGTAATTTCCTACATATCCAGCGAATCAGCCTATTTATTTTCAGTACAACCACGAATGACTACAGGAATATTTAGGAAACAAAAATTAGCAAAAAACCTGATCTTAAATCCACTTCCCACGTTACACCCCAAAAGTTATCTTTTGTACACAAAAGGTACCATTAGTGTGGACAGACCCAAATACTAAATGTTGAACTTGAACTAGTTTCCTTTCAAAGTGAAACATCATCACTGTCTGCCATGATACCAAGCAACACTCTATCTATGCCTGAGTGCAGATAGGTTCACAAGCAGGGGCCAATTTCATAAAACTGTTAAGCACAAAAATTTGCTAAGCATGACATTTCTGTCTCAATAAAAAACAGGGTTAACAACCAAATTTCCACGTGTTATGTATCACTTGTGATTGTTCTTTGGCTGTTGTTTGCTGACCATGAATATCAAATAGAATTTTCAACGGTGGTTTGTTTTATTGGGCGAGACATTTTTGTGCTAAGCAAATATTTGTGCTTAACAGTTTTATGAAATTGGCCCCAGGTGGTTTACATTGTTTGTTCAACATTTGATATTTGACAAATCAAATCAGTTTAGTTTCGATCTGGTAGCTTAGTTTTTTATTCATTTGTTTCTACAAACCATGTTTCTGTGAAATATTTCTCTCTGAAATGCTTCCAGATATTGATGTCAAGTAAACTATATTTTTTATGTGCACTAACTGATTATAGTTGACCAAGTGTAGCAATCAGAATTTACACAATTCTGTAGGAATGGGAACAGCCCCATATGAAAACACAAGCCTGTTTAGTATAACTTGTTCATTCCATCAAAAATGTGAATTCAGATCTGAGCGTGATCCAAATCCGTCCCTCACGTGAGGGACGGACATCAATGCATTAATTGCTTCGCCAAAGATTTCTTGAATACTTAGTGTCAGTAAATAACATGTGTACATGTTTAGCCATGACACCAGTACAAGTTGGTAACATGCCATGTTCAATTTTTCTATTTTGTTTGGTTTTTTTAAAGAAGATTTTAGGGCGTGAGGGATGGACATAAATAAAAATGACTACCTTCACCTGAGTCTACAGATTTCTTTGTATTATTAAAACATGGAAACATTTTCAACATTGGTTAATTAAATAGTGTAAGGTATTTCTTTTAGATTAGAAAAAATTTATTATTTCTTAGTGAAAAGAAGTAATTTTTAAGAGTGTTTAAGGAATTTTAATTTATGTTTTTAAATGTTACCTAATTTTGGATCACACTCATCTATTAAATGTAGTGGACACAAGTTAGATTTATGAAATACATTTTAAGATCTTGATAATTTGAATGAATAGGCCTACTCCTCCAAGAAATCAACACAATAAACGATTCACTCTAGTCTACCTTTAACTTCATAACAGTGCATTTGTGGAAGTTTTCCATGCCACCCCGAATTTCTATTTTTACAAAGTATCTGTATTTTTCCTTTAGAATCGTTGTCATAATAAAAACCTTGGTAAATCAAAGCAACAATAAAAAATGTTTCTGAAGAAACTGCGGAAACTTGTTTTTCTCTTTTGAGAAAAAAAAACCAGATTTACTGGGAGCTTTAGTTAAAATCCCAACTCATAACTCTAGAACCCAAAGATTTGACAAACAACATTGAGAATGGATATCAGCTTATAATGTAATCCTCTCATTAGTTCTCTATGTACTACTGTACTCTATAAACAGAAGGGCACTGGGCTTGAATAGGGATTGTGCAGTTAATCTCATGAATGGGTTTTCTTTTTATCCAAATGCCTTTTTTGTAGGGGAACAAATTGTTGCATTAGTTTATAATACCCTGTCCCTGCTGAAAAGGATTATTTGTCTGAGAATTATTCACTACAACTCATAATCCAGTCATCGATCATGTCAATTGTTTGGTTAGAACTGCCTGGGGCCAGGAAAGGCAATTATTTTCATTTCTGAATTGTACGCGTGAAAATCATCCAAGGAGAAGTTTAAAGGGATGGTACAGAACTGGTTTTTGCCACAAAACCCCATTGCTGACAGTGAAAGCACATTATGTAATCCATCATATACCTTACATGTAACTGACAAACCTGTAGAAGTTTGAAGTCAATCAGCCATCTGGGACACAAGAAAATAGTGAAAACCTGTTTACATATTTCAACGATATTATGCGTTCATGATAAAACGCTTCAAATCGATTTATTCCAATCGGAAAAATAGTTTCATTTATTTCTCAACGAATATGGCATTTCAGACAAAAACATTTCATGGGATGTTTTCTTCTATCATCACCATTATACTGTGTAAGTTTCATGTGAATCTGTGATCTTGAAGTGTATTTTGTCTTACCAATTCTGTACCATCCCTTTAAGTAAATAGAAACCATGTCATATCTAAAATCCTTGTACCAGTATTCCGTGATAAGTATTTGATAATGAAAAGTTCAGGTTGTCCCCTAATAGTACGGTGGAACGCCATTATAACAAACATCGCTATAGACCTTTCTTTTGCAACGTCACAGCCCAAGTTTTTGCCAACCAGCATGGCGGAAACTATGGCGAGCCGTCAAAGCCAGGCATAAAAAATGACCACAATTTAAACACAACGTTTCATAAACATTGAAAGATATTGCTGAATGTAATAGAAACAACACAAGCAATGATGGTACATATTTTGTATGCTATATGGAAAGTTTGTAAAAATGGTGAATTATGGTCAACGCCGTCTGTCAAGAAAAAGAAATGATTTGCAACATTTGGACGGCCATACCATGGAGGGCGGAAAATTACCAACCAGCGCGTCAGTGTTTGTAAATAAAAGAATGGTCTATAAAGAAAGGTCTATACCAAACATTTTTTTATTGTTGCTTTGATTTTCCAAGGTTTTATTATGACAACGATTCTAAAGGAAAAATCCAGGTACTTTGTAAAAATAGAAGTTCGGGGTGGCATGGAAAACTTCCACAGATGCGCTGTGACGTGTAGTTAAAGGTAGAGTGCATCATTTCTTGTGTTGATTTCTTGAAATGTTAAAGTTTTTTTTATTCGGATGAAAAGTTGAAGTTTTTTAGTGCTTCATATTTTTGGGAATGTAATAAAATGTAATAAAATTCATGTCTACAGTCAGTTTTTCTTTGTTCACTTTTCAATGACTTTAAATTCAGTCAGTTTCCCTTGTGGTTATTTGATGATTATATTGATTAAAAAGCCGTATCCTCTTTGAGTGATCCGCCATGTACCGTTCCCAGGTTGCAGCTTGCTACATGTATCATTGAAACGATCCCTGGGGCATGGCGGTGTGTGCGTGGTTTCATGGCTTCTGACTGCCAAACAAACAAAGATAATTGACTATTGGGATCACCACCAACGTAGGGCTGGATAGCTCAGTTGGTAGAGCGCCTGTACGGTGTTCAGGAGGTCGCTGGTCCGAGTCCCGCTCCAGCCAATAGAAAAAGAAAAGACGGAAAGACAATAGAAAATAGAAAGACAATAGAAAAATGTAACTCTTTTTTTTTTCTTTTAAACAAAATTTGCTATCATATTTGTAACTGCACGTAAGGCTGCAGCAGGCCATGACAGCTTCGCTGTTCTAGTATTCAATCTAACGTAACCTTAATTGTTGTTGTTTTGATTCTAGAACCTACATCATCCTAGCTCCAAACACCATCCACCCTGGCCTACCCCTGAGCATCAGTGTGTCTATACTGGACTCCCAGACCGATGTTACAGTCACAGCGACTATCTCTAAGGCCCAGGAGTCAAGGAGGTCTACCGTGGTTACACAATCTCAACAGTTTTCTCCAGGAGCAACTGCTGTCATGTCCCTTCAGGTTTGTTGCCTTTCTGAATACAAATATTTATTTTCTGAAAGGAAGAGGTTTGGAGTGCTGTAATGGTGCAGTTTGAACAACAACTATTAGTCAATACTTTATGTAGTATCATACTTCGGTAAGAGACCAAAACAGAAATGTTCACAGATTTATGTATAACTTACAAAGTGTGAAGATGGTGGTGGTTGAAATGGTGTATTTATCCAGCAATGAGTAAAACAACGATCGAAAATCTTTTTGATCTTTTAAAGATCAAAAATAAAAGAGAAAAGACTTCAGAAATACTGTGGCTGCTTTTCACTGTTTTCTCAAAAAGTGGGCACCTTATGGGACTGAAATTTTCACAGATGACTGTTAGTGTATCTGTCTTGATATTTTTTGCCCATGAATCTGTATTTCTCTGATAAAAACCAAAGTATGATATGACCTTTAAAGATTTAAACCTGACTCTTCTCTTGTCTTATTAGCGATGACTGGATCAAAGGTAGATATTGTACAATCCTCAAAAAGAAATCCTCAAATTAATGATGTACCAGGATGTCGTTGACATTTCAACAACATCATGGCAAGATACCAAATTGGTCAGAAAAAAAATCATAAAAAACAACGGCTTCTCAAAGTTGTTGATTTCTTTTCTATTTTAAAATCTGTTCATAATTAATTGGTTATGTAGGGATCATTCCAATGCACACGTGTACGTACTTCCTCTGCGTACAGGTTACCATGGCATTTGGTCAGCTTTGACGTACTTAAATAGCATTCAAGGACTGTACATGCATCCACAGGGTATAATTAGATGGATTCAGGAATGATAATTAAGTCCCTTGATAATATCGCCTATATTCCGAAAGATCTCACGTAGAGATCTTCCTCAGGTAGTTTCAGTGCTGAGTTTTAATATCAAAAGTGTATCAGAACGGAAAGGGTAGTATTCATCGCAGTTGATACAGATAAGGAAAAAGGTGATCAATGTCACGCAATGTCGTGTTGCTGGTAGCTTTTATTGTTATAATTTTTTATTTTTTTTATTTTGATCCTTTGAGTTTCTAATTGTGCTCCAAAAGGTGAATTTCTCATTAAACAGGATACAGTATACACGTGCTTTTATGTAAAGGTTCACTGTAATCAATGGGAGACTTTTGGAGAGTCGGTCTTGAGTAAACAGCGCACGCGCAAACCATGCTTGCGCAATTGTGAGCATGCGCGCGTTGTATTGCGCGTGCGTGCGCGTGCGCTGTTGACTCAAGACCGACTCTCCAAAAGTCTCCCATTTGCTTAAATTATACATGGTGATAGCCAAGACATGGTTGTATCACATATCTGAATCTTGAAGTGATAAAGAGTTTAATTTTAACATAATAGATCTCGACACAGTGTTGCGTTTTTTCTGGGACACCCTGTATAAATTTAAATGTTAATAATAACATTTTAAATAAGTCATGTATGCCAAACCCCCCCCCCCCCCCCCCCCCGAAAAAAATCCCCTTTGGAACCAATCCACGCAATAATAGCGTGTGACGTCACCTACAGAACTGGTATAGGCTCGCAGCGCAGTACAAGTGCGTGGTGTTCTGCATGTGACGTATTAAGCAAGGTTTTTCGTCGTGAAAAGTGGGGTGCTACCGTAAATTATGGGTCTAAAAACCGCCTTTTTCTAATACAACATTTTTTAGCACAAACAACGATAGACAGGTTGATTTTTATAACAATACAGACCTATGTATTTAACTTCACTTGAGTTTTGATTACAGTAAACCTTGAATCTTAGTGCATTAAAACGGCCATACAGAGACTGCCATAGGTTTACTGAAGTCCAAAAACAAATCCCATGCAGTAACAAGATAATTACGGTAAATGTCTTGTCTAGATCAGCGTGGGTTAATACAGGTGTTTCACAATAGCACAGCACCATGAGTTTGCAAACGCCTTGTTCAATTTGTTGAACAAAATTAATTCCGCACATTGTGATTGGCAAACGTATTGCAAACTCATCATGGTGGCGCACTATTGTGAATATCGCCCATATTGATTGCATTTCAGGTTCCTGCGGATGAAAGCGGAACAGCCTACAAGCTGCTGATGGAGGGAAGTGGCGGTCTTACGTTTTCAAAAATCAAAGACTTGATATTTTCACCAAAGAGCTTCTCCATCTTAGTGCAGACAGACAAGGCAATCTACAAGCCAGGACAAACAGGTATAAGAGACGCAAACATGGATGACCTTAAAACCCTAACAGCCCCAAACCACTCAAACTCCCTTGGTAGTTCTGTTGAGTTTTGCTTGTTTTGTAGCTCTGTTTTGTTAGCCATTGATACCTATTCATGTAATCTGCATTCTTCACTGACACTCTGACCAGTGAGTCAATGACTGTTCACTTCACACCTCCTAATTGGTTGTAAGCACTTAAGACTTCTGTTATAAATTGCTGTTGTTGTTTGGTAATACCTCATTCCTGAAGATGTTCTGAATAAAGAACAAAATATAGAATCAAAAAATGGCTTCCCTTAGTCTTTTTGGAGTATGTATAATATTCAGTAAGGACCTGTTGTTGGACTTTGTTTGAGTCAGTACCAAAGATCCAGGAGTACACTGTGTCATTCTGACAGGTTTGGGGAAGTTTGGCATGAGACCTGTGGAAACAAGTGTTAGAGTTTGTGGCAGTGCAGTGGCATTTTGTTTGTGGATAAGGCTAACCACCATGGACTACAGTATGGTTGCACAGGAAGTTGTGGTGGTTCACTTGTGTGTGGAAAGGCATTGTGGCATTCTGTGTGGTTTGGAACAGTTGGTCTACAGCCACACATCAAGGCATAGACCATACCATACCAAGTGAATCAAACTGCAACAGCTGGAGCCTGTTGAAGTTTGTGAGGTTCAGTACCAAACCCAACCAAACCTGTGACCAACTGTTTTAGTATGTGTGATTCAGTATGCTTCCTAGTACAAGGCATTTTGTTTTGAATTTTTTTTGTTATTTTGGAAACTATACGAAACATCCTTGTTCTCATTTGTGATACGTTTCAACTTGTGAATGTATGATTTATGACTATTACTTTGTGGTCCACTAATGGTTTGAATAACTTTTTACAACATTTTTAAACAAGTCATTCCATTAAGTTGGGACACAGTATTTTTGGGGTCCAAGTTGGAAATATTATTTGGACACAATAATAACAATTTCTCTCTTGTTTTTATAAGTCTTTGTTTGATAAAAAAGAGCAGAATTTTGAATAGCACTCCGCACTTGCGCTAAAAAATAGCACACTAGCTTAGACAAACATTGCGACCATGCAAATGTGTGGTGTGTGCGCACGCGTGCATGCATGGTGCACAGAGTCAATGTTTGTCTGACATCCGGGGATTTTGTACGCTCATGTGACGTCATTAGTGCGGAGCGCTATTATAGAATAAACACTATACTGTTTGTTTGTCGGTTGTTTTTGCTGTTTGTAGTTCATTTCCGTGCCATGGCCATTTATCCTGATCTGAAACCATACTTGGGCAGCTTTGATGCCTTGCTCAAGGTAAGAAATCTTTCTTGTTTTTACGCTTACCATAATATCAAACTTGGAAAAAAACAGTTACTGGTGACTTTTTTTTCAGTTTTTGTACAAGCAAAATTTTAACTCACTAGTTTTTATTTTAATGTATTCATCAAACGAACAAAGATAATTGGCTATTGGGGTCACCATCAAAGTAGGGCTGGATGGCTCAGTTGGTAGAGTGACTGTACGGTATTCAGGAGGTCTCCGGGTCGAATCCCGCTCCAGTCAATTTTTCTTTGTTTACTTTTCAAATTGTTTTTATTTAATGGGCTTGATTTGAAAAAAAAGTTCTCAAAAAGAAACTTCAAGGTCAATGAGATGATATTTATTTAAATTAAAAAGAAGTATTGAACTCAAGGATTGAAAAATGATTTTTTACATAATATGCTTGTAAGAAAATAAATTCTATAAACAGAACTTGAAATTCAGAAATTCTGAAAATAAAAAAAATGCATACAAATACATGTATTGTGACAGGTTCTGAATCGTAGTTTGGATATAAACAACCATGTATTTGGTTGGTAATCTAAATTTTAGCGGAATGTTCATGTTAACTACATAAGTTTGTGCTTAAAGGAACTACAGGATTTGTAACATTCCCAAACAGAAATGTTCATAGATTTACTTCTAACTTTCAGGATATTAAGATGGTGCTGGTACAAACTTACCGTTCAAATATTTTTGCTTGAAATAGTGTATTTATCCAGAAATAGGTCAAACAGAGACCTAAAACAGTTTTGATCTTGGGGAAAGGGTTAGGGTTGGGGTTTGTTATGATTTATAAGAAAAATAGAGTTTGTTTTTCGCTATTTTCTCGTGACTCAGATGTTGGATTGACCTTAAATGTTCACAGGCTCATTGTTTCATGTACATGCTAGATCAGACAAAGTGTGAGTGCTGTTCTGCGACCTTTACCAATCATGTATTATACCTTTAAGCAGGTGTAGCTATGAAATCTCCCCTAGATGTTGATAGTGTATGCTCTGGGAATAATTATTGCATTGAATTGAATACTGTGATAATTTAACTTGTGTTTATATGCAGGATCCACTTGGTAATACTATCCAGCAGTGGAAGGATCTGATCAATGTTGACTATGGAGTAGTATCAGGAGAGACTATCATGTCCGACACTCCAGTACTTGGTGATTGGACCATTACAGTGACTGCCAATGTGAGTCATATCCCTACAGCTATATATTTTTTTTTATTAATTATTTTTTTTTATACATAACCCAAACCCACTGGATACTGTCAAACATGACAAAAACGCCATAAATACAATCAGATCAATGGAAGCAACAAAAATCAGACTTAAAAGAAAAAGCCTAAAAAATGTGCTTGGGCTAAAAAACTCTGCTACAATACATGAGGCCGAGGACTAGGGCTGGCCTAACAGTAAATGATGTACTGCCTCCTTGAATCGCTGAGCCCCCTTCTCTGAAAGCTGTCCGATGATATCAGGGGGAAGCCTATTCCAGGTAGCAACAGCTAATGGTAGGAGGTCCTGTCAATTAAAATTACTAGAGCGCTAGCTCTGCGTTCTCCGTGCGTAGACGCTTTGAAGCCATCCTGGGCGCAGTCATTTTGAATTTGAGTGCGTGTCTGTAGAAGAAGTAAACTTTGACTGGAATGCCTTTCGAAGAGTGTACTCTATATGCAATGCGCAAGTATGCACGAATGGTACCGGTAGCGCGTCTTGACATGCTTGATGACACTTGCATGCAATCATTGCGTGACTGAATTGCACAGCATGTGCACACACAGCGCTATTCAAAAATGAAATGCACATTTACCAAAGGTGGTTCAGGCGTATTGGGCTTCTGTACACGGAGCTAGTGCTCTTGTAATTTTAATATAGCTCTATGGTCATAACAAAGATTTCCTTAGTAACCTATGGTATTTGGCCATCGACCAACTTGTGAAGAAATTCCGTCTTGTGAAGAAATTTTGGGACATTGTCTTGACTGTATCTTGCAGTTTTCATGACTTACATTACTATTACATCTGTTTTATAATAGGTATTTCATATAAAAGAAACAGTAAGAATACATTGTTAGGCTGTTTGTATGTCAAACATTTTGATTGATGTCATTCCTGCCATAGTCACAATTTACCCCATTGTTAGCTTTTGGTCAAAAAGTTGGTCATCATGAGATGGGAAAACGCGAAACTGAAATTGATGCCTCTTCACTATGCAACAAGGTGTAATTCTTAATCCAACAATAATTACAGAAAACAACTGCCTGTGCTGTCTTTAGCTTTATAATGTTGCACACTTGAAATCAAAGTTAACCTCCAAAATTACATTTTGCACTTCATTTTTCTCCTTGCAGAATCAAAACTATGATCATGTCATCACCATTGATGAATATGGTAAGTTGAAGATTCTTTGAAAAACTGATTGCATGAATTGACCTTTATTCTGCAATTCAGCTCTGGAAAACAAGACTATAGCAAAACTACAGAAGGCATCTGGTACCCAGACTCATTTGATTCAAATGATCTGTAATACACATTCTCACTCAAAGTCAAACCCCGAAGGAAAGTCCCTGACTCTTCTCTACTGCACTTTGGGCGTTTACTAAATGGAGGTTTTGGCTCAGGCTCCAGCTTTGATATCCATATGCCGCAAATATAGGTTGTGGTTTTTCACTGAAGCTGAAAGTCTGTTTTCCTTTTCAAACCAGAGAATTTACTTCAGAACGGCAGCCAAAAGCTGCTATTTTGATTCCAGTTATTTCAGAATGGATTTACGAAATGGAGCGGGAGCCTGAGACGGAGCCTGAGCCTCCGTGTCGTAAACGCCCTTTGACTTCAGAAAAACAGGACCAGAAATGTGAAAAACGTGTGTGTTTTTTGTTGATGTCTTCAATTCTCTTTATTTTAATAATTTCGACCACCTCTCTTGGACGTTGAAAATTTGAAATGTGCTAAGTACACATTTGATTTTAACTGCTTTTGAAGAATTCGATGGAATTTTATAATTAGCTGTCTTTTTGCAATCCTAATAAAGAACACACTTTACTTAACAGATTATAGATTTAATGAGGTTAAACCTAGCTGTCATTCCTTCGGCCATGATTCGTTTCATAAACTCTGTGAGAATTTCATCATCATGTGTAATCGTCCAATCTTACCCTTCTGAGTTGCCTCTGTTCCAATAGCGTAAAAAAAAAGTGCATCTGAACAGAAATGGACAAGAATGATTTGGTTGGTGTTATTTTCTGTTTTCAGTCTTGCCCAAATTCGAGGTGATTGTCAGCCCGCCTTCGCATATCATCAGCACTGACAACGAAGCAGTTGTGATGGTGGAGGCAAAGTAAGTTTGTTATGGATTGTCACTAACATAAGGCGGTAGATTTTTGTTGTGAGATTTGGTTGACTAAAACTTACTTGGAATAAGGCATTGTTGGAGTAGAGTCCCCAGATCCGAGTACAGAATACTCCGAGTACTTCAAGGTCTGAGTACTGGGCCGAGTCCGAGTACATTGCTGTCGAGTCCAAGTCCTAAGTATCGAGTACAAGTGCATTCAAGGTCGAGTACAGGAAAAGCTTAGTATATTGGAGATGGAGATTGTACATAATGTGGAATCAGGGAAGAGGAAGTAGTACGAAGTAGAAGTGGGAGATAACTTTCCAGGCGTTGATTTCACAAATCACTAAAATTTTGTCTTTAAAGGTAGTATCATACTTTGGTTTTTGTCAAAGAAAAACAGATTCGTGGGCAAAAATATCAAGGAAGATACAGTAAAAGTAATCTGTGAAAGTTTCAGTCCCATGCGTTGCCCACTTTTTAGAAAACAGCGAAAAACAGCCACAGTATTTCTTAAGTGTTTTCTCTTTTATTTTTGATCTTTTAAAAGATCAAAAAGATTTTTGGTCGTTGTTTTACTAATTTCTGGATAAATACACCATTTCAGGCAGAAAAATGTTAACAGTATGTTTCCACCACCACCATCTTCATACCCTGTAAGTTATACGTAAATCTGTGAACATTTCTGTTTTGGTCTCTTACCAAAGTATGATACAACCTTTAAATGCAAATCTATCTTAATTGCTAGGCAAGGTGTGATATCAATTCAGAGTTAATATTTATCTCAGAATTTTGTGAAATCCATGTCAGAAGTGACAGGGTAGACAAAGCCACATGGATGAGAAATAAATGAGAGCATTACATGTACTGGGGTTGATGGTACTGTCTGGGGCCAATTTCAAAGAGCTGCTTAGCACAAAAAATTGCTTAGCACAAAAAAAAACTTGCCCAATATAAAAACAAACCACTATTGAAAAATCCATTTGATATTCATGGTCAGCGAACAACAGCCAAAGAACAATTGCAAGTGATACACAACACATAGAAATTTGGTTGTTAATCCTGTTTTTACTAAGACAGAAATGTCATGCTTAGCGAATTGTTGTGCTAAGCAGCTCTATGAAATCGGAAAATGCTTCAAGATTGTCATTTGTTTTGGTCACGTTTCACTCTACCATGTTTGTTCTCCACCAGGTACACTTACGGTGAACCAGTGAAAGGATCTGTTTCCATGGAAGTCAAAATCTATGAAGATAAGATATACAACGTTGAATTTGAGGTTAGATTGATGGTTTACTCTTATAAAACAGATTTTAAGTTCCTTGGATAAGTTGTTCTTCACTAAGAACAATAGGCACTGTACATTTGACCATAAGTCTGCCAGATATTTCTTTAGAAGAAACGGACCCTAAAATTTTATAATAAAAGATTCCAAAGTGAAATATTACTTGCCAAATTTCATTTGAGGACTGTATAATGTAGCAATAGTTCTTTGTAATTGAAAAGTGAACAAAGTCAGTTTCCCTTGTGGTTATGTGATGATTATATTAATTACAAAGATGCATCCTCTTTGAGTGATCCCCCATGTGCTGTTCGCAGGTTGCATCATTGCTTCGTGTATCATTGAAATGATCCTTGGGGTATGGCGGTGTGTGCGAGGTTTCGTGGCTTCTGATTGCCAAACGAACAAAGATAATTGACTATTGGTGTCACCACCAACGTAGGGCTGGATGGCTCAGTTGGTAGAGCGCCTGTACTGTATTCAGGAGGTCGCTGGTTCAAATCCCGCTCCAGTCTATTTTTTTTCTTTGTTCACTTTTCAATGACTTTAAATTCAGTCATTTTCCCTTGTGGTCATTTGATGATTAATAATTCTTTGGATTGGATTGACAATTTCAATCTGCTATATTGCACTGCTCATTCTACTTGTGCAGGTGGATATGATGTGATCCATCACATGATATACAAATAATGAATGTTTATGAGTAGAATGGTAAAAATAATTTCATGAGGTGACAGATGGACTGTTCCAATTCACGAGGCGAAGCCGAGTGGAATGGAACAGTCCATCTGTCACCGAATGAAATTATTTTTTCCATTCTACGAATGTGAAACATTCATTATTTGTTTTATATAACATCTAAGTAGATCTTTGTCATTTGATTTTGATTGGAGGATAACATTTTAAGAGTTAGCGAGACAAAAAAACTTAAAATCTTGGCAAATTATATGCTCTTATTACAGTAACACGTGTTGCACACCAACGCGTACGCGCGCACGCAGTGACAAATAAATGGAACGCCGCTAGCGCTTGACCAATCACGTATTAGAGTCCCTGGCGTGCAATGGTACAAATCGGATGGAACCAAAAATGCACGGTGGATGGAACAAATTTCAACGGTTGTGACGTAAGCCATGAATTGGTCTATTTATCAAATATCACGTGACATACAATCCTCCAATTAAATGACAAGGATCTACTAAGGTGTTATATAATATGTTTTTCTGTCTTGCAGATCGACGGGAAAGCTCAAACAGTAGTGAAGAAAGAAGACCTGGTGATGCTGTCCTACAGTTCTCTGTATCCAGGACAAACTTTCATTGTTACGGCAACTGTGACTGAGGCACTGACCGGTATCCAGCAGACTGGAACCGGTGAAACGAAATATGAGTTAAAACGGATCAAGGTCACTGAGCAACCAGGGAATCCTACGGTGTACAAGCCAGGCTTGTTCTACACAGCCTTTGTAAGAAAATACAAAATCATTACTCAATGTACCTAATTACAGTCCAGCCATCATGCTACAAAGATGGAATTCTTACTTTAATGCCAAATTACTGTCATTGTCCACAAAAGTGAAGTTCTGTGATAAATATACAACAAATATTTGCTGGAGTTAGTATAGATTTTAAAAAGATGTCTGAAAAGCCAAAACGTATTCACTGTGCTCACCTACAGAATGTGAGGCGATCAAAAAATTTCGCTTTTTAAGAATGAAAATCATTTGTATCTTCTTCTCGTCTTCTTTCCATAAAAGGTTTCATGAGGCTTGCAAGCTACAGTGCCTAGGGCACTTTTGAGGAATCTTTGGTGTCATTACCAGAAATAAATAATAATAATATTGTAAGGGTCCTATATTATACCTACAAACCTGCCAAGTATGACCAAAAACTTTGGAAATGTTTTGTCTTGAAATCATTTGCTAGGTTACCGTTTCCCATGTTGATGGAAGCCCTCTGACCAGTGCGGAAAGAATGAAACAGGTTTATGTTGAGCACAGTCACTCCATGGAGCCAGAGAGCATTTTTTCACAAATGCCAATTCCAGATGATGGTGTGGTCATGCTGAACTTTTCCTATCCGAGGAAGGCAACCTGGGCCAGTTTCAAGGTAAAGTTACCACCAGTTCAGCATTAATGTTAGCTTCATTGTTTGCGATTGAAACATTCATAGCGCGTTTACGAAACGAAGACTCAGGCTCCGTCTCAGGCTCCGTCTCAGGCTCCGTCTCAGGGTCCGTCTCAGGCTCCGCCTCCATTTTCATGAATCCGTTCTGAAATAACGGGTTTCAAAATTGAGGTTTTTAGCAGCGGTTTGGAAGTAGATTCTCTGATTTGAAAAGGAAAACTGAGGAGCCTGAGCCTGAGCCTGAGCCGCCGTTTTGTAAACCCCCTTAGATTTATGTGTATCCCGGGGCCTTGTGAAACAAATGAATGGAGTAGTGACTACTGATCATAAAGACTAAATGGCTCATTGGCCAATGAGAGTATTGTATTCATGTTGGTAAGCATCTTGTTCATATCCTGTAGATGCACAGCCTATGACATGACTGCTCACACCCACTTGAGCCGTTTATTACAGGAGAATGAGATTTGATACAAACCATGGAACATATAAATGTAACAAACTGGCCAAAACAGCATTGTTTAAGTAAGTGATTGAAGACAAGTTTTCTGCTAATGGGAATTCACTGTCAAAGGTATATGTGTGATTTAAAGGGAGCATATAAGATTTGCAAGGCCTCCAAAAAACAATTATTGAGTTTGAGACAGAAAATGGACTCAACAATTCGTAAACAGTGCAAACAGTCACCATGGGAAATCTTGGTTCATCAGATGCTGGGTTTTTCAAAGAAATCAAAATAAAGATTTAGTGTCTTTTTCCAAAGATAGTTTGTCCGAACGATTTTTGGAAGAAACATAAAGGACACCCTCACTTGAGTTGTTTTAGTTATCCTCTTTCACTCAAGGTATGAAGATGGTGCTGGTAGAAGCATACCGTAAAAATATTTCCACCTGAAATGCTGTATTTATCCAGAAATTAGTAAAACAAAGACCGAAAAGCAGTTTTGATCTCGGGGTAACATCAAAACCATTCTTCATGTTTTATAAGAAAAATTGAGTCGTTATTTTCTCGTGACTCAGATGTCTGATTGAGCTCAAATGTTCACAGGTTTATTATTTCATGTACATGTTTCATCAGACAAAGTATGAGTGCTGTCCTGTGGCCTTTACCAATCATGTATTGTACCTTTAATGATTATGATGCCGACTCTTGATGTCAGGTGACGTTCCTTTAAAAACCCTGTTTGCTTTTGTTCACCAGGTTTCCTATTATGAGGAGTCCTACTATGCATATGAAGTGCACAAGCAGCTGTCTCCTGCTGACTCGCAGAGCAAACAATTTTTGCAGATTGTTCCTGAGAATACCAATTTCCGGGTAAGGATGTGCTGACATATCAATTTTTTTTTTTATCAGCATAAATTTATTGTTGCTGCTGCTGCTGGTGCCATTTGCTGGAAACCACTAAAACTAGAGTAAGATATTAACATCATATTTGTTTTTTGTTTTTGTTTGTTTGTTTTTTTCAGGCTGGAAACGTGGCCAGTTTTCTAGTCAGACTCACCGAAGCTGTACCCAAGCTGACATACCAAGTAAGACATCTTCTGTAAATTTTCTCTTTAGTTTTGAATGAAATGAATACAATAGCACTCCGCACTAATGACGTCACACAAGTGATTTGGCCAGTGCGCGCATGTACAAAATCCCCGGCTGTCAGACAAACTTCATGCATGCACATGTATGCACACAAGCACACCCACCACACGTTTGCAATGTTTGTCTGAGATCCAGTGTGCTATTTTTAGCGCAAGTGCAAAGTGCTATTTGTGTACTGGTATCATGGAGCCAACATCTTGAAAGCAAAACAGTGAAGCAGGCTCAGTGACAAGACACACATGCTAGATGCATTCAGAGAGTGCAAGCTGCATATTATGTCCTGGGGCAGATTTCATAAAGCTCCGTGACGCGTTGCAACTCGATTTGCGACGCGTGGTAGCTGCGACGCGCTGCAACGCATCGCATAGACGTATGGATGCGTCTTAAAGGTAGTATCATACTTTGGGTAAGAAACCAAAACAGAAATGTTCACAGATTTACGTATAACTTAGAGGGTATGAAGATGGTGATGGTAGAAACATGCCGTTACAATTTTTCCGCCTGAAATTGTGTATTTATCCAGAAATTAGTAAAACAACAACCGAAAATCTTTTTGATCTTTTAAAAGATCAAAAATGAAAGAGAAAAGACTTAAGAAATACTGTGGCTGTTTTTCACTGTTTTCTCAAAAAGTGGGCAGCGTATGGGACTGAAATATTCACAGATGACTGTTACTGTATCTGTCTTGATATTTTTGCCCATGAATCTGTATTTCTTTGATAAAATCCAAAGTATGATATTACCTTTAACTCTGCGACGCCTCGTAAGTTTTATGGAAATAGGCCCCTTGTCACGATAATTCTTCTGTGATTTCCTACACCAGTCTTAATTTTCTTCGTCCCTTTCAGGTCTTCTCCAAGGGAAGCATTGTCCGGTCAGAGACTGTGACCAGTACGGCATCGGTCAGCAAGATGCTGTCATTTGATGTCACACCAGACATGGCACCAAAGGCACGCCTGGTCGTCTTCTACGTTGGCAGTGGTGAGGTCTACGAGATTATCATGGACAGCATTGATATGAATGTAGAGGGAACCTTCACAAATGAGGTCAGATTCGAACCCCTTCGTAGATAATAGATAGTTTTTTCTCACGTGCTCTCACAAGCACTGAGTATACAGTGCTCATCCACGTCGGTGAAGGGCAAGCCTAAATTGCATATTATCTATTTCCCGACCAAAATCATCAGTATTCATGTTTTACTGCGGGTACCCGCCCTGATATTGGATTCGATTCACCCTGCAGACCCCAGCGAGCTCGGAGGCCTAGCAGGTAAGGCATCTGCACTAGTTATTTAGCAGGAGGTCGTGGGTTCGAATCCCACCTGAGCAAGCATGTGATTTTTTTTCTCACGTGCTCTCACAAGCACTGAGTATACAGTGCTCATCCACGTCGGTGAAGGGCAAGCCTAATTTGCATATTATCTATTTCCTTACCAAAATCATCAGTATTCGTGCTGATATATTGATGGAATAAAGTCTTTAAATCGCAGTTGTGTGACTGTCGTAGTTTTAGCCTCCCTTGTGTTGGTGTTAAAATAATTTTATTAACTGGGAGGGTGGAACGCTGTGACGTCATCTCGAACTCGGTAGCTGGTTCACAAGTCATCGAGTAATTAAAGCTGGTTCCCGTGTCACTGACGGGCGTGAGGGCGTGGACACAAAATGCTAAAAACAAAATACCAGATGCGGGGGAAAACAAAAAACAAACTTTAATCAAATTTGATATATTTTTTTAAGGTTAATTAAATTATTTCGGTGGATTTTATTAAATATCATTGCAGCCACCCATTAAAGGTAGTATCATACTTTGGTAAGAAACCAAAACAGAAATGTTCACAGATTTACGAATAACTTACATGGTATGAAGATGGTGATGGTAGAAATATACCGTTAACATTTTTCCGCCTGAAATGGCATCAAAAATGAAAGAGAAAAGACTTTAGAAATATTGTGGCTGTTTTTCACTGTTTTCTCAAAAAGTGGGCATTGTATGGGTCTGAAATTTTCACAGATGACTGTTACTGTATCTGTCTTGATATTTTTGCCCATGAATCTGTATTTCTTTGATAAAAACCAAAACATGATACTACCTTTAACATTAACCCTGTCTCACAAGGCATTTGTAAAGCAGAAAATCTGGATGTATAGATAATACAGTGGAAAACTGAAAGCTTTCATGGAAAGCCGTTATTAATTGGTGTTTACTTATTGATGCAGATGGACATCGGATTCAACAGGGCGGAGGTAGAACCAGGCGATGCTATCCAGCTGGATATCACCGCAGATACAAACTCTTTCGTGGGCATTCTTGCTATCGATACCAGCGTCATGCTACTCAAAACAGGAAATGACATCACACAGAGTCAGGTGGGTCAAAGGTCATGCTAAGGCTTGCGAAAAAGAGGAGGCATATGAGGTGGCAATGTTTTGAAAAAGAGAAGGTATGTTTTTTAATTTTTATTTGATCAAAATTTGGAAAAAGTCGCGCGACAGATGTCTTACTTTTGGACACCTGCACGTGTGCGACTTTGTCCCGCGACTAAGTCGCTGCGACAAAGTCGCGTATGTGTAAATAGGCCTATAAAAGTTTTTTGTTCTTGTTATTTTAGGTGGTGGATTCCTTGGGTGAATTTGATACCAGTAAAAGCAGCGTACCGGACTTCTTTGGTCGACCCGTCTTTCGTAGGAAACGTTCTGTGATTTGGCCATTTCCAAGCCCAGGCAAAACAGCCAAGGAGGTTTTCAATGTAAGTAGTGATGAATTGAACTAATTCCATGCATGCACTGAAACAACATGTGATGTTATCAAAACAAAATGTGATTATATCAAATCAATTACATTTTTTTCCCATACTTGAATCTTCTTTTGAAAATGATCTTCACCCCACTTCATTAATTATAAAAAGAACCACTTCTGTCAGTTCTGTAGCTGCTTTTAGCTCCCGTTTGTACTTTGTGACAGTTACATTTTGACCCTTCTGTTTGAAACTAATACAACCATTTCACATAGTTTGGCTTAAGATACAGTAGATGGACTTAAAGGTAGTGTCATACTTTGGTAAGAAACCAAAACAGAAATGTTCACAGATTTACGTATAACTTACAGGATATGAAGATGGTGGTGGTAGAAACATACCGTTAAAATGTTTTCGCCTGAAATGTATATTTATCCAGAATTTAGTAAAACAACGACCGAAAATCTTTTTGATCTTCTAAAAGATCAAAAATAAAAGAGAAAAGACAAATACTGTGGCTGTTTTTCACTGTGTTCTCAAAATTTGGCACCATATGGGACTGACATTTTCACAGATGACTGTTACTGTATCTGTCTTGATATTCTTGCCAAGAATCTGTATTTCTTTGATAAAAACCAAAGTATGATACTACCTTTAAACAGGATACAGTGTACATGTGCTTTCATGTAAAGGTTCACTGTAATCAAATTTGGGAAAGGGGTGAAAGTGCTTTGAAATGATTACTATGATATTACCTTTAACTAGTCCAATAATAACTTTGTGTCTAGTACAGCTAACTATCGTCAAACGGTTTTGTTAACTTGCTCAAGTGATTCACGCTAAGCAAGATTTTGCCATGTATGCCATTTTGCCAACATGCTAGCTGCACTAGAATGTGTATTATTTCATTCTTCCCCCTTTTTCTCGCCAAGATTCATTATTGAAGGGGGATGTTTTGTTCTATTTACAGTCGGCTGGTATTTTGGTGTTTACTGATGCTTTGGTTTACGGCACAATTTTCCCAGACTACCCACGTAAGTAATAGCAAACTCACTAACTGCATTTATTGCAGTTACTTTTCATTTTCATTGAATCACTGAAATGGGAGACTTTGGAGAACCGGTCTTGAGTCAACAGCACACGCGCAAACCATGCTTGCGCAATTGTGAGCATGCGCGCCTTGTTTTGCGCCTGTGCTGTTGTGCGTGCGCGTGCGCTGTTGACTTGAAGACCTGGGGTGCGTTCCGCTTACGCGAACGTTGCCAACGTACGCCAACGTTTGCAAACAATTTCGGGTGGAACGAGTTGTGCGCCGCCAACGTTGGCGGGCGTTAGCAACAATCCGCGAACATATTTCTGAGATGTTCGCGGATCATTTAAAAATGGCCGATACTTCCAAGATGGCGGAAAAGTAAGCAGACGACGAATTGTTTTTATGACGAAAGTAAAAGGAAGTAGGCCTAGAAAGTGAAGATTGAACATTTAATATTGCAATCTCCTCAATTTTTTGGGATGCTGCAAGCCATACAATATCATAACTACTGTCACTAGTGTCACGACTGGACGCCGCCATTTTGACGTTGTGGTGCCCGTGCGCTCTTAATCGGTTCCGGTTGTACGCAAACGTTGCCGCTAACGTTGAGACATGTTCGCGCAAGCGGAACGCAGCCCTGTTCTCTAAAGTCTTCCATTGTTCAAAGTGAATCCTCTCTTTTCTCTCTCTGTCTCGCTTTCTCTCTCAAATTTGTTCTGGAAAGATTTTAGGATATGGTTGATAATTACAGGAAAATTTACAAGTTGGATATGTCTGCATGAATTCACATATAATAGGTACTGTAATCAGACAATGTTATTCCATACATCTTTCTACAACTTATCATTAGTGCAGTGAAGCAGAATGAGTGCAAGATTATGTGCGAGCATTTGGAGCAGTGTTGTATGACTAGAGGCTGGAAATTTGCTGCCACGGCCTCAGCCTCATGGGTCCATGACTCGGCCTCGGCCTCGAAGAATTTTGACTGACGACTCTGTTCGAGGCTGGGGAAAATGTGTTTAAAACTGAAACTTGTTTCCCAACAATTTAAAATTTTTCGTTAAATACAACTTACAGAAAGAAAGTTGAAATATCACGCAAATAGCGCTCACCTACATCGCGACACTTGTGTAGCGTGTTGTAATTAATTGAGAGCATGGTGCCCTACGCTAGTGTGGTTATAAAGTGCATTGTGAAGTTCAGGTACCGCGTGTAGACTTGCAAACAGTCTCACGCAGAGTGAAATGATATGCTCGTGTGTGACTCGGCCTCGGCCTTGGCCTCGGAGACCCATGACTTGGAATCGGCCTTGGCCTCGGAGACCCATGATTCGGAATCGGCCTTGGCTGCTCGTGAGAAACTCGGCCTCGGAGAGCCATGACTCGGCCTTGGCCTTGGAGGTTGTGGACTCGGATACAAGATTGATTTGGAGTACCATATATTTCCACTTGTTAGTTGGTCGGACATGCCATTCCATACATTCTATCAATACTTGTTGTAGATATTCGTCCCTTTGCGAACGATGTACCTGGATTAGTACCAGAGAGGTCTTTGCCTGCAAGTTTTACCCCCGTCTCCGGCCCCGGCCCCGTACCCAAAGGAACGCAAGTCCGTACATCCTTCCCAGAAACATGGCTGTGGAGTGACTACATTACAGGGTTTGTCACTTCATCCATAGCAACGTGCATGCTTGTAATGATACAGAATTCTGAATCAGTATGGCATTTGGCATTATTGCCTATAGAGAGCGTGCACGTGACGTCACTTGACAGCTTATCGGCCATTTTGGACGGCACGCGTACGCACGCACACGTATGCGCGCACACGCACACATACCAGACAGCATCATTATATGCATGCACTTCTGCGTACGCGTCTGGTTGATTTGTAAGCTACGCGAAGACATGTGGGTTACATACACAGACTGTACGTACGTGCATTATACATGTGTACAGCATTGCCGTCCAAAATGGCGTCCTGATCACGTGACTGCACACCCTCTATTGGGAGACATTTTGAGTTCGAGCATGGAAACACAGATACATTATGGGCCTGTTTGTTTATTAACGCAAAGGATCCCACATTTAGGGATTCTCCTCCTATGCAGTGTACGCTAAAATGGGATCCGGATCAGTAGAATCTGTGATTCTGTGCATTAAACAAACAGGGCCTGTGTTTGACTGGAACACAGGCGGTAATGATGCCCCACATATTGCATATCATAGTGTAACTGACCTTCACTGTCATCCGAGCTGTATATGCCTTGATCTCAATAGGAATCAGGACCGGTCAGTCATTGGGTAGCATGGCGACAGTGCTGACTACCAGATCCTGTAATTAATTATAGACCTAACTTACACAACTACATTAAAGATAGTATCATACTTTGGTAAGAAACCAAAACAGAAATGTTCACAGATTTACCTATAACTTACAGGGTATGTAGAAACATACCGTTATCAATTTTTCCGTCTGAAATGGTGTATTTATCCAGAAATTAGTAAAAAAACGACCGAAGATCTTTTTGATCTTTTAAATGATCACAAATAAAAGAGGAAAGACTTCAGAAATACTGTGGCCACCGTGGGCACCGTACGGGACTGAAATTTTCACAGATGACTGTTACTATATCTCTCTTGATATTTTTGCCCATGAATCTGTATTGATAAAAACCAAAGTATGATACTACCTTTAAACAGCAACACACAAAAGACTCAAACAGGACACGTCTGTCTGCTTTCAAGTCCAGACTCAATCTAATTTAATTAATCAAATCAAACAAACTTCTTGAACTGTTGAATCAACACTCAATACAACAACAATTAAAAGATCTAAGCCCCGCCCCTTTACTGTGATTGGCAGAAAGGTTCAAGTGGACGTGACTAGTGCACAGAAGAGTCACTAGAGGGCGCATCATTTTCCGCCGGTGGGAAAATGGGACTGTACAAAACAACTATGCAGTAAATAAGGCTGCTCAGGCGCTAATTGTGCCAATGCAATTCATGTACCAATAAAAAAGCATGAAACGAGTTACATAGGGACGACTGCAAGTTGTCACAATAGTTTATATAGATTTTTACTTGGAATGTTGCATGCATTAATGAGAAGCATATTGAGAATGATTGAGTGGCATAATGTGAATGACAGGCATGACAGTAAATTAATGGGAATTTGGCCGGGTTTTGGAGAAGACAAGGGCAGCAGTTAGGAGCACCATGGCCAATGGGAGACTTTTTTGGAGAATCGGTCTTGAGTCAACAGCAAACCATGCTTGCGCAATTGTGAGCATGCGCGCATTGTTTTGCGCGTGTGTGCGCTGTTGACTTGAAGACCGGTTCTCCAAAGTCTCCCATTAGCCTTTTGCACATTAAATCTGAATAAGTATCTGGTACACAGACTTCTTTCATTGCATTATAAACACCCAAGCGTGAATTTCCCAGACTAAAGACACTGTTGCTATATCACATGATGCGGTGCAAGCTTTTGCTTGGTTACATAAATAACAGATGTCTTGCACCAATGCATAGTTCATAATGGATAAGAATGGCACAAAGGAACCAGTCCATTCCAGAGATGGGTATTGCTACGCAAAAGCTTGCACCGCATCACGTGATATAGCAACAGTGTCTTTAGTCTGGGGAATTCAAACCGAGGTGTTTATAATGCTATGAAAGAAGTCTGTGTACCAGATACTAATCAGACTTAAAGTGCAAAAGGCTTATTGGGTGCCATAGATTATTATGGCCACATGACTGTAAATGAACATACCACATTCTATCACAAACCATCTCCCTATACAAGTACAGTATATCAGGTTCTATGGAGATTAATGTGACTTCTGAGATAAAAGAACGTTTTCAGTTCATGGAATTCTTCCATAATGGAATATTGTCAGGGCAGCATTATACATTTACCATGATATCAAAGGGGAATTTTTCGTCAGATGATCATGGGAAGCATTTTTTTGTAGAATACACTTGGTGACATTGTAACTTCCATATGTTGAGGGAAGTAGACCAGATATGCATTGTGCTTCTTGTTTAGTCAGGGCTCAAAATATCCACTAGACCGTGGACAGAGTCTAATGATTTCAGTGTCGGTCTAGTATAAAAGTGTGTATCTCACCAGTCCGGCCCTCTAGTGATTTTGATTTTCCTTGCACAAATAAAATGGTTCCTAAATTGATGATCTTTGACACAATATTGCATACATTTACGCTTTTCCTATGTACAGTACATGAATGACACAGGTCCAGTGAAAAAAGTTCAGGTCTTGTAAAATGCTTCAGTTACTAGACCTGCTGTCCAGTGCTTTTTTTCACAAAATTCAAGCCCTGTTAGTGTAACATTGTTTCACAGCCTGTTTCTGGATGATCTCGCAATAATTTCATCTGTTGTGTACTAATGACTTCTTGTATCTACTCTAGTTTGAAATCTTATTATCTGTCTGCTGGTAAATTTTAGTCTGTTTGTCCCTTAACATTTTTTTTCGACAGGTTTTAAATTCGTCCGTGTGGCTTTGCTTTCTTAATTCTCCATTGTGAGTTTACATATACTGTATGTCACACTGAAAAGTTACTTAGAAATTGTGATAAAGACATAGGGTGTTTACGAAACGGAGGCTCAGGCTCCGTCTCAGGCTTCGGCTCCATATTCATGAATCCATTCTGAAATAACGGGTATCAAAATAGAGGCTTTTGGCAGAGGTTCGGAAGTGGATTCTCTAGTTTGAAAAGGAAAACAGAGCTTCAGCTTCAATGAAAAAATACAACCTATATTTTCAGCATATGATGTCAGGGCTGGAGCCTGAGCCCGAGCCTGAGCCTGAGCACGAGCCTGAGCCCGAGCCCGAGCCCGAGCCCGAGCCCGAGCCCGAGCCCGAGCCCGAGCCCGAGCCTGAGCCTGAGCCTGAGCCTGAGCCCGAGCCCGAGCCTGAGCCTGAGCCTGAGCCCGAGCCCGAGCCTGAGCCGGAGCCTGAGCCCGAGCCCCAGCCCGAGCCCCAGCCTGAGCCCGAGCCTGAGCCCGAGCCCGAGCCTGAGCCTATGAGCCGCCGTTTCGTAAACCCCCCCCCCCCCCCCCCCCACAGATGGAAATATGACAGGAAAGGATTGATAAACTGTTTAGATTTTGCGGAGGCTGCCCCAGTAAACCCAATGTTTGAAGATGTAATGGCTGACGAGGCAAGAGCAGATGGAGCTTCAGACAAGTCATCTCAGCCTGCAGCTTCTGCGGGTGTCAAGCGCGTGCGGACAAATTTCCCAGAGACATGGCTGTGGAGTGATTATGTAACTGGGTATGTTTATCAAAGTAGCAGTTTTCACAGACTTCACTGACATGAGATAACCGCTGTACATGTATCTCTCTTTTTAAAGGGGGGGATATTTCTAGTGTAGGTTTTAATTAAAGTACATATTTCTTTGACATAATGCATGCACTTGCAATGTGCTGAGCTTAAGTAATTGACATTCTGGATATCATAGATAGTGGAGTAACATTATCTTACAGGTCTTGGGATTGTTTCTCATTTGAAACTTAATTTTTATGCCCTCGGTGAGATTATTACTCAAACTACACAAACGAAATGCAGTAATGTGATAAAAAATACACAAATCTTACATAACTGTTACATTCAAAATAGTCATTAACAAGTGAACAAAGAAAAATTGACTGGGAAGTCAAAGAAAAATTTATTTCAAGCTCCAGTCAAATTTTCTTTGTTTATACTTTTCAATGACTTTAAAATTCGGGCAGTTTCCCTTGTGGTTATTCGATGATTACATTCAAAATAGAACAGAATTTAACACATTATTGCGTTCAAGGGTAATCTTACTGAGAATTGAAATCACACTGATGCAAGTCACCCATAGATTTAGGACTTTTTAAAAGTTTTAACCACGTAATGCTGTTCGGTGTTTATGATATGTTCTGTATTTGGTCTGTGTTGTACTCTCATCCACTTCAGTAATAAAGTTCCTCTCCCTTCCTGTCTTTCCTTTCAAGCATTATTCCCGAATAGTTTGCCTCCATAGAGCTATATTAAAATTACTGGAGCGCTAGCTCTGCGTTCTCCGTGAGTAGACATTTTGAAGCCGTCTGGGAGCAGTCATTTTGAATTTGAGTGCGTGTCTGTGAAACAAGAACACTATGACTGGAATGCCTTTCGAAGAGAGTTCTCTATATGCAACGCTCAAGTATGCGCGAACGGTACCTAGCGCGTCTATATGACGCATGCAATCATTGCGTGACTGAAGTGCAGAGCGTGTGCACGCACGGTCCTAAATAAAACGCGCATTTACCGAGTGTGCGTCGGATTTCGGGCTTATTTGGCTTCGATGACGCACCTGTATAGAACACAACGCAGTATGCAAATGAACGTACAAAAAACGTACACAATTGTGTGCACAAACATGGATGCGCCCAGCAGGCATCACTTTCTACACGGAGCTAGCGCTCTAGTAATTTTAATATAGCTCTATGTTTGCCTCTAACAAGCCTTGAATTTAATGGAGGCCACGGAGGCCATGGCCTTCGTTGCCCTGGTTCTTGGCCTTCGTGCCCCCTTCAAATGTTTCCATAGTCATTATAATTTTCCAATGGAAGTGCCCCTTGCAATGGAAAAGTGGCCTTGCCATTTTCAGAACCAAATTCAAGGCCAGCCTTGCTCTAATTCTCTTCTGTGCAGTATTCCAAACCATTAATGCTTGTTATGGCTGCTAACATTTGAAGTACATGATCAGTGTTGACTGGATGTCTTTCATCACAAGTGCGTGTTCTGCAGTCTTTCCGTAGTTTAATTTGGCTGGAGTCAGGTTGGCGTAGCGGTTCTTTACTCGCCTTTTACCTCTGGCGGACCGGGTTCAAGTCCGGCTCGGTCCACAAGTGGATTGGGTTTTCAGTCCCTACCTGATTCTGTGGGTTTTTACCCAGAATATTACTCTGGGGGTTTTCCTCCCACCTCTAAAACTGTATCTTCTTCTCGTCATCTTTCCTTAACAGGTCTCATGAGGCTTTCGAGCTACAGTTCCTAGGGCACTTTTGAGGAATCCTTGGTGTCATTACCAGAAATAAATGATAATAATAATGTGGAAGGCAGACTTTCATTGAAGTGCGGTATACTTGCCAGACATACACTGGTGTACCAAAGTGTTCAATTACTATCCCAAAGTCTGTTTCTCAAGGAACTTTTATAGTAAATTCATCTGCTGTGTTGTAATAATTTTTTATCTATTCAAGTTTAAAGGTCATATCATACTTTGGTTTTTATCAAAGAAATACAGATTCATGGGCAAAAATATCAAGACAGATACAGTAACGGTCATCTGTGAAAAATTTCAGTCCCATACGGTGCCCACTTTTTTAGAAAACAGTGAAAAACAGCCAGAGTATTTCTCAAGTCTTTTCTCTTTTAATTTTGATCTTTCAAAAGATCAAAAAAGTTTTCGGTCGTTGTTTGACTAATTTCTGGATAAACACCCAATTTCAGGCAGCCTAAATTTTAACGGTATGTTTCTACTACCACCATCTTCATTCCATTTAAGTTATATGTAAATCTGTGAACATTTCTGTTTTGGTTTCTTACCAAAGTATGATACTACCTTTGTCTTGTCTGCATATTAATCTCACCGAAAATTATTCCATTCATATCTTTACCTCTTCGGCTTTTCTTTGTCATTGTTGCTTTACTAATAAGCCTCCTTACTAATAAATACTTTTGTATCTATGTCACATAAATCTTCAAGACAAATATGGATTTGAATGAAATGCACATTTGGTTTACTTTACAGGTTCACATTTATTTGGATCAGTAATGGACAACATTAATTAGTCCATCGGAAACATAGAGCTCCGTGTACAGAGTGATGCCTGCTGGGCGCATCCATTTTTGTGCACAAACCTATGGAAAACACAAACTTTTGTACGTTTTTTGTACGTCATTTGCATACATCTGCGTTGTACGTGTTCGATACAGGTGCGTTATCAAATCCAAATACGTCCAAAGTTTGACGCACCTCCGGTAAATGCGCGTTTCATTTTGCGTAATGCGCGCACATGCTCTGTACGTCAGTCACACAATGATTGCATGCTTCATCAAGACGCACTACTGATACCGTTCGTTCGCGCATACTTGCGCGTTGCATATAGTGTACACTCTTATATAGTGTACACAAGTTTTCTTGTTTCACAAATATGCACTCAAATTCAAAATGACTGCGTCCAGAACGGCTTCAAAGCGTTTACACACGGTAAATGCGGAGCTAGCGCTCTAGTAATTTTGATATAGCTCTGTGGTCGGAAATGACACTCTGAAATCCAAGTGTGCTGATATGCAGATTTTGTTTTGTAGCGTAGGTTTTACTCAAATGTTCATTTGTGTGAAGGTTTTCCATTGTACGCATTGTACAGTTTTCATCTTACATTCTGTAATCATTCCTGTTTGCCCAGCATGTCAAAGAATTGAATGAAAAATGTTGTACTACTGGTATTTGTTGCCGCAAAAAGAAAAGCCTACGGTTAAAATGTTTAGACATACAGGTATTATTAATTTGGAAGTCCCACTTCAAATTACTCTGTATATATATACCCAACAATTTCATACAATTAGTTTGTTCAATCTGAAAATCAGATATAACAAAGGGGATGTGCATCGGATTACGTTGGAAACAAATGTTCATATACTGGCATTTACTGGGGTTCAGTTTCATTTTGTTGGAGTCAGACCACTGTTGTAGATGATTGAGCTCACCTTGCATGCTGGAGCTTTCGTTGGGATTGGAAAAAGTCTGACAAAGTGTCAGATCGTCGACATATTTATAATGTTTTATCTCTAGCTGGTTAGGGACAAAGTCATTAATCATGACTAGGAATGAAATAGGCCCAATTTTTGTGCCTTGGGGAACTCGGGCATGCAAAGTCTCCCAATTTGACAGAACACCATTGTATCGAACAGCCTGTAAGGCATCTGCACTAGTAAGCAGGAAGTCATGGGTTCGAATCCCACCTGAGCAAGCATGTGATTTTTTTTCACGTGCTCTCACAAGCACTGAGTATACAGTGCTCATCCATGTCGGTGAAGGGCAAGCCTAATTTGCATACAGCCTGTAACCGGTTAGATAAGAAACTTCCTATCCAGGGAATTAAGGAAGTTCTAACCCCTAAAGATGATTTCCTTCCAGCAGGCGTGGCAGATGAGGAAGGTGGTGTCATCATGGAAGTGGCCACACTTCCACAGATGGTTTCTATCCGTAAGGACTTTCCCGAGACATGGTTGTGGTCCGACTACGTGACTGGGTAGGTTGTGAGGCTTGCAGTTTTGCCGTGGGCAAAGCCCAGCAAAATGCAGGGCCAATGATCTTCTACCAAACAATGAATTGGGCCTTTGAAAAAGGAATTCTGCTTTGGAAACGAACCTTATTATTTGTAGAGTGATGAAGAGATGCAGAAACCAGGCACCGGAAATCTGCAGGCGAAATTCATTTAAAAATCCTCTGGACAACCTGAAACACAGTATATTAGGAACTAAGAAGTGGATGTGTACTCTTGTCACATAATTATGATGTTACTTTAATTCACTCCTATTCTTTCATTCAAAATTTACATGATTAAAAAAACATAAAGACCTTTCTTTTGCAACCTCACAGACCAAGTTTTTGCCAACCAGCATGGCGGAAACTATGGCGAGCCATCAAAGCCAGGCATAAAAAATAACCTTATATTTTACCCAATTTGTACACAACGTTTCATAAACATTAAAAGATATTGCTGAATGTAATGGAAACAACACAAGCAATGCTGGTATGTATTTTGTACTGGTATGGAAAGTTTACAAAAACGTTGAAGTTGGTTACGCCGTCTGTCAAGAAGACGAAATGATTTGCAACATTTGGCCAACCATGCCAACCACGGGCCAGTGTTTGTAAATAAAAGAAAGGTCTATAGTAATATTCTTTCATTCAAAATTAACATTCATAATAATCCTATCATTGTAATGGTAATATATTTGGGATTTTCTTTTTAAATATGTCTGTTTCTGTTTTTTACACTCCATTCCTTAATATATGAAAAGGAATTTTCTACGGATTTTGAAAGAAATGCACCATGGAACCTGCATGATTAGAGCGCACCTTTGATGAATGGTTGTTTGTGTTTGTGTTGGTGTAATCACTCCCGCCTCCACCTCCCCTCTCCCCCCACCCCTTTCTCCCAGCCACAAAAGCTGGGAGAAAGATATTAAAGTAAAGAAAGGTTAAAGATGGGTTAAATTTGCATCAGTGTGACATCAATTTCAATAAGGTTTTCCCTTTGTTCCTTACTTACGACTTGTTAAAAATGGAATGTCCTGAAGTAATCTTGAAGGATGCGTCATCATGTTTTAGGACTTGAGTTGAATTTGTGCTGTGTGCCTTGCACACTAGCCTTTTATATACTGCCTGGGTCGATTTCACCAAACTCTTTGGGCCTGTTTGTTTCGGTCGAATCCAGCGGATCCGCATCCCATTTTTCGGATCCACCTCCTATGCAGGGTACGCTAAAATGGGATCCGGATCCGAAGGATTCATGATCCTTTGCGTGAAACAAACAGGCCCTTTGTAACTTACTATCAATCGTAGGACTTTTGATGCATTGAAGCCCCTTACTATGGGTTATCATTCGTAAGTCGAGTTGCGATCAATCGCAGGGCTCCGTGAAATCGACCCCCAAAGTGTTGCATAAATTCACAATTCACAAATTTGCGACTTTTACATGTAATGGAATGGAAAATTGCTTGTCTGCTTTGTGACTCCATTTACATTATTTGTGCACGTGGAACACGCTTATTTTGTACACGCCTATGTGGTGGCCTCACCTATGGCAGCCCCCAGTATTAAAGGTCTGGGCGATATGCAGTATACACCTAACAGCTCTCCGCACTAATGACGTCACACGAGTGATTTGGCCAGCGCGTGCATGTACAAAATGTCAGACAAACTTCATGCACATATGCATGCATGAAGTTTGTCTGACATTCAGTGTGCTATTTGTAGCGCAAGTGCAGAGTGCTATTGCAGTAGCAAATGCATTGAAAATACAAATGCAGCTCTTGATGTTGCATGCTGTGTGCTAAGGCAAATGCAAGGAATTGTGCAGAATTAAGCTACATGTAGGAAAAGTTTATCTCCAGTATCATGACCATAGTGACCATCATCCTGATACAATTATTAAAATGTACAGTACTACTATTTTCATTATTCCACTTGCTCGTTCTACTCGTTCTGAATATCAGACCAATTTACTTAGATTATTTTTTAGATTAGATTAAACCTATAGAAGCAGTGATTTAGTGGCAACCATTAGAAAAACTGGCAATTGATTTCATAGAGCTGCTTAGCACAAAAATATGCTAAGCGTGACATTTCTGTCTTAATAAACAACAGCATTAACAACCAAATTTCCAAGTGTTGTGTATCACTTGCAATTGTTCTTTGGTTGTTTTTCGCTGACCATGAATAATTGAATATCAAATCAAATTTTCCATGGTGGTTTGTTTTATTGGGCAAGCCATTTTTGTGCTAAGCAATTTTTGGTGCTAAGCAGCTCTATGAAATTGGCCCCTGAATTTGTAGTAGTGAATAATTTATGAACATTTCTTGGATGTGAATTTTGATTGCCATTCGGGGTAAAGGTTTACTTGCACTTTAGGTCTAGGCACAAGTAAGCAGTAAATTGGATTTTTATCAAACCGTTCCTCTCTAGGCAAGTGTGTTTATCTGAGGCCAATTTCACAGACCTACTAGTACTAGGGACACAAAATTTGAAAGCTCGGAAAATTGACGCTTTGTAGCAGACACAGATTTCCAGTCAAAGTTCCAAGAAATATTTCCTTGCATTTTATGCTTAGCATGAATATTTATTATTTGCTTAGTGGAATTTTGCTGCTTATCATATTTGTAACACCATGGCTTTGTTTTTAGATAAGCACATTACTTGCACAGAACAAGCTTTGTGATATAATGGTGATATTCATACATGAGACATGCTGATTGATGATTTCAATTTATGCCCTTGTAGCAATGATGGCCGCGTCACAGTGGAAACGATCGTACCTGACACTATCACGACATGGGTAGCAAGTGCATTTTCCATGTCAGCCCAGAATGGCATTGGTGTAGTGGAGAATCCAGCAGAGGTATCAACATGCAATATAGGAGACTTTTGGAGAGTCGGTTTTGAGTCAACAGCGCACGCGCAAACCATACTTGCGCAATTGTGAGCATGCGTGTGTTGTATTGCGCGTGCGTGCCCGTGCGCTGTTGACTGATGACCAACTCTCCAAAAGTCTCCCATTGTTTCCCCAGCCACAGACTTTGTTGAAGAAAATGTTTTGTCAAAAGTACAAATCATAGAAACTAGATGATGCACCCGTGCACAAGCCAATGGGAGCTATATCCGTCATGCAGGACGCGGCCATATTTGGGAGGGAAAAAATGAACCTAAACATTCAAGCGCTTATTAGAACGATCGCGCAAGCCGCGCGTGGTACGCGGTGCCAGCCGTTACGCAGAACGCGATGCATCAGAAACATGATGGAACGCCGTAGTTATAATCGGTAGCTTAGATTGTTTGTCATTAATGGGAGACTTTTGGAGAGTCGGTCTGGAGTCAACAGCGCACGCTACGCGCGCATGCTCACAATTGCACAAGCATGGTTTGCGTGTGCGCTGTTGACTCAAGACCGACTCTCCAAAAGTCTCCCATTCCATTTTAATTTGCCAATTTCATCATTTTATTTGCCGTGTTGTCATTCCGGTAGCCAATTCCATAATTCAGTTTGTCATTCTGTCATTCTGTTCACAAATTCCAGCATTCAATTTGGCAAATTGAATGATGGAATTACCGAAGCAAACAATCTAAAGAAGATAGCTACTGCGTTCCATAAAAACGATTTTGAAATACCCTTTACAAATGGCGCTGTGAAAGACGCGTCCACGGGCAGCCAATGCGTCATCTAGTTTTTTTTATATATATCTATGATACAAATGACAACCTTTTGGCCGGGCTCATGCTCATCAAAAAAAATAACATGAAATTTAAGTAAGGTTTGAAGTTTTGCATGGTGGAGACACTAGAGAGAGTAAGGCTTGCGGTAACACCATGTATCAAAATCTCTTTTAGAAAGATGTGTGGTCCTGAAAAGGACTGATGAGAGTGGATTCTCGACGTTTCGACTAGTGTGCTCTAGTCGTCCTCAGGAGATTTAGGAGGGTGACGTGACTTTACATCCCAGCAGTATCGCAATATTATTACATTTGTTTCTTCCTGCCTTTTCTGCGTTTAGGTGAAAGTCTTCAGGAAGTTCTTTGTCTCTCTGAGTTTGCCGTACTCTGTGATCCGTGGGGAGAAGTTTGTGTTGCTGGCCAGTGTATTCAACTACCATTCCTCACCTGTGCAGGTGCGTACAACTTTGCACAAACTGTTTATTATTTTAAAGGTTGTATCATACTTTGGTAAGAGACCAAAACAGAAATGTTCACAGATTTACGTATAACTTACAGGGTATGAAGATGGTGCTGGTAGAAGCACGCTGTTAAAATGTTTTGGCTTGAAATGGTGTATTTATCCAGAAATATGGAAAACAACGACAGAAAATCTTTTTGTTCTTTTAAATGATCAAAAATAAAAGAGAAAACACTTAAGAAATACTGTGGCCGTTTTTTGCTGTTTTCTCAAAAAATGGGCAACGTATTAGACTGAAATTTTCACAGATTACTTTTACTGTATCTTCATTGATATTTGTGCCCATGAATCTGTATTTCTGTGACAAAAACCAAAGTATGATATTACCTTTAAGGATTACAAAGCAATTTGTTTGGTTTATGCATAAATCATATGTATTCTTGTTTTATAATTAATTTTACATTAATGTTGTATTTATTCTATTTTCTTGCTTTTAGGCTACTGTTACTTTAACAGACACAGAGGAATTCCAGGTTTTCAACTATGATGAGAACGGCACAGAAAAGTTTGCAAATGGTGATCAGGTAAACATCGACTAGCCCAGAATTAATCAAAATTTGGCCTAATTTCAAAGAGCTACTTTATTGCAGGGGACATTGTGAGCATGAAATGGAAACCAAATTGCCAAAGAGGGTTTATCATTTAGCAAAACATGAACTGATACAAGTAATAAACAACACAAGTAATAAACTGCTGCAAACTGCTCATCAGCCAAACAATTTAGCCTTTGAGAAATATCCTGCTAGGATCGAAACGCGTCAGACCCTAGTCAGAAAATATAATTGAGCGGGAAATATTGCTTGGCAGAAAATGTTGGTGTCTTATGCACCTGACTCCACCAATGGAAGCTTCATTGTCACTCGTAGATTCTCCTGTTTCTTTTGTTTGATGGAAACTTTGCCTTTCTTTTGCGTTCAACATTCAGGTCCAATCAGTGAAAGTTCCGGCAAATGATGGAAAGACTTTGTACTTTGCCATTCTTCCCAAGAAGCTTGGTATGATTGACCTCTCAGTTCAAGCAGTTACAGATCTGGCCAGTGATGCTGTGGTTCGTCAGCTTCTTGTTGAGGTAGGTGGCTTGGCATGACCCCTATGAAGAGAGACAGATAGACAATTCATTAACACTCCGAGCGTCTATTGTTAAAACCATCGGTTCTTCTTAGAACCACACACACTTACAGAAGAGATTACACGGTGTCACCGCAAACCTACCTGATTTAGTATCACCATGCATAGCTTTAAAGGTGATATCATACTTTGGTTTTTAACAAGAAATACAGATTCATGGGCAAAAATATCAAGACAGATAACAGTCATCTGTGAAAATTTCAGTCCCGTACTGTTCCCACTTTTTGAGAAAACAGTGAAAAACAGCCACAGTATTTCTTAAGTCTTTTCTCTTTTATATTTGATCTTTTAAAAGATCAAAAAGATTTTCGGTCAAAAAAAGAGCACAAAAACAAAACTCTGTTTTTGATGAGCTAGACGTTTATCAAAGCATGCGCTCTTTAATAATGAAAAAAATTATTGATATTCCTTGTATTTATTTGCAGCCTGAGGGTGTACCTACATCGTATTCGGAATCTGTCTTCGTAGACTTTGGAGCAAGCCAAGATACCCTCATTAAAGACTTCACCTTTGGATTGCCAAAAGATGTTTTGGTGCCAGGATCAGTCAGGTCCCAGCTGACTTTCACAGGTAGAAATTTGAGTGACTTCCACTGAATTGGAGACTTTGGGGAACCAGTCGTCAAGTCAACAGCGCACACGCACACAATTGTGAGCATGCGTGCGTTGTTTTGCGCCTGCGCTGTTGTTCGTGCGCTTGCGCTGTTGACTTGAAGACTGGTTCTCCAAAGTCTCCCATTAAAATATCATTTTTGTTTATTCATCTAGAGGTAAAATACAGATTTTGATTGAAATTCGTAGAGTGACTTTATGGAGTGGGCTGTACTCAAGACCTTGTGATCAGTGTTCCAGGCGCGGTTCTAGAGCCAATATTTTTTTGGGGGGTAGAAGAGCCAAAAGTTTTTAGGGGGGCTAGAAGACCAACATTTTTCGGGGGCTAGACCCTTCACACGTGACGTCATCTTCTAACATTTGCTTCTGCTGTCTTATTAGGTGTAGAAATGCAACCTATAACCAGACACAGTTCGTTTTTCAAGTAATTGGAGACTTTGGAGAACCACAACAGCGCACGCATGCACAAAACTACGCACGCATGCTCACAATTGCGTGCGCTGTTGACTTGAAGACCATTTCTCCAAAGTCTCCCATTGGCATGTAATAACTGAAAAGATCCAGTAATTTCCCAATATCCAGCATTTTTTGTTTCTTTCAATTGCATTTTATTTTGGGGGACTAGACAAACAAAAATTGGGGGAGGGATACAGCCCCCTGTAGCCCCCCCCCCCCATAGAACTGTGCCTGCAGTGTTTCTATTGTGGGATTTTGAGTCTTGTGAGTGTGCATGTTGGTGTCGAGTTACACTGGTTTGGCATTATCGCCTGAAATCTAGTTGTAGATCATGAGAACGAGAAATATGACTTGAATGCAAGCCTTTGCTCACAAATCCTGAATCCAAATTTGTTTTGGGCATTCTGTTGGGTTTTTTTTTTCAGGCGACATCATGGGTCCCACGATGAGCGGTCTGGACCAATTGCTGAAGTTGCCAAGCGGCTGTGGAGAGCAAACTATGTTGTCCTTTGCACCGGATGTCTTCATCTATAAGTACTTGCGCGAAACCAACCAGAATAATCCAAGCGTCATGCAGAAAGCAAAGGACTTCATGATTAAAGGTTTGTAGTTTCTCTGGAGAATTAACCCTTAAACAAAAATCTTAAACAGATGAGTATTTTAGCTCATTAAGGCAGATTATATTAAATGAAAAAATGCACATTAGTCAATGAGTTTTCACAAAGGATTCCTTTGTCTCTGCTGTAGGATACCAACGAGAGCTGAATTACAAGCATGAAGATCATTCCTTCAGTGCCTTTGGTAACACCGATCCCTCTGGCAGTACCTGGCTGACGGCATTTGTCGCCAAGAGCTTTAGCCAGGCATCTGGTTATGTCTACATTGAACCTAACGTGGTAGTGAATGCTGTGAATTGGGTGATTCGCCAACAGACCTCAGACGGGGACTTTCGAGAACCAGGAAGAGTTATTCATTCGGACATGCAGGTACGTACGTACTCGGTAGTACATATCCGTTGATATTTGGTGCAACCATGCGGGCTTTCCCATTTCTTTCTTGAATTTCTGGGGTTTTATCCTCTATTTTGGAGGGAGGGGAGGGAAAAATACAGGGGACCCTAAGTCAGCTTCTTGCCTGTGCTTAATCTAATCCTAGAATTGGCGTTGCAGAAACAGATAAAATGAAAATAAGGCAGGAATAGCGTTCCGCACTAATGACGTCAAACCACGCGCGGCGCGCACAAATACTTCCACTCGCCCCACGTTTGCATGGCCACGTTGCAATGTTTGTCTGAGGTTCGGTGCTATTTTTAGTGCAAATGCGCAGCGCTATTTGCTGTTTTGTAAAAGTGATTCGCACATCTATATCGTTCGCACTTCTCGCAATTAAGGTCTCAATGTTTCTACTTGCCTGCTCTAGACCTCATCAGGAGACCAAGGTCTAGAGCAGGCTAGTCGAAACGTTGAGACCTTAATTGCGAGAAGTGCGAACAATATAGAAGTGCGAAAGTACGAACGATTATTACATGGTGTTTCCGCAAACCGATCCCCATACCAATTGTCACCATGCAAAGCCTCAAATCTTTCTTGATTTTATAATACATAAACTGGAATTTATGATTTTTCACGAATGGAAAAAGTAAGTTTTTGAAACGGAAAGCTTGTATACTTGTGATTTGTCGTTTAGGGTGGTGTGTCATCATCCTCTACCATGACTGCTTACGTGTTGATAACTCTGAAGGAAGTTCAGCTCCAAACTTATATGACTCTACCACAGGTAGGACTAAAGCCTTCTCAATTATCCCTCTATTTTATTAATCACTCCCAGGTCTCCCATTAATCACCACATGTTTTGGGTCAGCATGCATGACACGTCATTCTGTTATTATTTGTAGTAAGGATGATTGTCTTACGTACGAATTAAAGTTCACTCACCTTATGTGAGAAAGTTCAGTCAAATTCCGACTTCAGAATCCTCAAGGCTCCACGCTGGTGAGAGCGCGTATCACACAGATCACACGGTCGTAAACGCACACACACAGTGCGGTCCTATTGGGGCGACCGTACGTATGAGTTAGTGGGGCGAACTGGCCCGCGAGGAAATGTCTCCAACGAAACGAGGAAATGTCCCTCAAAGTTCACAATATGACCGTCAACAAAACGAAATCAATAAAACGAAACTATAACGCATAAAAACAGTAAGGATAACTGTACAAAAGGGTGTTGCCTTTGGCTAAATACTTGAAGTAGTAAAGACTTCAAGACAAGGCACAAACTGCGCGTGACTTTCGCACGTGGAAAAAGAACAGTGTAAAAACAAGATGGCTGCTGACCGAGGCGATGGTATGCCGGTCAAAGTTCATGGCGAAAACGAGGCACTACACATTCATTGTTGTCATTTTTGGTTCTAGTGATTCAAAGTATTTCCAACATGATTTAGCCACTTGCATTGTCCTATTACTTGCTTGTACCTTTAGGTAACTGTACAATACATAATTGGTAAAGTTCACAGAGCAGCTGCACCCACTCTTTGTCTGATCCAGCATGTACATGAAATAATAAACCTGTGAAAATTTGAGCTCAATCGGACATCGGAGTCACAAGAAAATAGCGAAAACCTGACTCAATTTTTGTTATAAAACATAAAGAATGGTTTTTAACTCATCCCAAGATCAAAACTGTGTCCGGTCTTTGTTTGACTAATTTCTGGATAAATACACCATTTCAAACGGAAATATTTTAACAGTTTGTTTCTACCAACACCATCTTCATACCCTGAAAGTTATACGTAAATCTGTGAACATTTCTGTTTGGGTATGTTACCAATCCTGTACTGTACCTTTAATAATAAACATCTGCCAAACATTTGTCAGATGATCATTGAACTTTTTAGATTTCCATCCTTACCAGTGAATTTTACAAGTGTTCAACGTACCACATTCACATTACATGTCATCCCTTGAAAGCTATTGATGCCCATATTTTGTTTCCTTTTTTCTATACAGGAATTCTTGGACAGGGTTGATCGCTCTGCCAATCTGGCAAAAAGCTTTTTGGAGAAACGATATGCTAGTATCTCTCAAGACGTGTACGCTTTGTCCTTGGTGACCTATGCCCTGACCCTGGCTGGAAGTACTGAGGCTAATAGGTTCATGGCAGCGCTAGAAGGAGTGGCCATTGTGGAAGGTACTAGACTTTAGCGGAATGTATCCATTATCAACATATGAGTAATTGAGTTTTTGTTTGTAATTTCATTATAAAATGTAATTTTATCCCAAACAAAATCCGGTTATTGTTATGTCCGTAGCGGTATTTTATTCCTGAATATTTATCCGCTACTTTGTTTATCTCAATCCATCCTTTGTTAAAACCTCCACTGTACATGTACTTGCTGTTCCAATTCGATCAGTCCAGTTCATGCATACCTATGTAAATGTATTCTTTTAGGATTCACTGAACCTATAGGCAACCTCTTCGTTCTGTCACAGTTCCTTTTATTTGACTCTTATAAAAACCCAGGGAACTGAATTGTTAACTTCAGTGTGTATCATTTTACTGCTAGAGACAGGGCCGATATAAAGTTATACAGTGAAGCATAGTCATTTTACGCTTTCATCTTTTCATTGTTGGTTGTCCAAATTATTAGTAACATGTGGGTATGCCTATATTAGCACTCCTACAGAGACCAAACAGAATGTGAAAGGCTAGATATGGCGCACAGATCCCACAATGATGTAATAAGTGTTCCTTCTCACTGACAACACGTAGACATCACTAGTAATATGTTAGCAAGGTCTGGCATTGCTTTAAATTCACACTCACAGCATTGTTCCTTTGCAGTTAATTTTTTTTATTATTACCGTAAATTAGTATTTATGGTTTTTTGTACTATTATTTATTTATACTTGTAATAAACTGCTGCAAACTGCTCATCAGCCAAAATGACCTGAAATATATCAAATGCTTGGAGTTAGGAGGGCCTGACATGTTTCAATCCTAGTAGGATCTTTCTCAAAGGCTATATCCTGGGGCCAATTTCATAAAATTGTTAAGCACAAAATTTTGCTTAGCACAAAAATGTCTCGCCCAATAAAAGAAACCACCATTGAAAATTCCATTTGATATTCATGGTCAGCGAACTACAACCAAAGAACAATTGCAAGTGATACACAACACGTGGAAATTTGGTTGTTAACCATGTTTTTATTAAGACAGAAATGTCATGCTTAGCAAATTTTTGTGCTTAACAGTTTTATGAAATTAGCCCCTGATAGGATCGACACGCGTCAGGCCCTCCTAACTCCAAGCATTATTTATTGATGGTAACCGTAAAACCAAGGATTCCTAAAAAGCATAACACATGTCTCTCTTTAGATGGAAACAAGCACTGGGAGATGCCCAACTCAGGAGTAGAGGATGTGGATGCCTGGTTCTGTGCCTACAATCCTTCCCCTTCATCCAACATTGAGATGACAGGTTATACTTTACTGACCTACATGGCCCTGGATAACATGGCTGAAGGTGCCTCAGTTGCACGCTGGCTCACAGGTCAAAGGAATGGCTTTGGTGGTTACAGCTCCACACAGGTGGGTTTAAGATGTCTTTAGAATTTCTCTTCCAGAATGGTCTGCTTATTTTTAGATGTGTTTTTCTGTGAATGGTGCAATTTTACAAATCTTCAGGAATTATATTCTTCTAGCTTGGCTGGTGTATCTCATAACATTGGCATTTTAACATTTTTTGTTACTGTGTGTATCCTAATCCTAGCATATCTTTGGACGAGTTTAACTACCGCAGTAATTTTCCACTCTGGAAAATGGAGGTGTTTGCGTAGTTTCATGGTAGTTTCATGACAAGGATAGTTGACTATTGGGGTCATCACCAACATAGGGCTGGATGGCTCAGTTGGTAGAGCGCCTGTACGGTATTCAGGAGCTCGCCGGTTCGAATCCCGCTCCAGTCAATTTTTTTTGTTCACTTTTCAATGACTTAAAAATTCAGTCACTTTTCTCTTGTGGTTATGTGATGATTGCATTTTCCACTCTGTTACCAAGAAGTCAAAAGACTAGACAAATTTAACAATGGCCTGAAATATAGCATGTATATGCCCTCATGCATATTCATTTCCAATATCTTTGAAGGACACTGTGATTGGTCTGCAAGCTCTGTCAGCATTTGCTACCAAGTTAGGTGTAACTCCTCGCAACTTTAACATAAATGTGAAAGCCTCAGATGCACCTGACTACAACCCTTCTGTCACGGTCACCGCCGACAATTCCATCGTTCTTCAGAAGCTTGAGGTAAAATTATCATATTTATCATATTTTTTCATGTATCATACTTTGGTAAGAGACCAAAACATAAATGTTCACAGATTTGCGTATAACTTACAGGGTATGAAGATGGTGGTGGTAGAAACATACTGTTAAAATTTTTCTGCCTGAAATGGTGTATTTATCCAGAAATTAGTAAAACAACGACCGAAAATCTTTTTGATCTTTTAAAAGATCAAAAATAAAAGAGAAAAGACTTAAGAAATACTGTGGCTGTTTTTCACTGTTTTCTCAAAAAGTGGGCAACGTATGGGACTGAAATGTTCACAGATGACTGTTACTGTATCTGTCTTGATATTTTTGCCCATGAATCTGTATTTCTTTGATAAAAACCAAAGTATGATACTACCTTTAATGGTAGGCACATTGCTTATTGTAGTCTCATTTTAATTATGTTAAATGGAAAAGTGTACATAGAAGCGTTTTACTTAAAATATTTTGAGGTTAATTCACATTGAATCTGTCCCAAATTAGTTCAGAGACTCATATTTTAAAGCGCTTCCTCAATTCCTTCTTAGCTGCCAGTGTCCTCGGGTACCATGCAAGTGGAAATGACGGGTACCGGTTCATGCCTGATGCAGTTCTCAGTATTCTACAACCTAGAGGAGGTTACCAAGCTTCCGTCGTTTCAGCTGAGTGTGAGCATTCAGGATGTGGATCAGAACACTGTTATCATCACTGCGTGTGGACGGTAAGAATCCTGCCTCTTCTTGTGGATCCACATTGCTCTGCAGTCTCACTCTACTAGATCAGCGTCCTGTTTATGTTCCGCTTTAGTGATCCGGGCTACTCATCAGCCAGTGGATTGGGTGCTCTGAATTCCTACCTGATTTAACAGTTTTCTGAGAATGCTGTAATTTTTCATTCTGTCTGCAAATCTATACATTTGTGATCGATTGATACCTTTAAAGAAAAATTTTAGGTTGCCATCAATGCATGCAGAAAGAACAACAATTGTAATTAATTTTGATGTTCTGGATTGTACACCCTGCTGTATGTACACATGATGCATGGAGTTAGACAGGATTTGATGTAAGATGATGGACATTGTTGTCTTCTCTTAGCAGGTTTCTTCAGGCAATGCTAGACAAACATTGAAATCCTTTCACTTAAAAGTAGTATCATACTTTGGTAAGAGACCAAAACAGAAATGTCCACATATTTACATATAACTTTCAGGGTATGAAGATGATGCTGGTAGAAACCTACCGTTAAAATTGTTCCGCCTTAAATGGTGTATTTATCCAGAAATTAATAAAACAACGACCGAAAATCTTTTCAATCTTTTAAAAGATCAAAAATAAAAGAGAAAAGACTTAAGAAATACTGTGGCCGTTTTTCACTGTTTTCTCAAAAAGTTGGCACCGTATGGGACTGAAATTTTCACAGAATACTTTTACTGAATCTTCCTTGATATTTTTGCCCATGAATCTGTATTTCTTTGACAAAAACCGAAGTATGATACTACCTTTAAGTAATATACTTTGAGGAGAGTCCGATTGGCGTAGCAGTTCTTTCCTCGCATTTCACCTCTGTGGACCGGGTTCAATTCCGGCTCGGTTCACAAGTGGATTGGGTTTTCAGTCCCTGCCTGATTCCGGGGGTTTTACCCAGAATATTACTCTGGGGTTTTCTTCCCACCTCTAAAACTGCATCATCTTCTCATCATCTTTCCATAACAGGTTTCATCAGGTTTGCGAGCTACAGTGCCTAGGGCACTTTTGAGGAATCCTTGGTGTCATTACCAGAAATAAATAATAAGAATAAGAATACCGGTACATGACCACAAACAGCAATATATTTGCCTGTGCTTATTTTTATGACTATTTTGGGATTAGCTTCACATAGCAGTAGCATTTTCTGTCCCGGAATGATTTGAGAACGTTTTCTTTTGGAAGATGAGAAGGATTGAGTGCAGAATTTGGAGACAGGATGATTTGCAATTTATTTAGGTACAAATAGCAGGTGTAGGAGGATATCTAGAGCGGCAGAGAGGGTTTCCAAACAACTCTCAGAACTCTCTCCGACTGAAACATTGGATCCTTCCATTAAAGATGTTGTTATTGCAAGTATACAATCTACGATATCAAGACATTGTTCTTTAATTCTCACAATTTTCCTTTTGGGGGTTGTAGTTATGTTGGAGGCAGCAATGCCACTGGTATGACGATGCTGGAAGTGGGTCTTCCGTCTGGTTTCTATGCTGATGAGGACGCACTGAAGGTAGAAGTCGGCTTTAAGACCAACCTGGATAAATACGAGATAGGCAGACGCACTGTCTACCTTTACCTGAATATGGTAAGTGCCGTAAAAAAGAGATATCACTTCAAATGCAGATTATCACTTATCAATTGTAGGACGGGACACTGTTGAGCCTTTGGGCCTGTTTGTTTAAGGCAAAGGATCCCATATTTATAAGGATCCACATCCTATGCAGGGTACGCTAAAATGGGATCCGGATCAGTAGAATCCGTGATCCTTTGCATTAGACAAACATGCCCTTTGTTTCAGTAAAGAGACGTATCACCATCATTAGGTGCAGAATGATGGCGCAAAAAGTTTGAGAAAATTACAAGGCTAAGCTTCACTTGCCCGTATTGGCAACTGCCAATGATATGTGTATAACACTTTATTCATTCATTCCTGAACTAGACGGCTTTTGTATTCCGTTGGCTGCCATCTTGACTGTGGTGTCCCTTCCTCTGTGGGTTTATATGTGGGCAATTCCAGCATTATGGACATGACACGAAGTGGCATTTGGGTCACAAGAAGTGCATTTTCTCTACAACTGTTCAATGAAATTACATAAAATTTACTACACATTTTTTACTGATAGTTAAATGTGTCTGATAAGCCTAATTAAAATTGTTTGCAAACTGCCAATCCTACTTTGTGATCCTCTGAATAAGGCAAAAATTGTGTGATTGTCATGTCCGTTACGCTGGAATTGCCCATGTCTGGAGTTCTAGTAAAAAGTGGAGAGCCGTCATTATCCAACCATAATGATGGAGTCAATTCTGATGTTGCCATGGTTTGGCCTTGATGTAATTCATCATGGTTTTATATAAAAACACAATTATTTATAACTGCAAAAGTCTGCAATGAAACCATTTTTCCCCATAGTTTCTTGTCCAACTCACCCTTTTTATGACCATTTCAGAGATGCACAGTCAATAGAACTCTGATACAGATATATTGGTAATTTTCTTGCACAATTTGTCCTACTATTAGATGATAAGAGACTACAGCTATTGCTACACTGTGATTGCCAGACGAGACAAGATTGTCACCAATCTGAAACCCAACAATGCTATCATCTATGAATACTACAAACCAGGTAATCATTCAGGATTGTCAGATATTATTCATTCCAGACGTAGTAACATGCACCTGTTTGCTCAATAAGTTACAAAGAAAGAAATCAGAATAAGGCAATTTCTGTTATATGGGATCTGATTTTGTGTCCATGTTATGTGAGTTAACTTATAGACCTGTTGTTTGGAGTGCTGTGGCCTAGTGGTCTGGCGTGTTGAACTTAAAGTCTTGAGGTCAATCTACGGATTGTGGGTTCGAATCCAGCCATGGGCCAGTGGTGCTTGCATCCTTTAGGCAAGATGCTCTGTCACATATTGCTCATCTTCACCCAGGTGTAAATGGGTACCTACGTTGGTAGAGATGGCTTTGTAGTTTGATTAGCCTCTGCGCACTTTAAAGTAGCCGGGGTTGTATACTCCCCAGGGAGTTGAGATGGTTTCAGGAATGTAAATTATGACCCAATGATCAGGGATGATAATATGTGCGCCACAAGTGTCTTTGGACAGATGTGTGCGTGGAATAAATTCAGAATTAGTATTAGTATTAGTATTAAATTCTCATCTTCTGTATGAGAATGAATATTAATAACACTATATTAGTCTTCACTGACTTGAAACTTACCATGCTGGGTGATCATTTCTACTTTATAACCTCCAAACCCTGCTGGCCAGATTGAAAAATAAATGTTGAAAATACCTGTCTTCATTATTGAGTAATTTAAATAACCGAGGATGGAACCTAAGGGAGACTTTCCCATAGGGTTGTGCACAAACTTTACTTCCCTATTTCTAAACATTTCCTCCAAACCAATGAACTTGAAATTGACATATGTTCATATTCAGAGCATTCTTTGTCTTCTATTAAAATATGGACTGGAAAAATATGTCTTTAAAAGGTATAGCTGGTACCTTAGGGAGACATCGAAAAGTCTCCCTATAAAGTCCACTTTTGGACGCTAACGTGTCTTCCTAATACCGCATTTGTAATACGGGCGTTTCACAATTTAGAGTTCCACCAAGAAGGCAGCAGGGAGAGGCCGATTTACGCAGTGCATGATGGGAAATTGTCGACATCAGAGATTTTTCCCCTATACGTTCAACGTTATTGCTAATTCTTGGGCCGTTTTGTGCGTTTATTTCACGTGTTATCACAATGGTTTATGTTTGCGAATCTTTCGGATGCACAGCACACACATCCAAACTGGAAAACATTGAGAAATACCTATGGATGAAAGATATACGGTGGGTTAAATGACGAAGACGATTGAACGTATAGGGGAAAAATCTCCAATGTTGACAATTTCCCATCATGCACCGCGTAAATCGGCCTCTCCCTGCTGCCCTCTTGGTGGCGCTCTAAATTGTGAAACGTCCGTATTATTACTCCATGACACTCCATGACACTTTTCGTCATCCCGCTGTTTTCTATTTGGTCCAATATTCTGCAGGTTATCAAGCCGTCACAAGCTACAGCTCCAAATCTCTGTCTGAGAGTTCCATCTGTGACACATGTCGCCATTGCTGTGGTCTGGGACCCGAGAATGGCGGAGGACGTGCGACAGGTGCAATCTGGCTTGTTGCCATGACAACTCTTCTTGCTCTCTTCAACAACTAATGCAAAGCTCAATTTGTTTTTCAACCTGTTGTGGAGAAAGTCTGACTCGTGCCATCATCAGACATTTTGCTCTTTTTCTTAAAATCATTTTTGAGAAAATCCCTCATTTATTTTCTGTAACGTATTTGTTAGAGTAAAACGCAGAGGGAAAAAGGCATTATTATAATTATGCATGTAATCATTTTTAAGAAGAATGAACTTTTGCACGAAGATATTGAATCACATTTGTATATTTGCTTCTAGATTTTTGAGTGAGATATTTTTTTTCAGTATCAAAAGCCTTTTACAATTTGTTGAATATTGAAATTGCTGCATATGAGATGCCAATTTGCCAAAGAGTTGAATAAAAAAAAATTAGAGTGTGCACTTTGCGCGTGATACCTAAACCATGGCCGACGCCATTAATGCACGCGTCCCGTTTCAAGTTGTGCGTACATATTCTTATCCTGGTTCGTGCGCGCAGCACTGTGCATAAAATACACTGTTCACTGAGTTACATCCGGGTACGGTATTTTGACTCTACTGCGCCTGCGAAGTTACACCAGGAGAGATGGCGGCTATGCGTCCATTCCGGAGTACAAACAATGCGCATGTTGAATACAAAGTGCGTACTCTAGTTTTTATATAACTCTTTGCAATTTGCAAGGTTAAAGTTCACCATATGATTATGATTTGGGATGAGAACAGGTGCTTAAAGGAACCAGAGGTCTAGATGAGTTGCCTTGACAACTCCTCTTGTTCTGCTCAGCTGATGCAAAGTTCAGTTTGTTGTGCAGGTTTGGATTGAGCATCTCATTGAGCATTGAGGTGTGTGATATCAGCGGTGATACACACCATAACCATGTATATGTTTATTATTTTAACAGGTTTACTGGAGTATTAAAAGTAGTATAAAGGGAACTATACAGGGTGTCCCAGAAAAAAACGCAACACTGTGTCGGGACCCATTATGTTGAAATTAAACTGTTTATCACTTCAAGATTCAGGCATGTGATACAGCCATGTCTTGGCTATCACCATGTAGAATTTAAGCACATTGGGGCTGAAATTGGCAAAAATATGACCAATTGAAAGAGTACTCCTTAAAACCAAATTTGCAAGGATAACACGCATATAGTGGTCAATACAAACATGCATGTAATTTGTATGAAAGAAAGATGTAAATCAGGTTTTGAGGTTGGGTAATTCAGTCTTAGTTTTTTCCCTCACTTTTAGTCAAATTTTGCTCAAATTCTACATGGTGATAGCCAAGACATGGCTGTATCACATATCTGAATCTTGAAGTGATTAACAGTTTAATTTTTATATAATAGTTCCGACACAAAGTGTTGCGTTTTTTGGGGGACACCGTGTATAATCATATAGTAAGAGGAATATACATGTAACGTGTATGTACATTCCACACACATTATTAAATTACATTTGTATATTTGCTTGTAGATTTTTGAAGAAGGTTTATTTTCATTATCAGAAGCTATTTTTACAGTTGTTATTATATTGAAATCACTGTGTTTGAGATTGAAGCCTTGTAGTAGGCTTTAAAGATCATCGAATATTTGTCTCTGTTTTGAATAGAGAATGTGCTGAAAGGAACCAGATTGATATTTTGTCGGAGCAAGCAGGGACTGATATTTCAATCCTAGCAGGATCTTTCTCAAAGGCTAAACGACAAGAGGACAAAAATTACATTGAAGTTAAAGGTTTACTGTAATCAAAATTGGGAAGGGGTGAAATTGCTTTTAAATGATTGCTTAATACATAATTAATGACTATATAAATTTATATGTTTATGTAAGTGCTTACTTTTGACCAAAACGTTACAAAATCAGTACATGTATGCCCCGCCCCCCAAAAAAGTCCCCCTTGGAACCGATCCACGCAACAAAAGAAAGTGACGTCACGTACAGAACTAGTATAGGCTCGCCACACAGTATACTGCGTGGCGTTCTGCATGTGACGTAAGCAAGGTTTGTCGTCGCGAAAAGTGGGGTGCTAAATTATGGACCTAAAATACCTTTGTTTTCTTTACACAGGATTTTTTTGCACAAATAATGATAGACAGGATGAGTTTTATAACAATACAGATGTATTTAACTTCCTATGTGTTTTGATTACAGTCAACCTTTAAGATACACATAAATGGATGAGAGGATCAGAGAAAATACGGGACAGGGAAAAAGTGACAGGAATGAGTGACCAGGAAAATTCAGGGAAAGCAAGCAATTCGGCTGAGAAACCACAAAGAGAAGATATTTGTTCAGTGTGCCTTGATTCGACCCTCGTCACACGATGGGCAAAGTGCATTGACATGGAAGTCAAGTCAAACCTGTTGAATGTCGAATGTTTTTTGAGCATTTAAAAAGATTATAATTTCTATAAATGCAAATGTTATTCATGTACTGTTATCTTTTTGTTTTCTTTTTATTGTTTATCTTTCATTGATTTACTTAAGTTTTTTGTAATGGGCTTTTGATCACTTTTGTGGAAAAAGCACACTATAAATTGCCTTTTTATTTCATATTATTATTATTACTGCACTGTAGGCTGGCCTTCAATAGTAATAATAATATAGACATTTATAATGCACAGCATATCCACCCAGAGGGTGCTCAAGGTGCTTACCATTATTATCTTATCCCTGGTCATCAGGCCCCACGAACATTCCTGAAACAATCTCAGCTCCCTGGGGAGTATACAGCTTCGTGCTACCATAAGGTGCACAGAGGCTAATCAAACCACAAAGCCATCTCTACCCTCACAGGTACACATTTACTCCTGGGTGAAGAGGAGCAATATGTGACAAAGCGTCTTGCCCAAGGATGCAAGCACCACTAGCCCATGGCTGGATTCGAACCCACAATCTGTAGATTGACCACAAGATCTTGAGTCCAACACACCAGACCACTAGGCCACAGCATCCCACAGGGGTATACATTATATGAAATTGCTTGTGTTTTGCCAAAGTGCATCAGGGCAGTTAGTGTTCCTGACACCTAGAAACAGTCAAAATGTAGTGTAATCTATGCACGTTTTTGTACTTATGGTAATTGCCAAATTGATTTGAATTTAGTATTATTTACTTACAATCTACAGAAACAGTCGTTGAAATTCTCAACTGAAAACAGCACAGGTGTGTCAGGCATGGAGTACTGATTGCTTGTATTTTGTTTGAAGGTAGTATCATACTTTGGTAAGAAACCAAAACAGAAATGTTCACAGATTTACGTATAACTTACCCTGTAAGAAGATGGTAGTGGTAGAAACATACCGTTAAAATTTGTCCGTCTGAAATGGTGTATTTATCCAGAAATGAGTAAAACAACGACCGCAAATCAAAAATAAAAGAGAAAAGACTTAAGAAATACGTGGCTGTTTTTCACTGTTTTCTCAAAGTGGGCAACGTATGGGACTAAAACTTTCACAGATGACTGTTACTGTATCTGTCTTGATATTTGTGCCCATGAATCTGTATTTCTTTGACAAAAACAAAAGTATGATATTACCTTTAATGAAAATAGTGAAATTAGCAATCAACGAATACAGCCTCAGTGATATATATATCCGGTGAAAGTTACAATCAAGTTTTACTCATGTTACATTTATGATGTAGATTGTTAAAATATGTATATTTTGGGCTCTTTTAAAATGGGATAAGATTTAGATTAATAACAAATTTTTTTTTGTGACTGTAACTGAAATTAAATAGTTGTGATTAAATATATGCACTTATATTTGCATGAAACCATTTTGAGTAATTTCTGAAAGATTCATATTAAGCATATACCGTCATGCTTTAATTTATGTATTCAAATATGAATTATAAAATGTATAAGAGTTCAGCCAGGTTGTCAGTATTTTGAAGGTTGGTCATCGCTGGTCATGTTTCTATGTTCAATGAAACCTTTATCATCTAATTTTCAAAATGCATATCATCACACTAACCTGTGAAGTATTTTGTCCAAATAGGGCTCCGCGCTCGTGACGTCACATTCAGATGTTCGGACAAACAAGTCGCACATGGCCCCATTAACTTACATGTAAACGTTGTGAAGTTTGTCCAAACATTCGGATAACTATAGCTGTCGATATAAAGGGCGTATTCTATAAATAGCTCGAGTGCGGAGCCCTATTGGTGCTTTCATTTTTGAGAAAACAAAGAAAACATGTAATAGAGATTCCTGAATTTTTTTTACATTATTTCGTTTTTATTTGTGCACATTCTAGGGCGTTTAATTCTACTGGAAACTAGCTGATGTGTTTTGAAGTATTCAGATGCTGTTTTCCCGATGATGACAGCTTGTCAATGGAAATATTTCACAGAATGATTGGTATTTATTGATATCAACTTAATTAACAAAATAAGGTTTTTACACAGGAAATGATTGGCATTTTGGGGGTCATTACCAATTCTGTACCATATCTTCCAGAAAGGACAACGGCCAGCAAAATAAATTGCATTTCATCCACTGAAGCAGTTTTCCTTAGCTGATGGAAGAAGAAGCGTTTTCAGTGATTCTATTCCATTTGTTGATGGAGTGGAATTACATACATGAATTTTGATAAACAACATAAATATTTAAGCTACACATGTACACCCGGTATACTTTTTTCAGTGTTGTAGTCTGGGGCCAATTTCATAAAACTGTTAAGCACAAAAATTTGCTTAGCACAAAAATGTCTCGCCCAATAAAACAAACCACCATTGAAAATTCCATTCGATATTTATGGTCAGCGAACAACAGCCAAAGAACAATCACAAGTGATACACAACACGTGGCAATTTGGTTGTTAACCCTGTTTTTTTTATTATTAGACAGAAATGGCATGCTTAGCGAATTTTTGTGCTTAAACAGTTTTATGAAATTGGTCCCAGAGTTGGATGTCTGAGACCAAGCTCGAGGGGGAGATCGAGACCTGATGGACCGAGACTTAGAACGTGACCAAGACCGGTCTTGAGACCTACACACTGGCTATTTTCAGACAAATCTTTGCTTACGTCTTTTGAGTTCCATAACTTTGCTTCCTCGGTTATTTTTAGGTAAACAGGCAAGTGGCCTCATCCCTGGTGTCACCATGGGCTCCTGCTTGAGAGATTGAAGTCCCTGCTTCTCATGCAATCTCTTTGACAGGTTAAGAAGATTGATTCTCAACAGTGGCAACATCAACATCACATGAACATGTACTAATATTCTCTCCTCATGAATTTAAGGGAGATGCCAGTAATCAGTGTCTTAAGGGGAGAGAAAGAATTAAGCAGAGGATGTTGTGATACACACAGGAAGTGCTGAGTATTCTGAACATGCGAGTTGTCTGTAAAATTCTTTCCTTCAGGACAGATTAATGGCCAGCAATTTGATCTATTTCAATTCACTTCAGAGGAGGAAATACTGCTTACATTAACCCTAACCTTCTGCAGCCTGCACCTACCACACAAGACAAGAGCTGCTTATCACGCATTACCCGAGTCTCCACAGGAGACTGGACATTACCCTAAGTGACCCTCTGCACCTACCACACAAGACAAGAGCTGCTTATCACACATTACCACAGTCTCCACAGGGGAACTGGATCGTAAACCACACATTACCACACAAGCTACATGGTGGTCTATTGTGGTATTCAGGAGACAACACTTACCAAAGGAAAAACTGGTATGCAAGTAGATAAGTATGATAAAAAGAACTAGAGCCAATTTCATAGAGATGCTTAGCACAACAATTTGTTTAGCATAAAAATGGCTTGCCCAATAAAACAAAATTTGATTTGATATTCATTGTAAGGTGACCAGACGTCCCCGATTTCTGGGGACAGTCCCCGATTTGACAGTGCCGTCCCCGATGAAAAATTGTCCCCAAAAAGCGCAGTATGGTATGAACATTACACAGAAACTAGAAAATTAAGTCAGGATCCCCTTTTAAGATTAATGAAACTTGATTGGTTTATTCTCTTTAATTTAACTACTGTACGTGTCTGGTGCCAGGGTTTCCATTCTGGAATTCCTATTTTGGACAAATTTGAAAAAAAAGACAAACAAGTACAGCAGAGAATAATTATGTTAACATGATGAATCAGGGCTGTTTATACAGAAAACCAGAGATTTTATGCCACATCATACTGGCCACAGCATCCTTCGAAGAAGTCGAGCTCCATTAAAAGTTGTCTCTTTCCCAAAAAGAGATGTTCACACAGCAAGTCATCAAACCTCATTATTATGTATCAACGATGCCCAAGAAGAATCCCAAGAAAGTTCCCCAGCACCAATATTAAAGGTAGTATCATACTTTGGTAAGAAACCAAAACTGAAATGTTCACAGATTTACGTATAACTTACAGGGTATGAAGATGGTTGTGGTAGAAACATACTGTTAAAAATGTTTCGCCTGAAATGGTGTATTTATCAAGAAATTAGTCAAACATCTTTTAAAAGATCAAAAATAAAAGAGAAAAGGCTTAAAAAAAATACTGGGGCTGTTTATCACTGTTTTCTCAAAAAGTGGGCACCGTATGGAACTGAAATTTTCACAGACGACTGTTACTGTATCTTTCTTGATATTTGTGCCCATGAATCTGTATTTCTTTGATAAAAACCAAAGTATGATATAAGCTTTAAATATCAGAGGTTTTAAATGGTGTCACGCTGCAATTATTACATCCACTCCATAATTTGAAGGGGAAAAAATCAACAAAGGGAAATGCAAAGCTTGGGTGAGAAGATGATTCAGATATTTTTAATACAACACATCACATGTAAATGTAAATTCTACAAGAAACAAAAATAATTGGTACTAGTATATGATCAGATAAAGAAAGTTGAGATAGAACGGTTAAGTTCTTGTTTGTCAAATTAACCTAAACTCTACATAAGTCTGCAGGTTGTCAAAATGTGCATTGTTAGGTTTAACAATGCAACATTCTTAATACAGTATGTATTAACAAATTGTACAGGAAATCAGGAATTACCATGGTTATCAAAGCAAAAATGTTTTTTAATATCCGGTTACTGAGCATGCTCAGTGGCATCTTATAACATAAATAAGACATGATACACAATCTAAGGCCATGTCCGAAACGGGCTTCCAGAGCTACGGCTAGGTCTATTGTCTTGGTGTCTCCGCGTATTTCCAATGGAGTGAAGACCTAGACCTAGCTCTAGACAACAGATTCGGATGCAGCCATAGCTTTGCTGTAAAGATACAGAGCAGATCTCTCCTCTTCAGATGGGGGTACTTCTTATGCAAATTAAGAATGAAACTTATAAGGAGATCTTTATTACTTGTGTATGTTTGGGGGAGGCCAATTCATTAGCTATGAAAAACTGTTCAAAATAAAGCCTTTCAAATAAATTTTGCTCAGCAAAATCTGGTGTACAGGTAAACAGTCAAATTCAGGCTGTGAAATTAAACTTTGGTTCAGATAACTTCAAACAGTAGGGTCACTGATTTTCCGTTTCAGAAAAGTGCAAATTCCATTTCCCAATCCTTGGATTCCTTTCAAGGCTGAAAAATTCGGTTTCAGACTGAACAAATCTGTTTCGTGCTATTCAGTTCCAAAAAGTTGTATAACATGCAGTAAATCGCATACTCTACTGACTGTTTGGGCACTGCCACTGGAAAAGTGTCGTAACTTCTGCACAGTGAAGACCAACTTGTCAGACTGTGTTTTGTCACAAAAAACAGTCAACTATTGCAAGACATGATTCAGTTAGCCTAGGAAATGTATAGCAATCAATTCACATAAATGATGCATTTTGTGAATTAAATTGGTGAATTTACTAAGTTCCATTTCGAAAATGGAATTCCGTTTCAAGAAGCAGATTCCTTGAATTCCGTCCGTTTTTCGGTTTTTGCAGAAAATCAGTAGCCCTAAAACAGCCTTCATAATAATTCCCATTATGCCAGTTTTATGTGAACATGAGAGTGGTATGAAACTGGTACATCATGGTCAAATGTGGAAATGGACATTCCATTATTAAACACATGGATTTGTAACTGCATGGTTCAGCACAAGACAAAGTCATAAAAATATCACTATCTTTCTGAAAAACCTCAAGTCTCTGCCTTTTCCTCCCCATCTGTTTACGAGTAAGCCCCGCCCACCCATCAGTTTGCCTTGGCCCGTATCTGTGCGCGCTTGGCAGTGACAGCCTGGTACCCAGACTTGATGCTGGCGACCGAGCATCGAGACTGACATCTCTCGCACTGGAGGAAGAAGAGACGGTTCTCTTTATGAAGGAACGTATCGGATGACCGGCACGTGTGACAGGTGACATATTCCTCTGTGGGGTTAGAAAATAGGAGAAATGTCTTAGTTCAGAAATATTATTCCTTACTCATGGGAGGCCACCTTTTCCAGTCTCATTTGGCTCCCTCAAAATGTTGCTTTGACCCTTGCTGTAACTCCGAAGGGACTTTAAGTTGGAACCTTTCTGAATCCATAAAAATCCAAAAATAGCAATGTCACTTTGGCGCATAGAGTTTAATAAAAAACTAGAGTGCACGCTTCGTATTCAACGTGCGTGTTGTCTGCACTCCGGCCTGGATGCGCAGCCGCCATCTTTACTGGTGTAACTTCGCAGGCGCAGTAGAGTCAAAATTCTGATGTTACTCGGTGAACTGCGTGCACTGTGCGTGACGCGACGGGTATTTTATGCACAGTGCTGCGCGCACGAACCAGGGTAAGAATATGTACGCGCAATAAATACGACGCACACATTTGCCCTCGTTTGTTTTTCTTAAGCAATGGTGCTTGCCATAGTTGAATGTATCACACGCAGAGTGCACAATCTAGATTTTAAAATTTAACTCATGCTTTGGCACAATCTTTGAGCTTGGACTTAGTTAGGTCGTCAATCCCCAGATGAAGTTTCATAGCTTGGGCCACGCTTTCCTTTCGCCGCAAGAATTGAGTGATTATACTCGTTTGAATTTTGGTGACCTGAACGCTAACTGTCCATGATGTATGTTTTGTTTTTCAGGTAACTTACTGATGTATCTGCGGAGGACGTTCTCTATCTGTTTCTGTTGGAAGCGTCCCTTGATGATTAGCTGATTGTTGCCATCAATGGAGCCACTGGTACCCATCTCAGCTAGGAGGAAAGCTAGGAGATGCTCGGTCGGCCTATGCAGCCTGGATAGACAAATCAAGTATCAAAAAAGCCGGTGACTTTTATGACTAAAAACAACATCCCTTCTTTAATACTAACGATGGACCTCAGCCATGACATGTATGTTGTGGACTCCAGAAAAGATTTACCATTTGTGAATACACATAACCAGAGGAGAACTTGTGAAGATGAGATAGTGAGAACCACAACATGGATGAAGACAGTGTGTATGGAAATGCATGTAGTAAGACAGGTGGGATAAGTGGGCAACAACAGAAATGAAGAATTCAAAGGAAACAAAGGAAGATCAATAAAAGGACAAAGAACGAACAATGAAAGAAGAGGAATAATACAAGCAAGGACAGGAAGAACACGTGAAACAAGCGAAGACAGCAAAAGAAAGAATAGAACCAAGCAAAAAACAACTGAATATTTGGAAGCACTGTAGGGAATTCACAGCGAGTGCACCAATGACACACCGATGAAGCAGCACCTCACTTACATTTTACAGATGTCTGTGAAATTGACAAAGGAGCTCTTTTTCGTTCCGACTCTCACAACCTGAGGGGGTCTCATGACGAAGCGTTTCTTCTCTCCGGTCACCATGTCTGGGTTCTTGGCTCTCATGATGTCAAACACTCTCGTTAGAAGCTGCAAGAACAAATCCAACAGGAATAATTAATTAATCCCAAAAACGATAGCTGATGTCATTGTCACCTTATCATTTCCTCTTTGGATTCTCCGACTTAAATTGCTTTCCCGTGACATTCCCATAATTCCTGTGGGGTGCTGTGGCCTAGTGGTCTGGCGTGTTGAACTCAAAGTCCTGTGGTCAATCTACAGATTGTGGGTTCGAATCCAGCCATGGGTTAATGGTGCTTGCGTCCATGGGCAAGATGCTTTGTCACATATTGCTCCTCTTCACCCAAGTGTAAATGCGAGGGTAGAAATTGCTTTGTGTGCTTGATTAGTCTCTGTGCGCTGAATACGGCAGCCAGGGCTGTATACTCCCCAGGGAGTTGAGATTGTGTCAAGAATGTAATACTAATTGTAGTCCAATGACCAGGGATAATAGTAATACGCACATAGAGACATCATATGTTGATTGTGATATGCACTATATAAAAAATGATTAATTATTATTATTATTCATTGGACTTCCCCTCCCCATCTCCTCTACTTCCTTTGAGTTTAGATGTGCAAACTCCGGGGAAAGCAAGAGCAAATACAGACAAATCAATGAACCTATCGGGCACAAATCAGGATAAATAAAATCCTGAAATTGGACAAAAAGGTCATGAAATTTCCATGGATGTTCAGTATTATCTAAATGGTAATTCCCTCTATACAGTACAACTCTCTTTGCAGAGAGAATCCTATTGCATACCTCATCATATAAGTAGTCTCTCTCAGTGCCTGCCCATGTCGTACCACTCATATCTTTGAGTTCCCCGTCATCCTTTTCGTTTTCCTTGTCTCCGTTCTCTAGATTCTCCACCTCCAGATCTTCCAGCTTAGGCTGCAAAGGAGATAAGAGATCATTACTCAAAGCACGCGAGCAACGTACACCGTTATTTTTTCTGCTACCAAACTCGTGTATTGTTTAGAAATGTGTAGGCAAACAGATAACGTTTTCTTAGCAAATACAGGTTACCCTCTAGAGGCCTTTTCACACTATGAATGTCCGACCCGTGTTGAAATCTACACGGGTCCGATCCGTGTTGAATTCTTAAAATTTCAACTCGGGTCACTTTCGTTCCATTTTCACACTACTCAGCGCAACACTGACATTTGCTTGACACGTGTAATGTTTCGACCCGTGTATTGCGCGACCGTTTCACACTACACACGGGATCTCGCTTTCAACACGGTTACAAAATTCCCCATTATTACGGCGTGTAGTCATGTAGTTGGAATAGTCATAGAATACAGTTTTTGTTTCTGTTTAAATAGTTATAATTGTTTTGTAAAACTTCTTGTACAAGCGAGTCACCTGTGAGTATTTCAGTCTCATACAGTGCCCACTTCTTCACAAAGTTCAAAAATAATTTTGGTCACTGGTTTTACTCTTTTCTGGAAAAATACAGCATTTCAGGTAGAACAATTTTAAAAGTATGCTTCTACCATCACCATCGTTATACCCTGTAAGTTATAGGTAAATCTGTGAAGATTTCTGTTTTGGTTTCTTACCAAAGTATGATACTACCTTTAACAAAGCTTTCAACTCATTTCAAGAGAGAGCTTTTACCTTCTTTTTCTTCTTCTTTTTCTTTGTGTTGGCAAAGTCTAGATCTGCATCAAAGTCATTTGTCTCTGCAAGTATCGACTCCTTCTGTGTGTCTTGTGACTCTCCATCACCTGCATTCTCTGCATCCTGTTGAAAAAACAAAACCAAAAAAATAACAGTGAAAAAATCAACCGTTCAATGTGTCTTGAATGGTGGAACTTCACATGGGCAACAAATGTAATTGCCTTGATGTCCCTTGTCATTGCCTTGGTGCCTAGGGCAAACAATTTACGAAGGTGCATAAGTAGGGCCAATGATTTTCAAACGGACGGAATCTGCTCCTTGAAACGGAATCCCATTTTCAAAACAGAACTAAGTAGGCCTAAATTCGCCAATTAAATTCACAAAATGTATCATTTATGTGAACTGATTGCTATACATTTCCTAGGCTAACTGAATCATGGTTTGGTCTTGCAATAGTTGACTGTTTATGTGACAAAACACAGTCTGACAAGTTAGTCTTCACTGTGCAAAAGTTACATATGCAATTTACTGCATATTACTGAACATTTTGGAACTGAATAGCACGAAACAGATTTGTTCAGTTGAAAATGGAATTTGCACTTTTCTAAAACGGAAAATCAGTGGCCCTACATAAGGTGATTGCCATGGTGGCTAAAGCACCTAGTCACTGCCATGGTGCCTCTTTCAATGTTCCAGTCCAAGAAATTTCAATTTCTCTCAAAGTAGAAAACTGACAAATTACGGCAGCAAACCAGTAACACCTTAGGAGGAATCCACTTGAGCCTACCCTTACAACAATAAGTGACAAAGAGCCCTACTTATGAATGCAAACCTACAAAACCTACAAACTATGGAATTATCCTCCCAAATGAAGAGTTTTCTCTCAAAAATATTTTTTCTCATTCACAGTCGAGTCGTCCTACGATATTTTAAATTTGCCTTGATGAAATATACACTAATAAAACAAGAAAGTATTTTTCTTACAGGTAGAGCATCTTCAATAGCATCCATGTCAAACGTCTTCTTCTTTTTCTTCTTCTTCTTGATACTGAAATCCATATCTGCAGATAAAGAACACCAAATTAATTTGTTCATTTCTATTTGATATGTCAACGTGTTGTATTCCTCAGTCTAGGTACGGAAATGATCACTACTTGGTAACAACAGTCTTGAAATTGTTGAAGTGCAAAGAAAATCTAATATTGCATCATCTACCTCGGAAAAGGCTGATGAAATGTCAAATCACGTCAGAGTGCACAAATTATGGGATACACAAATATTCCACGATGCTAAATTGCCAGGGACAGTTGTACATGTAGTAGTAATCCTATTTCATTGCCAGCTTGACGTTAACGGTAATATCATACATTGGTTTTTGTTAAAGAAATGCAGATTTATGAGCACAAATATCAAGGAAGATACTAACAGTCATCTGTGAAATTCCCAGTCCCATACGGTGCTGACTTCTTGAGAAAACAGTGAAAAACTTCAATGGAATTTCTTTACTCTTTTCACTCTTGTTTGTTAGTTACTTTTAACTAATTTCTTGATAAATACAGCATCTCAGGCAGAAAAATTATCATATGTTTCTATCAGCACCATCTTCATACCCTGTAAGTTATAGCCTTAAAGGTAAATCTGTGAACATTTTCTGTTTTGGTTACATACCAAAGTAAGAAACAACCTTTAAACAGTACCATAATGACAAAACAATACATTCTTTGATGTTCACCTTCAGCGTTGATATCAATCTCCTTGGTTTCTGTGGTTTTAGGAGCATCATCATTTTGGGGTGCGTCTGTGCTCTCCACTGTGTCACCTCCGCCCTCTAAGGCCGCCTCGAGGTCAAAGGGCGTCTTCTTCTTCTTCTTCTTTTTCTTCATGGTGGGGTCAAATATCTAGAAAAGAAAATGCCCAAGTCATAATCAATCAGAATCAGATCACATTAGTTTTAGGATACTTGAGGTTCAATCTCAACATCTGAGAATTCTGCAGATTGCTTAGAGTTTTCCACATGAATGATGTTCAAAACAAAACAACCCATAGGCCTAACTGAGAAACATTTATCACATTTGCCAAAATCTCGAAGTAGAACACAAAATACAAATTCAATCAAGCAATAACAAGTCCAGGTGATAAAATTAACAAGCACATCACTGTGAAAAAGCAATATTGATTATCTGAAACAGGTCAGAACCTTGAAATGGATGACTGATGCAATAACTAGAAATCTATGCAGACTGCCAACCCAAGAAGGAAAGGTAAAATCTTCAGTTTGCTTAAAAAAAATTATCCACTGCCCAGGACCAAGATAATCAAACTGTTTATTTCAAGTTTAACGGTAATAAAAATAATAAATATAGACGGTATAGTGGAAAGATAACTTCATAAAGGTGTGCTGAAGTCAACAATCACACCTGCATTATTATTGAATATTGTGTCAAAAAAATCAGGATTTGTATTAAACAAGCCGGTAATCATGCATGCTTCTTCATTACGTCTTGCTAGGAAACGCACGATTTTTTATTTAGTCTTACCGCTTCATCCTCGGCCATTTTGACGGTAGAAATCGTCCGATTGACCGAAAAACAGATTGAATCCACAGGCCACGACAAGTGTGAGTTTTTCGTCGATATATTCCAATCACTGGTGTATTTTCGTTGGTTTTTACGTCCAAATAGTGTGCTAAATTCGTTTCATTCAGTGAAAACGCGTGCACCGTGTGTACTGCAAGTACGTGCGTACTAGCATATGGAAAGCTGGTAAACATGATCTGTGTACTGATCTAATGGATGGATGACGGGAGCCACGGAAGAAAAAACGCAAGAAATCGTGCAAAGATCAACTACCAGACTCATTATATGAATTACGCGTACTTACCATGAAGGATACCCGACTATGTATTGCATCATTTTCTTTGTTGGCGTCAAGAGAGGGGGCTATATCAATTTTGTGCACATCAAATCCGAACAATTTCTGGTCGAACTTTCTCTCATCATCCTTGCTCCATGCTCTCACCATGGAGGACAAGAAGCGACCCCGTAATTAAATCGCGAGGGTCATTTTTGTAACTGCCAGTTAGTAGTCCCTGACGGCTATTGCAGTGATGGAAATATTAAAAAAAAAAAAAACTTAGGCCAATGCGGGCCCCGGACCCCACGCCTTGCTATGATTATATTATACATGACATTCAATTCTGGTTTCGCCAGTGAATGTCAAATTCATCACATTGCTTTTAAAGTGTGGCGGCATATTTTGGCCTACATAATAACTGTAACACTGTAATAACAAAATCACAATGTAACCTTTTTACATCCAGAAATGTTGACCCAACTTTAATATCCCATGATTATTATCATAATGAATAAACAATGAGCTTTATTTCTAAACTTCAGTATAGAATATTGTCCCCGCGACTGTACAAAAATTAATTCGTATGAGCTGAAATACAAACCAACTTTACTTCATTCTTTGGTTAAGTGACAGTGTTTTGTGTCACATTGTGATTTAACTTCGAATTGACGTTTTCAAAATATAATTATGCCGTCCACTGAAACATTGAAAATAAAATATATTTTGATGATAAAGAAGACACAATTCCAAATGGTGAAGCTAAACATGATTCGACCATCATGGCCTCAAGCTCTCGATATAATCCACTGAGCCAAAGAAAAATCAAGATCAAAGAGAAAAGACTTAAGAAATACTGTGGCAGTTTTTCACTGATTTCTCAAAAAGTGGGCACCGTATGGGACTGAAATTTTCACAGATGACTGTTTCTGTATCTGTCTTGATATTTTGGCCCATAAATCTTTGTTCAAGTTGATAAAAACCAAAGTATGATACTACCTTTAATTGAAAACGGTATAGTACGACCTTCAAACACGGGCTTTACTCTCACAAGGTCACTTTTAGAATAATGAGTTCGTAATCACGTCACAATGGGCGTAAAAACAAACGATTAATACCACGTGAAATCTTATATGAAATACGTACACCCGGTTTCGTTTAGTATAAACTTGCCAATCACATCGGCCGGCTAAAAACATTCAGATTGAGCTTTTAAAAATCAAACATTCCGCGCGTTTTTGATATACTGAAACAACAATCCGTGGCAGTACATGTATTTGGATGAGTTAGGCCTAGGCTACACCAGCTGTCGTGCCGAATTCAAATCATTATATATTCAGTTTGTCACGGCAATAGCACGGCGTTTAGCGTGAATTTGGCTCGGCAAATTGAGTTCGGCACGGCAAGCTCTTTGGCTTGACAGGGTCTTCCGTGCTATCGGTATTCGGAACGGCAGTGGCGCGACACTTTCAATGATTAAGTTCGGCATTTAACGCAACTGCAGCGCTATTGCCGTGCTCAGATTACTGCACTCATTTAATAAAGGCCTAAGCTCGGCACGGCAGTAGCACGGCGTATAGTTTTGGTCTTAGCTCTCACTTACAGATTTAACCCTAACCCTCAACCTGTTATCTTTTGAATTGTGATATTAATTATTACTATATACAGGACGTGATTACTTATACTTTTATAATTACATTAAATAGTATAACAGTCAGCAGATTGGTTTAAATACTCCTACTGACTAATATTGCCTTATAATAATCATATACATCATATTTTTATAATACAATCATGTAATCTTATACATTTGTTGAAAAAGAATGTCAGTTCATGAAGTTCAATTCAAGTGTCTGATTGTGCCCGGCTAGTCTGAGTGGTTTTTCACTGTTTTCTCCTTCTCTGCAATTTCATTCAGAGGAATTTTGCCCTGGAACGCTGAGGGCGTTTTGAAGGTTCCACCGATCCGGTCCCACAGCGTAAAGTACTGGCCGTAGTTGTAATTATAGTAAAGATGGTGATCGGTATGATGAGCGGAGCCATTGATGAACGGCATGAGAATCGCTGGTACCCGGTAGTCCCCATCATGGATACTGATGGTCCACACGTTGACCAAGAAGAAGAGTACCAGGTAGCTGTACTTGTTGAGTGGGAAGAGGAATGGGTAAAGATGGTAGGGCAGACTCTGAAGAAACCCATCGATGGGATGGAAGGCGTGGCTGGCAAAAGGGGTGGGGATCTTCCAGATGTGGTGCATTTTGTGAATATGTCGGTACACAAGACGGTGATGCATCCAGCGGTGGATCCAATAGATGGCGAAATCCGTGAAGACAATGAAACCAATAACATCACGCACATTCAACAGCCATCCTACAATCGGATCGGGAAGATAACATTAAAAGTTTATCAACAATAAGCCCACTTCGTATATCTTCATGTTTGGTGACAATATAGCAGTTTAAAGGTTACCTGTAATCAAATTTGGGAAAGGGATCAGATAATTGCTTAATGCATAATTAATGACTGTATAAATTTAAACGTTAATGTAAGTGCTTAATTTTGACCTCAAAGTTAACTTTCAGTACATGCCCCGCCTCCCAAAAAAATCCCCCTCGGAACTGACCCACGCAATTACGTGTGACATCATCGGCAGAGCAGTAGGCTCGCACCGGCAGTAATCCTCTTGCTGGCTCGTGCACATTGTATGTAGGATTTTGCTCTTCGATTTGAACAAAAACGGCGGGGTCGGCAGGTTTGCGACTTGTAATGTGGCGTTCTGCCGGTGACGTAGCAAGGTTTTTCTTCCTTTTTTATGTATACAATATTTTTTTTGCAGAAACAATGATAGACATGTTGAGTTTTATGACAATACAGATGTATTTAACTTCATATGAGTTTTGATTTCAGGTAACCTTTAAAGGCATGGAGAATACCCTTTCATACAGAAAATTGGGGTCTTCGTTTCCGGATGACGGATGCGATCTTCTAATTTGAAAGCTTTGATTCTGTTTGTCAGATTATGAGAGCGACTCGGTCACGGAATAGACCAAAGTTACTTTGGCAAAGGGAAAGATTGCCTTACCAAGATCACCCGGGGGCGCTCCATCGAAGAGTTTGCTGTAACCTCTGACCTCAATGAAGAACATAGCAACTGTAAACACACCAATCACTGGAAGTATCTTCAGAGATGTAATAATCTCACGACGCTTCTGGTTCTATTATTATAGAAACAAAAAGAGAAAGAGGAATTGTACACAGTTTTCCATTATACAACTGATACCAGAGTATGGTGGGAACATCTCACATAACGTCTCGTATTTGAAAAGTTTATTGATATTTTATTTCTCCTTCTTTGTTTTAAGCGCTTTGACCCTTTTGTAGGTTATGTGGGTTTTATGATTATAGGCATAATGGCCTTGATTCGGCCGCACGCTATAAGTTAATGCAGTGTTAACTGGACTCTGGAACTATTCATTATCAGAAAATAGCTCAGCCCGGAGTGACGTTATTCCAACTAGCCGACCTTGGAGCGATGAAAACAAAACATTAAGTTGTATGGTTTTTAAGACAAAAAGCTGCGATAATTTTGTAATCTTAGTATACGGTACTTCAAAGAAGTATTATTGTCTAAGGAAAAACTATGACTCGACAATGAAAGTCGTACAGAACACGATTTCTGCTTCTTGACAAAAATATTAGGAAAACAATTCTCGACGACGGGCGGTTTGTGCGTGATTTGTCCGTAGCTTGCAAATGTTGGTTTTCATCGGTTGTCAAGTTTATGAGAATGAAAGTACCCGGATGTTCGCACTGATCTATAATATCGAATTGCGTCATCATCACTGTTGGCAAAAAAAACATCTTCTTCAAAGGTCGTCGGGTTGAGCACATTGAAAGGCGTAATACTGGTCGTCTTTGTCAAACTTACCTTTAGAAACAATGGGTGTTTCTCCAGTCGTTTATCGAACAAAAACAAGTAGTTGATGCTGGCTGACAACAAGTACAAAGCGATGCCAGAGAAATTAGTCACCACATACAAGGTGCTGACCTGACGGACCCAGTAGTCTCTGCTCCAGTCGGCGGGGTACAAGTGGTACTTGTCGACAACATAGTCGTCCACGACATCAAGTACGATATCCATTTTGCGCGCGAAGACAAATGCGGATCACATTGACTCAGAATCTGCCAGGAAAAAAAGAAAGAAATGAACTGAGTCAGCGACAAGGACGATCAGGGGCCAATTTGCTTAGCACAAAAAAATCGCTAAGCATGACTTTTCTGCCTTAATAAAAACAGGATCAACAACCAAATTTCACTTTCAATTGTTCTTTGGCTGTTGTTCGCTGACCATAAATATCAAATCGAATTTTCAATGGTGGTTTGTTTTATTGCGAAGCCATTTTTGTTTTAAGCAATTGTTTGTGCTAAGCATCTCTATGAAATTGGCTCCTGGTCGTGGACAAATTCAGTAGACGAATTTGTTAGTCATTAGAAATGAAGCAATTGCGTGAGTCTATCTTCCTTCGCTGTGAAAAACAGACACGAAATTCTTACATCACACGGCAACTTACGATGAAATGCTGAATGGAGATCACCCTTAGAAAACTTTGGCTGCATGTGGTGACTTTGTCTGCAGCAACACTCCAGGTCCGACTCAATAACTGCTAATTTTTGGTGAATTTTGGTTTCGTCTTCACCTTAAATGCGATAGATTACGGATGGACATTGGACGAACATTTTGTAAGACGAACAACCTGATTGGCTAGATTTTACACAGGCGTTCGACCAATCAGCGGCTCGTTTTAGCGGGTTGTAGTGCTTTTTTAAGGACACGTCCGCAAAGTCACCCGATGTGCCTTTCAAAGCTCATCGTTCGATATACAGCTATAGCTGCTTAGCATAGCTGCTTAGCAGTTTTCACGATAAGACTTGTAAATGACGATGGATCTTCCCTCGCTATAGGTTGGAAGAGGGGATCGGAATCCGGAATAATATTCAACGCAATTCATTTCTATTTACATGTAATCAACGTTGCCCATTGTGTCCACTTCGTCTCAAACTATACGTTGTATTGCAGATGATAATTATATGTCGCATTGAACTATGGCGAGAACAAAATGGCACCCTGGAAAAAGTCATAATTTTAAGACGCGACGTGAAATACAGCCCATATCGAGGAATTCGTTTATCATAGAACAAGCAACTTGTTTCATACGGTTGAAGGTCACAGAAACATGACAAGTACCTGTATTTTTCTGATGCGTCTTTAAAGGTAGTAATAGTATCATACTTCGGTAAGAAACCAAAACAGAAATGTTCACAGATTTACGTATAACTTACAGGGTATGAAGATGGTGGTGGTAGAAACATATACCGTTGAAATTTTTCCGCCTGAAATGGTGTATTAACCCAGAAATTAGTAAAACAACGACCAAAAATCTTTTTGATCTTTTAAAAGATCAAAAATAAAACGGAGAAAAGACTTAAGAAATACTGTGACTGTTTTTCACTGTTTTCTCAAAAAGTGGGCACCGTATGGGAATGAAATTTTCACAGATGACTGTTACTGTATCTGTCTTGATAATTTTGCCCATGAATCTCAGTATTTCTTTGATAAAAACCAAAGTATGATACTACCTTTAAGTTTTACCGAAACTTTTCCAGAGACAGCCCGAGGCAAAACATCAACGACTACGTGCAAGAATGCTGATATCACAGTGAACTGCTGGCGCGGTGGTTCATAATTATTATTGGTCCTGTTGAACTTATAATAATAATAATATGGCCATAAAATGTCAACACGAAACATGGGGGACAACTTGCGGCCAAAAGGAATGTCCACAACCAGACTGCCCTCAGAAAACCACAAATATTATTTGTTTGAATGCTGATTGTTTGATTATTTTGGCAGTAAATTATAATGAGATTGATCTGACCACCTTTATTGTTTCAACACTATCATGGGGCAAAGGTTATAGGTCGTTTCACTTCTCAAAGTATGAGGCCAAGTTTAATGTCTTTGTATGCATATTTCCGTCTTCATTGAGTGAAAATTACAATAAAGTTTAAACAATACATCAGATACTGATTTTGTGTACTGAAATTTATGTACGATTGTTTCTGTACGAAGCAAAATAAACTATGTTGTTTTGACTTTATAAATTTAATCCATGACGGAATTGGACTCGCCAATAGGTTTGTGCTGTATTATAGCGGCTACTGGATTCTCAGTTCTATTCAAAATAGAGCTAATTTTGACAGGAAATTTTCAGTTTTACAACTATTGCCCAGCAAGACATTCTTACTTGAACTTTGAACGTTGTGGCTTGATTTCGAAATGTATTTTTAAAAGCCAATATTTGAAGTGGTGAACTGATAACACAAGCAAAACATCTATAATGGATACAAATAGATCTATGCCGTTCTGGATTTAAATTTAGGATTTCCTTTTTTTGTCTGAAAAGAGACGGATATTGGGATTTCTTTACATAGAAGGAATGTCCAAGTAACGTCTAATGCTCGTTCGTTTTCCAAGTTATTAAAAAGTGAAGAAGTGGACAGATGAAAGTAACCGTGCTCTTTCATCTTTCTAATCTGTTTTAGTGATTCATCTTAAAGGTAATATCATACTCAAGGTTTTTATCAAAGAAATACAGATTAATGGGCAAAAATATCAAGACAGATATATACAGTAACAGTCATCTGTGAAAATTTCAGTCCCATACGTTGCCCACTTTTTGAGAAAACAGTGAAAAACAGCCACAGTATTTCTTAAATCTTTTAAAAGATTTTCCGGTCGTTGTTTTACTAATCTCTGGATAAATACACCATTTCAGGCAGAAAAATGTTAACGGTATGTTTCTAACACCACCATCTTCATACCCTGTAAGTTATACGTACATTTGTGAACATTTCTGTTTTGGTTTCTTACCAAAGTATGATACTACCTTTACCTTTAATTTTAAATATGGCGAGACAGGTGGATCATAAGTTGCCGAAAAAAAACCTGGATAAGCGCGGATTTCAGAGAGACATTCCGTCTTCTGTGCTGCAAAATAACAAGTTATAAATTTATGCCCTTCAGGTGTATTCATATACAGTACATTACTGTAGCAATTTGTTAAATTATGTTTCTCATTTTGTTTATGATGTATAACCATTTCTGCTTATGTAAGAAGATTTACGATAGGATTTAAGTAATACCGACGTCTAGGCCTGTAAGCCAGTACCCCGGGGAATACACTCGATCCCTAGTATTATGACAAGGACAAACAATTAAGTACCTTATAAGCTAAACAAGTGGAGTCACGATTGCAGGACAAAATCTAGGAAGAATAGCACTCTGTCAGTGTACATGTAGTCTAATCCTCTGTACAATCATGACACAATGCTTCCATCTTTTCCTTTGTTACCGCAATCTGCAGTCAATCCCCGAATTAAAACACTGTACCGGATATGTAATATCCTTCGTGGTCTCGATGTGGTGATTGAAAGATGTAATGGGGAATGGGAGACATGGTGCAACGGAACTGTTTTAATTTTGGAAGACTTCTTTTGTCTGGGCTACCAAAGACGCTATTGACCAACAAATTATCCGACTCGGACATATAAAGCAGCACTATTTTTCTCAAGGCTCCAAACTCTTGTCCGTAAATATAGCTTAAATGGTTGGAATAGTGGTGTTTTTAAAATTCTAATTCATACAGATCGCATTCTTAACGTTATAAAGAAATAGAGAGGAAATTTAAACTAAATCAGGGTGAGAGTTTCTTTTTACATCACCGTGTGAAATTTGAAAATTGAAGAAACACTGCAGTAATTAAGAAGCACGAAAGAAGGATGTGAACAGATTTCTTTTCATGATCAATTAAATTGCCTTCAAGTTCAAGTAGGCCTACGTGACAAACCACTGCATTAAAGGTAAAATCATACTTTGGTTTTTGTCAAAGAAAAACAGATTCATGGGCAAATACCAAAAATATCAAGGAAGATATAACAGTCATGGTGACAATTTCAGTCCCATAGGGCCTATATGGTGTCCACTTTAGAGAAAACGGCCACAGTAGTTAGTAAGTCTTTTCTCTTCTAGTTTTGATCTTTAAAATTAAAAGATCAAAACTAGTTTTGGTCATTGGTTTTACTCTGTTTTTTGATGAATACAGCATTTCAGGCTGAACAACTTTAATGGTATATGTTTTTACCATCACCATCGTTATAGGTAAATCTGTGAAGATTTTTGTTTCGGTTTGCTGCCTACCTTTATTATCATCTGATACACGTTTTATGAGTATAACAATATTTCGTCTATTTGAGAAGCCATTCACATCAAACGAAACTGGCCAGTGAATATATAGTGATGTGTTCCTGCAGTCAAGTAACGATCGAGTTTCACCTCAACTTCTCCGGTCGCATGCACGATTCCCACGAACAGGCCACTACACTTGTGAGTGTGATGAGTGTGGGTCGTATAGCTAGCGAGGAGGCCATGACCCCAAGAGCATGGGTATGTGATATGCCAGTTCATACACTCTTGCTTCGTCGCGAATAAGACACATTGATGTAAAAACATTATAGTCTTACCTTCAATCGACCAAGATGAAACTAAAGTAGACATAAATCCGTGTGTAAAACCGTCAGCATGAATGTTGCCTTCTAGAGGACTGTGCCTATTCTCTCATATCCTTGTGGTAGTTAGTGGAGACACTTCATTGAAGTGCGAACAAGATGACGAATTTGTTTGCACTACTATACCGGAAGTCTTACGACCTTCCCAGAATAATGAGATGTACGTGCTATGATCATGGAGGTAGATGGTGCTATACAGCGTGAGGTGGTTTCTAGGAGGTACCGATGAGGCGGTACGGTGTGAGTGCCTGAGTGGGCTGTATGGGGGTGCGCCAGCAGGTTGGGTTTATGGGTCTGATCATAGGGCGAGCGGCACTCCATCACCATACACACGTACCACATCGTCTGAAGTCGCCGAAAGTATTACAGAGCGCCTTGAGGGGATAAGCACAGCAGATCACTGACACCCAACCGCTGAGCCGTCTTAAAGGGATTAGAAAGACTGAGCTGGTAGTGGCTGCTTTTAGAGAGTGCGTGGTGCTGTAAACCTGTTCTTCCTAACTTTGTGACTTATTGCAGGCTCAGACAATCCCTCACAAACAAGTCTACGTCTCATTCAGGCTCTAGAGTGTCTAAATCTTATTACATGGTGAAAGATCATGGACTGAGACCAAATTAAAGAAGACTACTGAAGTACTTCGATCATCATTTGATGTTCGATGTTTGAAATTAAAAAAAAGTACAAGAATGTGATACACTTGTTTCGGGAACTAAATACATCCACCCTCCACCCCATCATGGAGGCGTTCCTTTCAATCATCCATGCAGGGCTTCAACTTTATCCTTAAATAAATATGTATAGACTCCGGCAACGATAGTGTCAGTTGTTTCAAGGAAATTGAAATGCCTTCTCGAACATTGTGAAGTGGAATTAAGGGTTGCCGTTAATAAATATTGTCCGAAATTATATCCATCTTTAATAATGATATTGTGATCATTCTTGGTTGTTCTCAAGATGTAGCTTGATGACATTTTCAAGCATGTTTTTAATTTGAGAATGAGTACCATGGTCCTCAGTCAAAACATGCAATTGGCTGTTATGTTCAGGGTCAGTTTCACGTATTGTCAAATGCCGCTGGAGAAAAATAACCATAATGACCTCGGCTATCCCAGGGTCAAGCTGGTAAAGGCGTCTGCACGAGGAAGCAGAAGTCGCAGGTTCGAATCCCATCACCGAAACGTTTTTCTCCATCGGCAGCTCGAAAAAAATACCTATGCCGTCCTTTTCATACGTATGTGTATTACTATAACCGAGGATGGGACCTTGAAGAAACTTTCCCATAGGGTTGTGCACAAACTAACTGACATATTTCTAAATGATCCTCCAAATCAATGAACTTGAAATTGTCATTTTGTTCATATTTAGAGCATTCTCTGTCTTCTATTAAAATATGGGCAGTAAGGTAGCTGGTACCTTAGGGAGACATCGAAAAGTCTCCCTAAGTCCTGATGTCTCCGTAATGTCCACTTTTAGACGCTAACGTGTTTCCTTAATACCCCATTTGTAATTATTAGGGTAAACCTGAATGATAATCTTTACCTCGTCACTATTTTCGTCTCCTCTTCCGATCTCACCTGATGTCGGTTAAAAATAATTTGTGCTTTTTCTAATTCGGTAATAAAAACATTGAATTTTGTTATTGCATGAAAATAGATCCTCTTGACTCAATTAAACTGTTGCTAAACATAGTCCCCTTTATTCTGTATTTATCATGAACTGTAGCTGAAGATAAGCTTTCACAGAAAGGCTTCTTTGTTGTGATTGACTGTAGATGATAAAAACAAAATTAATAGACCAAACAAATTGATAAATTTATGAGAGTTCTATTTTCCAATTCCAACAGTCTGCTGTGGTTGGAAAGTTGGTTTTTATGTTAATATTTACAATAACTACGATATAAATCCGACAGTTTTGATCTGGTTGTCTTGTTTAATTTGACGGTGTGGTATATACATGTACATAGTATAAATAGCATGTGCATAAATAGCATGCATGTGCTAAAATAGACCGATGATGCTTTTTGCGGCGTTCTACTGATATTAATACAATACATGTAGATAAGGCATTGTTCATCTTTTGTTCTCATGTTTACACTTGTTTTTATTTGGTGAACAGATAACATTCAGACTACCTATACTTGTATCTATTTTCTTGTATACATTTGATTGTTTTCAATAAATATATATAAATATATTATATCTTGTTAATAAGTAGGTTTATGCAATTATAGATTCAAAGTACAGTATAAAGTAAAATTTGAATATATCTGACGGGAATTTTCATTGGACTATATAGGCCTACAGGAAAACAATATCATATCCCTGTGGCTCACTGTTTGTCCTATCTTTAAAAGCAGTAATGTATACATGACAACCTAAGTTATGGAATTTGCAACGTAGCCTCCGTTAGGCCTATTTGTGTATGTTATAGAAGTACATGTATAATATGTTGTAGTGGTTCGAGTCTTATGGTGCACCACACTAAATAGTGTACGTCCCATTGACTTTTGTGTAAAATACCTCAACTTCACAGTTCAAAATAAAATGTTTCACCTAGAAGTCTCTCAGTGTTTGGTGCAATAATGCAAAACGTAGTTTGGACCCTCATCTACATGATTCTTTTCAATTTTTGGTTATAGGTAACCGATCAGATTTTTTGCTAATTGCCCAAAGTAAAAAACATCCCCAAAATGTCCATTTTCCCAAACCAACTTGCAGCCGGTTTTCATGAAGCAACCCACCACGTTCAAAACAATGTAGGGCCACATTTTAAGCCAAAATTTCTCAATTCTCCACAACAGGCTGAAACACTGAACTCCAGGTTGTGAAAACCAGTCATAATTACACAATGCACGACCCCCCAAATTGCTTATTTTAAAAACATTTAAGGGTACACAGAATATGATAATCAGCTCGGCGCATTGATGTTTGAGCTATTTAGTGTGGTGCACCCTTATAATCTGTCTTGACAGGTATACCGCCATTTACACAGTACACTTGATCACATGGGGCCAATTAATTTCATAGAGCTGCTTAGCAAAAACAAAAATCGCTAAGCATGACATTTCTGTCTTAATAAAAACCGGATTAACAACAAAATGTCCATGTGTTTTTGTGCATCAATTACAGTTGTTCTTTGGCTGTTGTTCGCTGACCATGAATATCAAATCGAATTTTCAGTGGTGGATTATTTTATTGGGCAAGCCATTTTTGTGCTAAGCAATTTTTTGTGCTAAGCAGCTTTATGAAATTGGCCCTGCAACTAGGGATTCCTCAAGGATCAGTGCTGGATTCACACCTTCTTATAATTATGATGTACCATGACTCTATCAATGGTAGTTTTGATTTTTTTTCCGTTGCCTAGGCCTATAGCATGCAATGGATGACACTTGACACAAGACAGCAGGTCATCTTCAGGACAGCGAGGAGTCATCTTCATCTTCCTCTTTATCTGCTTGTCCCACCACGCCCGGTGGATCTTGCAAGCAGTGACACGAAAATGAATGGGTGCCTAGAGTCACCGGAGCTCCTGAAGTCATCCGAAAATTGCCATGATATGACACACGACGGCACAAGTATGCATGCTTTCAGACTTTCTTGGTTTGGATACTCAAACAGCTGTCGTGCGAGGGCGCTCTCATTTACACACCGATAGAGTCCCTTTATTGGGTGCATTCGTTTAGCTCACCCGGGTCGACACCAGTCAACCTCGTCCCCCATTCTCTCGCTTGTTTTGTGCAGTAAAACACGACCATTCCCAGAAACGGCTGACCCGGGGAAGCTAAACGAATGCACCCATTATAAAGGGAATCTACACACCGACGGGCGCACTGTGGGCGCACTCTACTAAATAGCTCAAAAAACAATGCGCCGAGCTGATTATCTGTATTATTCTGTGTACCCTCTTTTTTATACGCAATTTGTGGGGTCGTGCAATTAATATATTGTGTAATTATGACGGGTTATCCCAACCTTGGGGTTCAGTGCTTCAGCCTGTTGTGAAGACTTGAGAAAGTTTGGCTTAAAATGTTGCCCTACGTTGTTTTGAACGTGGAGGGTTGCTTCATGAAAACCGGCTGCAAGTTGGTTTGGGAAAATGGACATTTTGGGGGTGTTTCTTGGGGCAATTAGCAAAAAAATCTGATCGGCTAACAAATCAAAGATTGATAGGAATCAGGTAGATGAGGGTGCAAACTTTGTTTTGCATTATTGCACCAATCACTGAGAGACTCCTGGATGGGATTTTATGAACTGTGAAGTTGAGGTATTTTACACTAAAGTCAATGGGACACTATTTAGTGTGGTGCACCCGAAGACTTCCTGCAGAGAATACCCTCTGTGTGGTGCTGATACTGATAAAGTGATAGTCAATAACTAGCTGTAAACCTTTTATGATAATCTTTCACCCTTGCACTGTGTGAAGGTCGGGCGGAATACCGATAGTTAACTCAACAAATCAAAAACAAACAAAAAATCCCTATTGTACTGATCGCAGTTGAACTGAGGCAAAGGCAGTACATTTTGTGATTTTCAAGATGGAGTTACTCTCTGGGATTATGTACGTGGTTGCGATGTTCGTGCTAGCGTACCTAGCAGTGAATTTAGCCGTGCCGGACGGGGGCCCTTTGCATGGATCCTACGCCGTCCCAGGTCGATGGTACTCCCTCAAATACTGCATCACCCACTTCCTGCTGTGGTGGAGTCAAGGAAGGAAACATAACATCAAGAGGAGAGCATTGGACTACAACCTGCTTCAAGAAAAGATGAGAGTAGTTGGCAAGATGGAATCTTTCAATGGACACGAGAAGGTATAAGCCGTCTTCCTTTGAGTTTGTGTGCATTTAATTTGTTTAAGTAACATACAAAGGTATCATGAATATTAAATGACAGTTTTGGTTGGGGAATCGATAATATGCAAACTGTATAATATATATTCTATATAATCTATAAATATTCTATAATATTTATAGAATCATTTAATATTCATGATTTATACTGCGGTACCCGCCACGATATTGGATTCGATTCACACTGCTGACCCCAGCTATAGGCTTTGTGGCCTAGCGGTATGGCATCTGCACTAGTAAGCAGGAGGTCGTGGGTTCGAATCCCACCTCAGCCAGCAGGTGATATTTCCACGTGCACTCACAAGCACTGAGTATACAGTGTTCATCCACGTCGGTGAAAGGGCAAGCCTAATTTGCATATAAAAAGGTATTGTACCGCATGTCGACTGCTTCCATTGCATAACCGTCTTTAATACTTTACCGATTCAATACCTCAGTCAGGTTTTTGCCAGTTTTTCCACTGTGTCTACATCGGATAAAGGCTGTCTTATGGCTAAGACGTGACTTTTCATCCGATAAAAGGCCATGCACCTGTGTTAAGCGCGGTAATTTATGCTAACTCTTAGATTTTAGAAACTTGAGGATAAAACTAAACATTAATTGTTTAAAACCTTTCAAAATGATGTTTAATTATTCGTTATTTGTTTGTGTTTAGGGCCACAATTCCTTGTATATCAATGGATGCGACCAAGAAGGTAAGACACGCATCGTGGCACGAATAGCCATCCAGCCCAATGACCAACGAGAAGTCTGGTTCCTACTCCGTCTACCGGGTATTGGCGACCTGGTGCTCCCAGGGCATCCCGACTGCCTGGTGGACAACGTTCAGCCAGGGGAAGGGTTCAGAGGGGCGGGGCTTAGCTGTACGCCCATCGACCCGCTGCGAACATGGAGGATTGCTTTTAATGGCATGTGCAGGTAATGATACAAATAGTCTTGTGTTCAGTTTTAATGCTATTTGCTCTTCATAGGCTCCTATCTCTGATGATAAAACGTGCAAACATATTTATCTTAGGATGTTGTAAATTGTAAAACTTAACTTAGCAATACTGTTATGGTAAATTTCTTTTTGCACGTGTGCATTTGTGACGTTGTCAAATATTACGTTTGCACTTCCATTATAATTGTAAGCGTTGCTGTATTGTCCAGTTAAATTTGCCGGCTGATTTCATTCGAAATTTAAGATCACGGCTGCAAAATAATGTGAAGTATTTTGTTCAAAGGGTATGCCGTTAATTGATGCACAAGTGCGGCCGAACATTTGACACCCTTGCTCGGACTGTGACCAGGGATCGATTTCATGAAGCCCTGCGATCGAACGTAACTCGAGTTACGAAGGATAACCTATCGTAGGGGACCTATCCCACAATGGGCTTCAATGCATCAAAAGTCCTACGATTGGTAGTGAGTTTATACCAAAAAGTTTGGTGAAATTGAACCCTGGGATATTTCTGCGAAGAAAACAATAACCAAATCAAATATGTATTGAAGTATAGACAATTGTTTTTGTAAATGTTGTGAATAAAGGTAGGCCTACCTAGTGTAAAGGTCTCCTTTCATCGTTTTCCTATCAGCAGGTTGGGTCGGGTGAAGCCCAAAGGTTGTGTCCAATGTTTGAGTACCAAGTTGTCATTAATCGCAGTGTAACCAACTGAGTTCACTTTGGGACCAGTCATTGTATCGATCTTATAAGTTTGATTTGTTTATTTTCTATATGGGCATACATCATAAAACTGAAGCAAAGGTTATAGACATAAATATCAAACACGAGTTGAGATCTGTACACTTTTTACACTGCAAAGCCAATCTCCAGAATTTTAAATACTCGAGAGTTTCCCGGGATTATTTTACCCCGCCAACACCCCAGCAACCATTCACACTTCTGAGACCCATTTGGTAACTCAAAAAAGTAGCACCCCTTGGATCTCGGCTTTGACACTTTTCCCGAGCAGGGGTAAACGTAAATTCCCCGGGGAAAGGCATGTATTCTCCGTTAATTTCTTTTTTTTGGTAGTGTGAAAGGTTCGACCAAAATACACCGGCAATTAGTTTCCAATGGGAAACTTTGGAAGATGGAGAACCGGTCTTCAAGTCAACAGCGCACGCGCAGGCAACGAGCGCATGCATGCTCACTATTTGTCTCGATACGAGTGAAAGTGGGAGGGGCATAAACAGCTCCTCTGAATTCGAATGGATCCGTTCTGTTTCGTTATTACTTTATAATATACTTACCTTCATATATTTGTCTGTTTGCGAAGAATTGGAATACGTGACGAATGGAGTGAGAATGATGACAGGCCATTGGTCCACGTTCGCTGTATTTTATTGTAAGTAATCAATTGAGGTTAACCGAGCATTGAATCAATTTTTCAATCCATACTCCTACCAACCAATTAGCGTACATGGGACCAACCGATCAACCAACCAATAAATAACCAATTCATCTTTAAAGTATAAACTAGGCATCCAACCGACCATGGATCATTCCAGTCAAAGAAGCCATTTTCAAAAAAACATCCCTCTGCAAAGCGGCTGAAATAGACCCACTTTCTCACCCAATTGCATCACAAATGATCACAAATGGAAGCCCAGAGTCCAGGCAGGAGGTCCAGTGCCATATTTCTTCAATTCCTCATTTTTTATAGCTCTCAGAACTCTCTTATTTAAAATATATTGAGTGCTTAACTTTTATTAATGAGCTCGGCGCACGGATTTTGGGACTATTTACTTGGGTGCACCCCTATCCATCCAGCCAGGCAGCCAGCCATTTAGCTATACCATAGCCTACCATTCCACTGAAGCACCAAAAATACCACATTTTGTTCCGATTCCCCACTCATATTTAACTTTTGCTTCAGACAGATAGAGTGAATTGACACACACAACTATAAATTGATTTACATCAAATTCACAATCCACCATTTCTGAAGATTATCAATTATTGTCTGTTTCAGGTGGAGTGCGTTTACAACATTCTACGATTTTGCAAGTGACGTAAATCTTGGACTAGCTGCAGGTTCAATATCCAGTGAGAAATGGACACAGAACTTTATCTACAAATGTCTGAAGTAAGTTGATATGTACAGAAGGCTATGGGCGTTTACGAAACGGAGGCTCAGGCTCAGGCTCAGGCTCCAGCTCTGACATCCATATGCTGAAAATAAAGGTTGTGTTTTTTTCATTGAAGCTAAAGCTCTTTTTGTTCTTTTTCAAACTAGAAAATCTACTCCAGAACCGCAGCCAAATGCCTCTGTTTTGATACCCGTTATTTCAGAATGGATTCACGAAATGGAGCCGGAGCCTGAGATGGAGCCTGAGCCTCTGTTTCGTAAACGCCCTATGTGTATTGGACGTTTGTTAGAAATTTTCACGGCAATTACAAAAAGATTCCGCCTTTTTCATTCGCTCTTACTTGATCACTGATTGAATATGTTTAATTAAAATTGATTTCTTTTTACTAAGATTTTTTAAAATTAGAATTGATTTGAAACAATTTTCCTCCGTTTCCAGTATGCAACAGGATCACTACACCCAGTTCGGAATGATACACGGAACAGTTCAAGTGGAGGACCAGGAAGAGATCTCACTGCTCATGCGCGGTGTCAAAGAACGTCTGATTGGTAAACAAGTTTACCTTATTTGCATATTAGCAAATAATTGTCACGATGACTTCACCGTTCAATACATTTGAGATTCCCACTCATCAAAACATTTTTTTTTACATATTACTTTGGAGAAAAACTAGTACACATTTATGATTTTATTTTTCTCTGTTTATTTTTTTTATGTTGAACTAAGATTAAAGTTACGATTAGAAACTCCTAAATCCAAAAATCTGTCCAGAAAAAAATGAGGTAATCTAATTCTCTCATTTTGTTTTAGGCGAGGAACAGTTGCATAATATGCATACTCATATCTCGAATTACATCGTGCTTGAGGTAAGAAGGAATATAAACTATGTTCTATGGAAGGTACTGTATAATGGTTTCGTATTTCTTATCGTGACAATTTACTAGTGATTATGACCGCTATAATTATTTGCTCGTTTGATTGACCACAACGTTGTTGTTCTTGCTCAAAATAAATTTGAATCATGTTGAAGAGATTGTTGTTTCTCGCTGGTACTTGTAATATTTTCTCATGCAGTTTATTGCGTTGGTTTCTATGTACAGAACGGCAGTTGTGTGTATACTGGGGCGTCATGTACACCAGGGAATTTGACAAAGTAAGTTAACAACAGTACCACTGTAAAACAACATATACATCAGCCACAGTAGCCATTTTTGTTGGAGAAATCAACAATCGTTTTCGAAACTTATTATTTAACTTGGCAAAGTATATCTTCTAAGGTAAGGGTTGCCTCCTGATTTGCCAATGATACTATCCAATGCTACAAAATGAATGCAAAGTCCAAAATCGAGGGATTATTTTCACTAAATGAGCTAGACAAGATTTTTCCAACGGTGCATAACGTACATTTTGAATAATTCATCTTTTATTAGTCTGTTGAAAGTTTAACCCTTTACTGTCTTTAAACACTGTTTGTGTAGCGAAAGTTTAACCCTTTACTGTCTTTAAACACTGTTTGTGTAGCGAGACGTCAGGGTTCATGATGAAGGCGGTTGGTGACGTCATCCCTGCGTCATCTGTTGACCTCCAATTGGCTGTTCTCATGGAGAATGCAAATGACATACCCAATAACTTCACTTACACCATGAAGCCCGAAAGTAAGTTTTTATCGTAAAGGTAATATCATACTTTGGTTTTTGTTAAAGAAGTACAGATTCATGGGCAAAAATATCAAGACAGATACAGTAACAGTCATCTGTGAAAATTTCAGTCCCATACGGTGCGCACATTTTGAGCAAACAGTGGAAAAACAGCCACAGTATTTCTTAAGTCTTTTCTCTTTTATTTTTGATCTTTTAAAAGATCAAAAAGATTTCGGTTTTTGTTTGACTAATTTCTGGATAAATACACCATTTCAGGCGAAAAGAGTTTAACAGTATGTTTCTACTACCACCATCTTCATACCCTGTAAGTTATACGTGAATCTGTGAACATGTCTGTTTTGGTTTCTTACCAAAGTATAATACTACCTTTTAAACAAATCTAATTTGTTGTTGATCGATTGGAATTGATGGCAAGGATATAAAAGGACCACAATATTATGTTCTCAATTATGTTATGTCCAAGTTTTATCCGGGAATTGTTTTTATAATCATTATTGACAGCTGGAAAGAGACTAGACATTAAAGTGCACATTGAAGACACGATTTACTTCAACATGGGGAACGACTGGTGTGTGAGGCTAGGCCAAGGTCTAAGCCGATTCACTGTCAACAGCGTGCAGGGATGGGGCGTGTGCCAGACTCTTAAACGGTAAGCGTATGGTTAACAGAACCAGACTATAGTGAACTTTATGACACCAACTAAAAATTTCCACTTAGATTCGAGATAAAGTTTGGTATTAATAACAAAATAAGCAGTTCAATCAAAGTTCACTACAATAACATATCTGTATGTGATTGGCAACTCATACAAGTAGCATTAAGGGCTATCTTTATCCATATTATAACTAACTAACCAACTAACTAATAATGATGATTATAATTTATTAATTAAAAAGCCGTATCCTTTTTTAGTGATCCCCCGTGTACCGTTCCCAGGTTGCAGCATTGCTGCGTGTATCATTGAAACGATCCTTGGGGTGTGGCGGTGTGTGCGTGGTTTCATGGCTTCTGACTGCCAAACGAACCAAGATAACTGACTATTGGGGTCACCAACAACATAGGCTGGGTGGCTCAGTTGGTAGAGCTGCGCCTGTACGGTATTCAGGATGTCGCCGGTTCGAATCCCGCTCCAGTCAATTTTTCTTTGTTCACTTTTCAATTTCTCTGCACTTGCTGCCTGACTTGAGAAAACAAAACTTCCAAATGGACCGGTCTTGAGCTGCCACTTCTGCATATTAAAAACTTTGTCGCATCTGCTCGTCACTGAAATCGTTGCGGCATTTCATACAGGAACTGCCATATGCGTATTGCACCCCGCGCTAAACATATCGCTATAGTTCGAGTTGTGAGTAACATTTCATACCATCTCGGTCTGGAGTTTAATTTACATAAGTTCCTCTATACAGTAAACTAAAATTCAACAACAGTTTTATCCCGAAACACCTTGTAAATTCGGTGGGAAAAAGGTCTTAAAACTGTCGGTTTTGTCTAGTTTTCGCTCTTCGCGTATGAATCACACGCAAAATGTACGAGTTTTTGGTGGAGTACGTTCGCTAAATTCAACAGCGCAAATAAACAAGAGGCCCTTCTAATCCATCTCGGTCGGAGTTTTATTCAGTATAAAATTCTGCAGATGTTCATGTAAAAGTCATTTTGATTGGTCTAGAGGAAGGTCTTGTAAATTTGCAACCAATTGAAAAACGCGTTTCTTTTCAGAATGCTCTCTGGCCTGGTGCGGTCACGTCAGTGACTCGTGTGTGCACGTGTACGTGTACGTGTATACAATATACATTGCTACACGTCACCCCACATTTCTTCCGTTGCTTTCGTCAAATTTTCTTCAATAAAATCACCACTTCACCTTTTATATTCGATAAGTATTAGTACAGATATATTCAGTCGACATTTTATTGTGTTTTGGATGTTGTAACATATTTTTGGATGTGAGAAAAGCAAGGACTTCTGAAGCAACCTTTTTGACTTCTTGTCAAGCTCGAACGTAGGCCTACGTATAGTACGTGCTGCATGTGCAGTGGGTGGACGGGACCAAACGGAGGGGTGTTCTCTTAATAATATACAACAGAAAGCTCGGAGAGTGCGATAGAAAACTGCTTTTCATCTGATCAGACATTCTGTTAGAAGCTGATGGATGTTTTGAATTAGATTTTTTTTCAACTGTTTTCAAATGTTAAATTGCATTGCCATAATTTTCGAAAGCAGGGGTGCTTTTCAACTGTTCAAAAAAAAATCAACTCTTTTGAAATGTTAAAATGTTAAAATTACTGAATAACTAGCTTTTATTCTATTGATTTCTTATTGTTATCAATAGAGCAATGTACATGTGTTCCCTAATCGTGTGGTAACCTTGTGACATGCCTTCTATTGTGACGAAGAAATAACAATAAATTAATATGTCTTGTGTGTTTCCAATATACAAAGTAGAGATTTCCTTTTGTGTGAAGCTTTTGTGAGGCTTCCCACCCCTACTTGGACACAATGGTATAACCCATAAGATCGATGCTATGCACAGTGCAGGGGGCACACACAGTGCATGTGTGTGACAATTGTTTTCTGCTCATTTAGACCTGAAAGTTTTTAATATGCATCTTCAACTGACCACCCAGTGTCTAGGAGTGAGATATCTCTCTGAAAGACATCTCTCCATGTAGTGTTAGGCCGACCACGTCTTTTAGGCCGACCACATCATAAAATGACTATCATACCTAAAGTATAAGAAACAATTTGATTTGACTGTTTAAATCTTAGGCTGGAAAAAGTCTCCATTCTTTATACTTCTCCATACCAATTTTTTCAGATGGAATTTTTTTTTTGCACTTACTGCAGGTATGAAGGCGGTAGACCGATGCAGGCAAGAGAGCCTGTACCCAAATTATACATGGAACCAATTGATGATGGGTCAGCTAGTGGATCTTTGGTTCTACCACTGACCGCTAGTTCATGTCAAATATCAACACTGACAGGTGGAAAAGGATCACAGCTGGCTAAACTGGTATCCCTACGCAACCAAATGCCATCACTTGAGGTACAACAACCAACGTAAAACTCGTCAGATCTTGGTTCAAACATTAGCTCATTATAAATTAAAGGTAGTATCATACTTTGGTAAGAAACCAAAACAGAAATGTTCACAGATTTACGTATAACTTACAGGGCATGAAGATGGTGCTGGTAGAAACATACCGTTATAATTTTCCGCATGAAATGGTGTATTTCTTCAGAAATTAGTAAAACAACGACCGAAAATCTTTTTGATCTTTTGAAAGATTTTTGCCCATGAATCTGTATTTCTTTGATAAAAACCAAAGTATGATACTACCTTTACAGAAAAGTACTGATTACAACGCTCATTCACACGGCCCGATCCTAAATCAAAGATTGTGAAATTTTCATCATTTTCCCTGCTACAGTATGAAGTTCCTCCGGGGTTCTGCGTGACAACTGTTGCGTTTGCATCTCACGTACAGGTATTATAGGACAACATTATCTTCCAACATTGATAATTTTTTGAATTACAATCTTACCGTCATTTTTAATTGGGTCATAACATTTGCGTGTCCATTACTGGTGTGTATAATAGAGTTTTAAGTTTGATATAATAATTATGAGCTATTTCGATCGATTAAAATAATGTTTCTTCAGTCAGTTGCTGGCGTTCTAACCCTTTGAAACATGGAAGTACTATCCTATTTACCGATCCGACGGCACGAAATACTGTCCGCCATTACTGGTGTGTCCCCGCCTGCCTTTTGTCCGGCAACAAAATAACTTGTGTAAATAAGGGTGTACGTCCCATGATTAAGGGACGGACACCCTGCAGTATAGAGTGTGGCGAACGTAAATCCTTTTGTTGCCGGACAAAATACGGGCGGGGACACACCAGTAATGGCGGGTGTTTTTTTACCTCCATGTTCGCGCCGTCGGATTGGTGTATAGAGAAATATCATAGAGGATACCATTTCTAACATCTAGCTTTAATATATTCAACAGGATAACGGTGCCTTGCAGAAAGCTGTAAACGAGCTAAAGGAAGTATCAGGCACTGTACGAGTGGATGACCTCAAGAAAACATGCGAAAGGTAAAGTTTACACGCCCTCAAGAAGGCTATAACCAATAGTGAAACCTCATCGTTGTTATATCTTGTATTTTTTCAAATTTTCTAGTTCCCTGCAATAAAGTAGGTTCATGCTTCCACTTAAGAGTATGAAACCAAACTTTCAATTTCATTGTGATTATTGAAGACGCATGGTACAGCATAGGCCCAGTAGCGAAAATGCGAAAGTACGATCGAATATTACATGGTGTTTCCGCAAGCCGATCTACATACATTGTCACCAAGCAAAGCCTCGAATCTTTCTTGAAACCAAACTTGTTTATGCCTATAATCTAAATTGCAAACTTTTTTTTGCTAGACAGGTTAACTTCCTTTTCTTTGTTTTCCTGTGGCATCTAGGACCGTCAGTCTCTTCGCCGAGACCGCCCTCTGTAGTCAACTAAAGGATGAAATCACAGCAATCTTCGCCAGGACATTTGATGAGTCACACGGCTCCAAGACATACGCCGTTCGCTCATCAGCCGTCGGTACATGTTTGGTGTATTATCCACATTTACTATTCTACTATTATTATTACTATTCTAATCATCAGCTATGGACACTTACAATGAATCGTCATTGTTCACAACGGCCATACTTCTTAAACAAAGACAAACACATTGCTATAACCAAGTGTAACAAGTGGTTATCATTATGACAAGTTTCATTATGTCAAGTTCAAACTTGTAATTTACAACGTGCCACACTAGCATATCATGAACATGAGCGCACAAAATTCAATATTTATGACGTGGCATTGTCGAGCACCATAGATATGTGTGCAAATATTTCCGGCGGGTGATGTCCCGACTGAGCCATCATACCAAATTATTATTAAAAAGTTCAAAGGGGAAAAATCGTTACATTTGTGCATACACGTTTTGAATAACGGTAAAAGTCCGACCGTCATTTTCCTTTTTTTTGGCGTCATTTGACCATTATTCTTTTCCTTTCCCAAAGACGTGTTGAACGGTAGTCCGTTCGGTTATTTATTCCATGTAAGAGAATATGATGAATCAACAGCATAATAAATAGATAAATAAATTAATGTGTTACGTAATAACAGGTGAAGATTCTTCACTGACGTCAGCTGCTGGACAAATGCAAACGTTTCTGGGAATGAACAGCCTTGAAAGGGTGAGTATTTCAGAGTGGTATATCCCTACCATTGAAACTAGATTCAGTTTTGAAAATAGGAATTAACACAGAGTCAGTCGTGTATCAAAATATTTTTCACGTCACAAATACCTTGGCACATACATGTAATTTGCAACGTGCGACATTTGCATATTACGAACATGAGCGCCCGAAATTCAATATTTGTGATGTGGCATTGTGCGAGCACCATAGATGTGTGCGCAAATATTCCCGGCGGGTGATGTCCCGCCTGAGCCACCATACCACATTATTATGAAGATGGCGCAGACGGAGCACGCTGGTTTGCAGGAAATTTGTATTCTCGCGCGGCATCTGTGACAAAACAGCCACGAAGTTGCATCGAATTTAACGTTGCTGTTGTGAAATTACACTTTTTGTGAGTAAATGTTTATAATTGTAGTGGTTCCTAAGCTCAAAATAGGTGAATTATAAAATGCTTAAAACTGTCCCGAAGTTGTAACTCAAACTTCAAGTCAGATTTGCCAGTAGGCCTACTTGACAGAAAATGGCCGACCATCCGCCAAAATAAATTTTAGTTGGATTTCGTCTGCCAGCGACAATTAGGTAAAGTAGTGGTTCACTAAAACTCCCGTTGTTTCTAAACTAACATGCACTGCTTATAAAATATTAAAAACAATATCCTAAAGTGTAGGGCCTACGTGGTGAGTTCAAGTATTTTGAAATGGTAAGAAGTGGACACATTTTAAGCATAATTCACCTATTTTGGGCTAAGGAACCACTACGTAAACATTTTATTCAGTAGCCGTGAAGATAAGAGAACAATACTAGCCACAAGCTGCATGCACGTGGCGGGCGAGAACTGGTCTCCATTTATTTGAACCACGTAGCTTTCAGCCTGTAATTGTCAGTTTATCATTGAAGTTATTAAGGAACCACTAATTAATTCTGACACCAGTTTAGCCTTGACAAATACAAGGGCCTACTTCTTTTTTGTTCTAACGTTAGTCCTTGAAATGTGAGTTGCATCATGATCAGTTTGAGCTACCGGTAAACACAATTGTCCTACTCGGTTTAGATTTATTGTCATGCTTTGAAAAAAGAGCCTAATTTCATCTCGTACATGGCCATTTAAAAAAACATATTTTCATCAGATTTTCCAGGCAATTCAAGAATGCTGGGCATCCAACTTCTCATTCCAAGCCATCCAGTATCGAAGGTAGGCCTATACACATGTGCATGTGTACTTGAAAGTCTAGGGTTCACATTTGTAACCTGGAAAAAAATAAAGAAATACCGTCAGGTTTTCTGGAATTGCTTCACTGAATGGGTCCCACGTTTTTGTATGTGTTAATTGTGTTAGTAGTCACACCATGAGCTCATGAGCTTCAAGTGTTTACAGACCAATCAGGATTTTAAAAAAAATTATTTTGTGCCGCCATGCAGTGTTTACTTAAGTTATGTTAAGTTATAAGCTGTCAATGTTACAGACTACAGAGATGTCTTTAATATATTTCTAATTTTTGTTGATGTCTGATGCAATACTTGTGTTTTTTATAACTGGTATGATATTATTGTTTGTTTTGCAGGCAGTATGGTCAGTCAGTGGATGCATTCATCTCAGTGGTTGTACAAGAAATAGTCCCAGCTGACAGTGCTGGTATGTGTTTAACATTAAATCCATTCTATCGTCAGTCATGTATATTATTTTTCTATTTTAGAGAACTAACCTGAGGTCTGCTATGAAATGAAAAGTATCAATTTATAAAATGGGAGACTTAATTATTTCACTAATCTTGTAAGAATCTTTGATTTTGTTTTTTATTTCTCTTATGTCTGTGTGCATGTTAAGGTGTGGCTTTCAGCCGTGATCCAATGACGGGTAATCCCTCCAGGATTGTCATCAATTCAAACTACGGACTCGGAGAGGTAATCAACCCTCATCAATGAGGTTATGAATAATGACTATTGAGACATTGCTTGTGAGGAAATGTTGGCTTAAAGGTAGTATCATACTTTGGTAAGAAACCAAAACGGAAATGTTCACAGATTTACGTATAACCTACATGGTATGAAGATGGTGGTGGTAGAAACATACCGTTAAAATTTTTCCGCTTGAAATGGTGTATTTATCTAGAAATTAGTAAAACAACGTCCGGAAATCTTTTTGATCTTTTAAAAGATCAAAAATAAAAGAGAAAAGACTTAAGAAATACCGTGGCTGTTCTGCACTGTTTTCTTAAAAAGTGGGTACCGTATGGAACTGAAATTTTCACAGACGACTGTTACTGTATCGTTATTCCTCTTTCATTTTAAAGGTAATATCATACTTGATATTTTTGCCCATAATTCTGTATTTCTTTGACAAAAACCAAAGTATGATATTACCTTTCAAATGAAAGAAGGATAACGATGTATCTTGGGACACTTTTTCAAGTCTCTACGGCCAGAATACCCTATAACTTGATACTTGACTCATTCTGATTATGCACACGTGTCCTTTGGAAAAATCAAAGATGGTCTTGACTCAAAGATTCCTGTCAAAGTTATAGTAATGTGGACTAGTGAAAAATGCTCCCCTCTCTAATCTTTGAATGGGAGACTTTGAAGAATCGGTCTTCAAGTCAACAGCGCACGTGCACGCAAATGTGAGCATGCGCGCGTTGTTTTGCGCATGCGTGCGCTGTTGACTTAGAAGACCGGTTCTCCAAAGTCTCCCATTGAATGCTGTATGTACCTTGTGGTTATTTCTCACCAGTCTGTAGTATCAGGAATGACAGAGGTAGATACTGTGACACTCACTGTAGATGGGAGAATGAATATCACCGTAGTAGACAGGAAGATTGGACTCAAGGAGGACGTGATATCTGTGGCAGGTTGGAATTTCTGAGAATCTTTTTGTCTTTTAGGTCTGAAGTTTAGTTTTTTTTTGTTTATACTGTAACTCTTGTAAAGTTGCCTGCTTGTTTGTTGGTCAAATAAAAAATAATAATAATAACAACGACGAAAGGTTGCGATAATTATTTTTTCATTGGCAGGGATGAGGTTGGTTGGACAGTGATGAGATGAATTATTCAGAATTTCTTTTATCCCCTCCCAAAAATGTAATACAGATTCTGTTGACTTTCATTGAACAGTAGTATTTAGATGGGGGACTATTCCTGGCATTGGTAGTAGCTATGGTTTTATTACTTGATTGACTTGGAGTGGAGGCATGCTTGGAACTATACCCTTATTTTTCAATCCCCTTTGTACTGTAATATCATCATCGGGTTTGTTCTACTTTAAGGAATTGCTTTTGTTGAGTAGAGATGTGTATAAGCAGTAACTTCTCACTGTTTTTCTTGCTTATTACCAGAGGGAGGCGGAACCCAGACCACACACCAGACTGATAGTAAAGCAGCCACTTGCTCCGTGACGGACGAACTGTGCCTGAAACTAGGAAGAATTGCCCTCAAGGTATCACTCCTATCTCTGCTTTTATAAACTAGGGCCAATTTCTTGGAGCTGCTAAGCACAAAAATTTGCTTGCCCAATAAAACAAACCATTGTTAAAAATTTGATTTGATATTCATGGTCAGCGAACAATAGCCAAAGAAGAATCACAAGCATTAATACACAACTTATGAAAATTTGGTTGTCAACCCTGTTTTTATTCGGACAGAAATGTCATGCTTAGCAAATTTTTGTGCTAAGCAGCGCCGTGAAATTGGCCCTTAGTCATTTGGTGAAATTTGGCACAAGCTCTTTGTTTTGGTGGATGGTATATAGATCCATCCATGTACACACAGCCATGATTCCATATTCATCTCATATACATTATCGTGTGATAAATAAGAAATGGAAGACATGTGCATATGCTGCAGGTTCTGGTGGAACAGGAAAGATGGCCCTTAAAGGTAGTATCATACTTTGGTAACATACTGAAACAGATATTTTCACAGATTTACCTATACATGTAACTAACAGGGTATAAAGATGGTGATGGTAGAAACATACCCTTAAACCTTTCTGCCTCAAATGCTGTTTTTATCCAGAAAAAAGTAAAACTAGTGACCAAAATTATTTTTGATCTTTTAAAGATAAAAAAATAAAAGAGAAAAGACTTAAGAAATAATGTGGCCAATTTTCACTGCTTTCTCAAAAGTGGGCACCGTATGGGACTGAAATTTTCACAGATGGCTGTTACTCATATCTTCCTTGATATTTTTGCCCATGAATCTGTATTTCTTTGACAAAAACCAAAGTATGATATTACTGTAAGGGCGGGACCGAGTGGGTTGTGGTACAACAAAGTAACCCAAACGGCACACCAGAGGATTCTCTCCACCAAATTGGTTTTTAATTCTGATATCAGCGAGCGGTGCACAGGCCAGCGGCATGGGAGCGAGCACATTCGGGGAATGGCAAGTCACCGCTTGAGGGCGCTGTCACGCACTTCGCCAATATCACTTAAGTTTACCTGATCCTCACATTACCTTTAAGGGGATTTGTTTTTAACAATTTTTTTTTACAGAGGATAATTTAATGAACACTTAAAGGTAAGGCCTGGGAGAAGTGACAAGGATGAAATATTAAGTTCAGAAATCTCTTAAAGCATGATCATATCATAGACAGGAAAAACAAGGATTTTGTAGTTGAGCAAAACATTGATGAATATGCAAAAGTTGTAGAGACCAGTTCAAGTTGATTTCAAATGGAAATGGACTATTTGTGGAAACAAAGCAGTCAGCTGTGCATCACTTATAGCTTTGCCGTTTTCGTTGTCATTTTCTCATAATAGTTGGATGAATGTTTCTCTGATGCAAGGGACATTGAATGGGCGGCCATTGGAGACAGAGTTTATTTACTCCAGGTACTGTATTTCTTCACACTTTTATTCCATCTGTAGCAATTATGCTGCTTGTTGCTTTAGAAATTGCTTGAAATAATTTATTAATTGCATGGAAAACATGATTTTAGGCCAAATCCTGAAAAAATGCACAGACAAAGCAACAAGACACCGGTATGTTATACGTTCAACACTCAACATTTAAAGTGGATTGTTTGTACAACGGAGACTGGACATTAAGATGACCTCTTCCTTATCAGAACTTTACAAGATTCATTATTATCATTTCACTGATAATTTGTTTTGATTTCTGTCTGACAGGCTCGATCTATTACAACATTTGACGTGCCATCCCGCTATGAGCTACTTCATGAGTTTGACACTGGTCTTCCCATTGATAAAATCTGGATGACAACTGCTAACATACAGTACGTCCTTATATTCTAATTTATTAACAATCTATTTGTATGCATTTGTATTTGTATGTAATTTTGTTGTGGTGATGGGTGCAGACCAGTAAATAGGTCCAGATCAGTCCGCGGAGCTCATCAAAATCTTTTTTATAAAATCATTTGCTGGGCCCTACATGGGAAGTCTTGTCAAGAAAATGGATGGAACCCGGTCACCAGAGTTTGGACTTTCAACTTTGAGCTGTTTGGATGAATTCTGGCCCTAAACTCGCTCTACTTGAGCCTGTAGGGCAGGGGTACATTTTTTGAGTCTGGCACCAGTCAACATATGGCCGTTTTCAGGGTGTTTTCTTTTGGATGGATTTTTCTCAAAAAGTCATTACTATAGAAAATTGAAAAGAAAATGAAAATGGAAGTTTTCAGCTTCATTTTAGTGTATGACTTGAGTGTCTGAGAAATTGCGGGCTATTTAGCATGGGAGCCTATGGGAATTTATTTACTGATCTGCACCCTGATGGGAAGGGGTGGGTGGGGTCATGGGCGAACATTGCCTCAGGTAAACCTTTTTCTCTCCTTGTTAAGGTTACTCTGCATCCCAGCTGAATTTTAAGTGAGGTAAAGTCTACGAATTTGAGGGAGGTGCCTCAAATTATGAAAATTTCATGGAGTCATAGACTCATGTCATCCATTCAGAAACATGATGTCCTCGGTGTAGGCCTATTTTCAGGCTTAGACAAATGAACTATTGGAAAGCTCTCTATTTCCAGCTCATTTCATTGTCAATAGAATCTCTGTTTTGGATTTGCTTGAATTTCTATCCATTTTGCAGTTACCATTTGAAACCATTGACAGATGATGTAAATCATAAAATGATTATTTTTCTCAAAATTAAGGGAGATGTGCCCAGGAGCTGTATCACCTCTTACAGTGTCAAATTTCTTTGTTGATTGCGAGGTCCTTAACCAGGTAAAGATGTTCACTGTGTAAAGACTGACTCATCAGGGCTGAATGTAAATTTGGTGTGAACGATATCCATCCGTAGTGTACTGCATTACATCCTATATTGGCTTGCAAAACTGCTGTAATCAAAGTATCTTTCACTCATATTGTATAGACACACACAGTAGATTCTATCAAAAGTTCATACAAATGCAATCAAGAAGATGACTTACCAAAAAAAATTCTCAGAAAAATTTGCTAATGTGTTCTATGTCACAAATGTCAACCTGTTTTATTGCAAATAATAAAAATAATAACAATTCAAATTTAATTTATATTGCGATCTTCACATACAAGGTGTCCCAAAAAAAACGCAACACTTTGTTTCAAGAACTTTATATTAAAATTGAACTCTTTATCACTTCAAGATTCAGATATGTGATACATCCATGCCTTGGCTATCACCATGTAGAATTTGAGCAAAATTGGACTGAAATTGAGGGGAAAAACTAAGACTGAATTACCCAACCTCAAAACCCGATTTTCATCTTTCTTTCATACACATTCTGTGTCCATTGACCACTCTGCGTGTTATCCTTGCAAATTTGTTTTTAAAGAGAACTCTTTCAATTGGTCAGATTTTTGCCAATTTCAGCCAGATTTTGCTTAAATTCTACTTGGTGATAGCCAGGACATGGTTGTATCATATATCTGAATCTTGAAGTGAAAAACAGTTTAATTTTAACATAATGGTTCCCGACATAGTGTTGAGTTTTTTCTGGGACACCCTATATAATGATCAAAATGGCATTACAATAAAAGGCTGTAAGTTCCACTAAGAACATACATTTCACCTATGAATTGGCAGAAGAATAGTTTGCATTTGCCAGTTAGCAGAGCAGTGAAATGAGTATTATACAATTATTAAGCACTTGCTGCCTATCTGACTGGCCCGACAGAAAGCCTGACGGACAGACAAAAAAGCACTAATAACACAATATTACAATTAGCTTGTCATTAATTCCTGAAGCATTGTAAATGATCATTTTTTGTCCAAATGTGTTATATTCAGGTTTCTAGTATTAATACTGGACGGCCGATGTCACTGCCTGCTATGCAGAGTATCATCATTGCTAATAACCATGCCTTCATTAGTATGACGGTTAGTATCAAAACTGGAGGTACTTTGGTAATTATAAGCATATTACAGTTATGACGGTCAACCTTTTCTGTTGAATTAGAAGCATATTGGACATGAGTCTACTCAAGACATCTGAAGATTTTGTCCCCAAATGAGTCAGTTTGCACACAAGTTTGCATATCTTTTCAAGTGAACGAAGAAAAATTGACGCCGATTCAAACCGGCGACCTCCTGAATATCGTACATGTGCTCTACGTTGGTGGTGACCCCCAATTGTCAATTATCTTGGCAGCTGCGTGTATCGATGAAATTATCCTTGGGGTATGGCGGTGTGTGCGTGGTTTCATGGCTTCTGACTGCCAAACAAACAAAGATAATTGACTATTGTGGTCACCACCAACGTAGGGCTGGATGGCTCAGTTGCTATAGAGCGCCTGTACGGTATTCAGGAGGTCACCGGTTCCAATCCCGCTCCAGTCATTTTTCTTTGTTCACTTTTCAATGACTTTAAATTCAGTCAGTTTCCCTTGTGTTTATTTGATGATTATCTTTTCAAATTGCCTATTACCTGGGTAATTGGCAGTGTTTGTTGTAGTTGACATTACATTGACCAAACCTTTGGAAAGAGTAAAAGTAGGCTTATTAATTTATTGATTATTGACTTGTATGGATATTCAGATAAAAAGAAAAGCCAAAGAAAATAGAAAACTAACCATTTTTATGAAGGAGATTATAAATGAGAACTTAAAGCAGAATTTTACACCAATCTGCAATTGGTTTTCTTATATTCTGGTTCAACTTCCCCCAATAATTTTCGTCATGGTTTCAGAATTTGGTCTCCATGTTCTTGAGGATGACTTCCCTACCCGGAGATGTAATGGGTGGAATGCTGTTTGGAGAGGTAGGGATCGAATTAGGGCGCCCCTTTTTATTACTGTGGTACTTATTTCTGACCGACCCATATTTTGGGCTCCGACCAAAGAAAAAAAAACTGCCGACCCTGTCCAGAATGACATAATATAAAATTGAAGAAGGAAAAAAAATCCAGAATTTCTGGAGACAAATTTAGCCAAGAGGTCTACATTTGTATACTTTCTATCACAGAAATAATAAAACAAATATTTAAGCGAGATTACAGTGAATACAATGAACATTTCTCATCATTTTCTTTAGGGCATGGGCGTAGATCCCGGTTGCAACCCCCCCAGGTTTTCACTTTTTATATATATAAAAAAATATTTTTTGCACAAACGTATATGGAAGAACGACCCAGCTACATGATCAACCCTTCCAGGTCTGAGGATGTGTCTACACTACTGCTTTAGGGTTTTATGTATTCAGCCAGATTTTTTGTTCACCAAACTTTTTATTGGTCCGACCGACCGACCCTCCCTCAAAGGGAAAAAGAAATGAGAACCACAGTTATAAAAAGGAGCGCCTTTATCAAGCAATTTAGATCTGAGGCGCCTAGTCTGATTCACTTGATGAGTCTTAGTGAGAGCTTATTCAAAGGCAATCAAGTGGCAGTTTGCGATGCAAATCAAGGACAAAATAAATCATGAAGAATCCTTGATGATCAGTATGCCTAAATTTTTGACTGGTGCTTATTTGTTTCATTGCACTGTTTGTTTTGCAGGATTTTGATGTGCGGTGCGTCAGAGAAGGGAAGAAACTAAACAAGCCTCATATACCACTATGGCTCACGTACATCAACAGGATTAAGTTTATCCTTGTAAGTTTCAAATTAAGTTCAAAGACGCATATTGCTGTGATTAGATTTCTTTTGTGGACAATCTTGGAGATATTTTTGGTTTTGCTCTCAGCTATAGAGATCAAAGCTTACATCCCTGAGCTAGACACTTTGCAATTAATTGCTTCTCTCCACCCAAAAGCTGAAATATGTCGCTAGCCTTTAACCGATGTTATTGTTAAAATAGCAACCAAGGCTGTTTGCTCGATCACATAAAGTCATGACATGATTGATTAGTTTGTTAAAACAAACAACAAATAGGAGGAATATTGTAAATAACTAGTAAATACTGCATTTCAGCCAGAGTCTATTACACTTTGAATCTTTTGTGAGTATATGTGGTTCTTAGGGGAACTGATGGATTCAACGTTTCGGAACAGTATACTCTGACCTTCACCAGGAGACTGTTACAATCCCACTACTTTCACCATGAAAACCCTGAAAATTGCTTTTGTCCATTTTATACAGAGAATCATGAGCAGTCGGCCAACATTTATGAGGAAGTTTGCCGAGGCCGTCACTCACCTGACAAAGCGATGGGAGACGGCACAGGACCAGTATGATGACATCTGCAGGCATCCCAATGACAGAGCAGAGGTACTTAATTATCTGTGATTTCATCTAATGTAATGAGTAAAGTGCCCATGATTAACCCTAAGCTTCAAGATGGCTCCTAGTGGCTCCGAAGAGCTCCCCCCTGGTGCTTTCTCAAACTGGTCTGAGAGGAAATGCCACAACAGACTGAGAACTGGAACTGGCTGATGCAGGGTGTCTCTCAAGAAGTGGGGCTTCCAACACACTGATAATGTGACCTGTATATGTGGCACTGAGCCACAAACTATGGAGCACCTCTTGAAGTGTCCTCTATTGGAGCGCAAATGCAAAGCTGAGGACCTTGCAGAGTACAATGATATTGCTAGGTGTGTCCAGCTTTGGCTGAAACACAACATCTGATGTGTGTGGACACGATAAGAAGAAGAAGACAGGTTGGATGAATCTTCAAATTAGCCACAAATATTCAACAGTATCCCCTTCTGTGACAGCTTGCGATGATACAATGAATTTGTCCTGCTTCTTCCCCTTGTACAGATCTTGCTATACCATGGGTATGAAACACACAAGTCAGCAATACTGCAGGAGATAGTTGGATCTTTACTCGCCAAGTACACAGAAAGTAAGCAAGTCATCTGGGCCTTGACTGGTGATTTAAATGAACCCGATACCTTCCTTTTGCTAAAAACTGACTGGCATGAAAAACGTCCATTTTGTTACCATTAGGGCGCCCCTTTTCATAACTGTGCTTCTCATTTCTTTTTCACCCTGAGGGAGGGTCGGTCGGTCGAAAAAAAAAAAGGTTTGGTGGAAAAACAAATCTGGCTGAATACACAAAAACCTAAAGAAAATGATGAGAAATGTTCATTGTATTCACTGTAATCTCGTTCGAATATTTGTTTTATTATTTCTGTGATCAAAAGTATACAAATTGTAGGCCTATTGGCAAAATTTGTCTCCAGAAATTCTGGTATTTTTTTGTTTTGTTTATACTGTATTATGTCATTCTGGACAGGGTCGGCGGAAAAAAAAAAGGGTTTTTTTTTTTTCGGTTGGAGCCCAAAATATGGGTCGGTTGAAAATAATTGTTTGCTATAATTAGTACTTTTAAATATCACAGCTGTGAGTCTGAGATTTGGGGATACAAGTTTCATATTTCAAGGTTTCAATTTTCCCCGAATATATGATCTCTAGAAATATTTTCCTGTTTAGCATGCACAGTTTTGTGTTAGGCTGTGCACAGAGGGTTGGGTTAAGATTATGGTACCACCAAGCTAGATAATAACTACCAGACTGAAGCATGGATGAACAAAGAACAAATTGACGAGCTAGCTACCCTTATTGCACATTTTGTAGTTTTTCTGCTTTCGGATCAGTAAGCTTAATTGCTTTATGTCATCATTACATTCAGGGAAACTTCTCCCCACTCATATTGCACGTTTGCTGTCCTCCTGCCCGGATGTTGAGAGCGCCAATGTGCCACTGGCCTTACAGGTGAGTAATAGTAGTAATAGTAGTAAATGCAGGCAGAACTGGTGCCCAAAGAGCCAGTGTCGTGGGCCCTGCCACTTTTCTAACTGGCCCCACAGGTCATACAATGTTTCTCCAGCAAATTATTTTTCTCTGTCAAGTTATATTAGATGCATATTGTCTCACAACTGGCAACCCTACTTTGAAAATCCTTTGCTGTCATTGATAGCAGCTAGTGAAGGTTAAACCAGGGTCTACTCTGTGTAATATTGCCAAGATTGCAGCAAATGACAAAAACTACATAAAGGTAGCATCATACTTTGGTAGCATACCAAAACAGAAATCTTCACAGATTTACCTATGTATAACTTACAGGGTACAAAGATGGTGATGGTAGAAACATACCGTTAAAAGTTTTCTGCCTGAAATGCTGTCTTTATCCAGACAAGAGTAAAACCAATTACCGAAATTATTTTTGATCTTTTAAAGATCAACAATAAAAGAGGAAAGACTTACTAAATACTGTGAAAGTTTTTCACTGTTTTCTCAAAAAGTGGCCACCATATGGGACTGAAATTTTCACAGATGACTGTTACTGTATCTGTCTTGATATTTTTGCCCATGAATCTGTATTTCTTTGACAAAAAACAAAGAATGATATTACCTTTTAAGTAGATGTTGTGCAGCTTTTACAAACTTTAAAAGCAGATAGGGCTTGGTTATTGACACTCATGATTTTGCCATGTATTCCTTTTTACTGCTAAATATTCATGACAGAATCTGGCCATACTCATCATGAAAGAAGGGAAGAGCGATGCCTTTCAGTCAATGACGCCAGTTGACGCCCTCGATTGGCTGCAAGCCCCCTCTAGTGGAGAAGCAGGGCAAGCCTTCTCTGCTTTCCTACATCGTCATGGACATCGATGCATCAGAGAGGTATACTTGCCTAGTAACTTCTTGCAAAATCTTTGAAAATTAGTCAAGTGCATTCTTTTTGCGAAGACATTTATCTTATCATCAATTTCATTCTGTTTCATTTACCGGTAGGTGGCAATGCATGAAAAATCATGGAGCATGGATCCTATTCAAGTTATACCAAGCTTACAGGTAAATGAATATGAAAATATTCTAAACCATAAATGTACATCCAGCTTGTTAACAAACCAAAACAGAAATGTTCACAGATGTACGTATAACTTACAGGGTATACAGTTGGTTATGGTAGAAACACTACTGTGAAAATTGTTCAGCCTGAAATTCTGTACCATTATTTATACAAAAAGAGAAAAACCAGTTTACACCAAATCAAAAAGATCAAAAATGTGACGGCTATTCCCAAACAATTGGCGTAACGATAGCACTGCGCACTTGCGCTAAAGATAGCACCGAACTTCAGACAAACATTGCAACCGGCCATGCAAACGTGTGAGTGGGGCTATGTATGCGCGTGCATGCATGGTGTGACGTCATTAGTGCGGAACGCTATTGCAATGGCTTGTCGTCGTTTTCTACTGCTTCCATTGATCAATTGAGCATAAAATTTCACAGGTTTGTTTTTATTCCATGACAAATCAAATTATGAGCAGCCTGCACCTTTGTATGCCATTTTAAAGTTATGTTTTGACTTAGCCTCCCAATTAGTTTCTCTTCAGCACTGCTGAAATGTTGCTATTCATTTGTTGTTGTTGTTGTTGGTGGTGTTTTTGTAGGCGATATTGGCATCAGGCTCACACGCGCCGTCAGAGGAGAAACAGGTATTGAGTGCAGCAGAGGCAGTGGATAAGCTAGGTCTACCATTACCTGCACTTCTTAGGTATGTACAGAAAACATGCATGCTTGTCAGTTGAATCACATACTAAGCTACTAAGAAGCTTAAGAGTCCAAAAAGTCAGGTTGGCGTAGCGGTTCTTTCCTCGCCTTTCACCTCTGCGGACCGGGTTAAAGTCCGGCTCGGTCCACAAGTGGATTGGGTTTTCAGTCCCTACCTGATTCTGTGGGCTTTACCTAGAATATTACTCTGGGGTTTTCCTCCCACCTCTAAAACTGTATCTTCTTCTCATCATCTTTCCATAAAAGTTTTCATCAGGCTTTCGAGCTACAGTGCCTAGGGCGCTTTTGATGAATCCTTTGTGTCATTACCAGAAATAGATAATAATAACTCAAACAACCACCTGGCAATCCTTGAATGTTGGATGATTGTACATATGGATTATTTTCTTCTCATGGGCTCTCAAAAGTACTAAATATTCTGTGGTATTCATTTGCTTTAGTGATGGGAAACTCGTATGTAGGCCTTTATACTATGACCCATTGTGACATGATTTGAATTGACCAACTGAATATTATACATAATTGCTCAATGTCATCTCAACAGAAAAATTCTCATCTACCTCGTGCCGAAAACAAGACAAGGCGTGTCTGATCGAGAATCCGGCAAGGTAAGAAGAATTACTTGTAATCTTGAAAAGGAACTTGTTTGAAATGCTTGTATGAGGGGTTCCAAGGCAATGTGTTGGCATGGGCTGAGTAAATCAGCACGAGACAGTTTTCATGCTGATCAGGAAAACAGGGCTTTACTCATCAGGCAAGGGGAACAAAGGCTACAATGTATGCCTCGGTTAATACAGGAGAGGGGCACACCTAAAGTGCCTCCCCATCTGGCAAACACCATAATGATATATTCTTGTGTTTTGTCCTTATGTACCCCCTGGTTGGTACAAATTTGCATTTCTGTTTTTCAATAATTTCTTGACTCAACTCTTGCTGAAACAAGAGTTAATTGAAGACATATTATTCCTGGTTATCTTGCTATATAACAGGACATTAGAGCAAAGAAAAACAAAGCAAACGAAAATGAGTCTTGGAATAACACATCAAGTTTGTTAATAATAGTAAGAATTTTCCAGTGAAAGATTTCCTCATTTTGAGTAGGGATTATGCTGAGGTCTGGTTTGCATTCGATGTATTTTAGGTATTAAAGTGTATGTATAGATTAAAAGAGCCATTATTTTGTTTTGTCTGATTTGTGTTTTTTTCTGACATGCAGTCAATGTTCATCAAGATTAACCACATCTTGAAGGAAGCTTACTGGAGACTTGCCAATCTGATGGTCAGAGAGGTAAATATTTATTGACTATCTTAATTGGTTTGAGATCCGAAGCACAGGCTGGATAACAATATACTTTAAGGATTTCATTTGGAAAAAGTTTTAGAACAGTACAATTCATCGAGGATTAGATCAACATAATTTGGAAATATGTCAGATGAATTGATTTCTCAATTGTTTGATCTTACTCTGGTATTTTATCTAACATCCTTATATAAACTTTTTATCTCTGATGAACATACTTGGGTTTTTAAGTTTCTTTGACTTTTTATTATATGCCTTTGTAATTTTTATTGTTTTAATGTAATAATTGTAAATCAAACTGTAATTCAGCTTCTGGCTGCGAGAATTTGGTAAATAAACCATAAATAATAATAATAATGATAATGTAACACAGTGTTAGAAAAATACTGCTAAGGCAAAATTTGAATGAGCATTTGCTATATTGTACCTGTACACAAATTAGTATAATTTACATCATGCAAGCTTTTGAAAACAAGTTTCTTTATTCCTGTTGGATAATACAGGGTCGACTGCCAGATGAAGAATTACTATTCTTCTTCACTAATGATGAAATAGGTCGCCTTCTACAAGAAAGATCCCCAGCTCTCATTGCAAGGTAATCCAGTATTAATCTTGCCATCGTACTGTACACATGAGTAACTGTAGAGACCTCATAATGTGAAGATTAAAAGTAATATCATACTTTGGTTTTTATCAAAGAAATGCAGATTCATGGGCCAAAATATCAAGACAGATACAGTACCAGTCATCTGTGAAAATTTCAGTCCCATACGGTGCCCACCGTTTGAGAAAACAGTGAAAAACAGCCACAGTATTTCTTAAGACTTTTCTCTTTCCTATTTGATCTTTTAAAAGATAAAAAAGATTTTCGGTCGTTGTTTTACTAATTTCTGGAGAAATACACCATTTCAGGCAGAACAATTTTAACAGTATGTTTCTACCACCACCATCTTTATACCCTGTAAGTTATACGTAAATCTGTGAACATTTCTGTTTTGGTTTCTTACCAAAGTATGATACTACCTAACTCCCCTGACAACGAATGTCAGAAGTCTCTTTTAAATCAGCAGTTTTTATTTATGCCTGCCCTTTCAAATTTTCATTGAAAATCTTGAATTCTTATTCTTTTTATTCACTTTGTTAAATCTGTTGTCCATTAAAAATTCCAAATGTATTTGTTAAATCATCATGGTGAAATATATCCATGGAAATAACAATTGAAAATATATTTGTTTGATTACAAGTTGTTTTATCCATTACTTTACATCTGAAAGTCCAAATTCTCATTTTTCTCATTTTTTTTCTTTTACCCTTTGAAATCAAAGCTATCCTTGTATTTATTTTGTTTAAAGGGCACTGCGCAGACGGCGTATACTCCCAGAACAGAATGCACATAGGTTTGCTCTGACTTTTCATGGTAGACCACAGCCGGTAAGTGTGAAGTTTCTAAAGGTCAATTAAAGTATCATTCCATAATTATGGAACATTATTCCATGAATTTAATTGAATTCTTTAAAAATTTAAACAATAGATGGTGCAATACCTTTAATTCAAAGCTAATAAAAAGTGGGGGTTTTGTGAATTTTAAAATAACTCGCTTTTACTTTGATAAGCACGCTAGCAATTCTGCTATATTTTAAAATGATGTTTCATGCTATATTTAACCAAACACTGACAACAAATGTTTTTTTTTTAAGGTAGCATCATACTTTGGTAAGAAACCAAAACAGAAATGTTCACAGATTTACATATAACTTACAGGGTATAAAGATGGTGATGGTACAAACATACTGTTAAAATGTTTCTGCCTGATAAATGCTGTATTTATCCAGAAAAGAGTCAAACCAGTGACCAAAATGATTTTTGACCTTTTAAAGATCAAAAATAAAAGGGAAAAGACAAAGAAAAAGAAAATACTGTGGCTGTTTTTCACTGTTTTCTCAAAAAGTGGGCACCGTATGGGGCTGAAATTTTCACAGATGACTGTTACTGTATCTTCCTTGATATTTTTGTTGATGAATCTGTATTTCTTTGACAAAAACCTAGGTATGATATTACCTTTAACACAGATTGATGAATTGATAGGAATACATGAAAACAAGTCCCAGATCAGGACCTTTTTTATGAGCTTTAGGCGAGATAGATTAATTAAGACTTCACAGATACTTTGCTCATTGCCAGGACCAGCATTCATGTGATTGACACACATACAGTGGGGGCTTTTCAAGTTGAAAATTTAATCATAAGATCACTGTGAAGATTTGCAACTGTCCCTACAGGCAATGTTGGGTTGTACCTCATATAATAATACAGCTTGCAGAACAAATTGCCTGATTCATAAAATATCTGTGACTGAGTAGCCATATCAAAGAGGAGAAATGAAAAGGGCGTGTTGTTGACAGTGACACAGCAATGTAATTACAGCACAGCTCGTGTAGATCGAGGCTTACAGTGTATAAGGGATGTGCTTCTTACTTCAGCATCACTTTGACTTCCTCTTGCTGCCCTGTTCAATAAGCCTGAAGATTTTAGCCAATGCAGAGGTGTTTTCTGGCATAGATTTTCAGGAAGATAGTTTCTTAGATTTGTACTGGGACAATATTGTGGACAGCAACAGTCAATAGAATTTAAGTGACCAATTGAGTATGATGCAGACTGGCATAATTTTGCCAAGAAATTGGGATCTTAAAGGAAAACCTTTACTCCTTGTGGTGACGTCATTCCAACTCGCCGACCTTGGAGCGATGAAAACAAAGCAGCAATTTGTATGGTTTTTAAGACAAAAAGCTGCCAGAATTGTTTAATCTTAGTATACAGTATATCAAAGAAGGATTATTGTCTGAGGAAAAACTATGCCTCGACAATGAAAGTCGTACAGGACACGATTTCTGCTTCTTGACAAAAATATTCGAAAAACAATTCTCAACGATGGACGGTTTGTGCGTGATTTGCCCGTACCTTGCTCCATCTACATGCTGGCAAGTTCATCAAGTTATGAGAATGAAAGTACCTGGATGTCCGCGCTGATCTATAGCAACTGGCAAGAAAATCTGAAACCTGTCATGATAGGTGCAGGGACAACATTTTGAATTCATCGGAGGAACGCAAAAAGTATGGAGGGTGAAAATTAAGAGAAGGCCAACGCTGTGATTGTTTATCACATCATATGTATTCCTGAAAGGTGTCTGATGCTAGCCTCGTTGTGCGAGAGGTCTGTTTGATATCTTGCATTTGTGCAAAAGCTGTTTTCAACATTGAGACAAGACTGGACATTCAGATGTGGAAATCTTAACGATGGCCTCTTCGTCAGCGACTGAGGAACTTCCCAGCGACAAAGTCCTCCTTCTGATTTATGCCATCATCGGTGCCATTGGGATACTTGGCAATGGTCTAGTGTGCGTGGTGTTTATTGTCAGACGACGAGCCTTTGGCTCCGTCACCAACCTGCTCATCTTGAACCAGTCCATGATTGATCTGGCCAACTCCGTGCTGTTTCTCCTGCTGCGATTCGGAACTCAGTTCACGGGCGAGAAGGGCAGCATTTGGAGCGAGCTGGTCTGCAGGCTGTGGTTCTCCGAGTACTTCTTGTGGTCGCTTTTCATCGCGTCCACGGTCAACCTGCAGTTTTTGACGCTAGAGCGGTACTTCGCGATCTGCACCGCCGTACGGCACCGTGCACTGTTCAGCATTCGTCGTGCCAACATCAGCCGCGTCCTGGTGTGGTTTATCGGCTTTGGCTACCAGTCCTACTGGGCAGTGCTGCATCAGATCACACCCAATGGTCGGTGTACAGCTGTATGGCCTAGCCTCACGGTACAAGCCATAAGTGGCTTGATCTTCTTCTGCTGTGAATTCCTGATCCCACTCTGCATTATGACCTTCAGCTACGTCACCATCATCTTCGCATTGAGGCTGAGGAGCAGACGACCGAATGCCAACAATATTTTCCAGCGGACCAGACGCAACATCACGCTAACCCTCTGCTTCGTGTCCTTGTCCTACACAGTCTGTTGGACCCCTGCAGAGTTTGCATACCTCATGTACAACATGGGAACAACGTACGATTTCAACAGCTCAGTGCATCACATCTTCACTGTCTCTGTCCTCCTGAACATGTGCATTAATCCGATCATCTATTTAGTCAAATATAAACGGTTTCAAGCTGAATTGAAAAGGTTGTTTTGTCAGAGATGTTACCGAAATAATCGGGTTGCTGGCTCTGTTAGGGGCACATACCCACCCAATGTGGCTGCTATATCTGGGGGACCATGGAACACAACACCTTTGTAATTAGTCTAAAGAAGTCTTTTCTTAATCATTAAGATAATTAATCAATTGTTTGGAAAACTGTGCTGTTTCCGGAATTGAAATGAATATTAAGAAAAAGCTCATGAAAGACTATTTATTAAAATGATGTATTGTAGTATCATGGCAAATTTCAAATTTGAATTGTTGAAAAAAACAAAAAATTGACTGGAGCGGGATTCGAACCGGTGACCTCCTGAATACAGTACAGGCGCTCTACCAACTGAGCTATCCAGCCCTACGTTGGTGGTGACCCCAATAGTCAATTATATTTCTTCATTTGGCAGTCAGAAGCCATGAAACCACGCACACCCAAAGGATCATTTCATCCATACGCGCAGCAATGCTGCAACCTGGGAACGGTACATGGGGGATCACTCAAAGAGGATACGGCTTTTTAATTTAATATATATTCAGTCAGTTTCCCTTGTGGTTATTTGATGATTAAATTTAAATTGTATTGATTTTATATTCCACTTTCACTTAATATTACTGTAACATTCAGATAAAACATTTTGTGTTCTCTTTATGAAAGTAGAAGTTTCTTCCTTTTCATCATTATTATCATTGGTAACAGTGGCTTAGAATGCTTGTCTGTCATTATTTTGAATTTTTCCTTGCTGGCAGATAACCATAGGAATAGATATGCTGGCTTTAATGACACATGTTTGGTTTAATTTCAAGCTTTTTTTGTTAAAACCGTGAAAACGAAATCAATAGTTCATGCAATGGTGGTAGTTAAGTTACACTTTGTATTATGAGATCCCTGCATGATTTCCTCCTCAGATTGTTGAAGAGGAAAACAACAATAGGACAGAGTTCAAGTTGAAAGGTAAGATATTTCCCTTCAGTAGCTGAAGCAATTCGGCCCTCAGTCTGCCCACATGGGCAATGGTGGCCCTCTCCAATGCCACAAGGGCACATTCCAGCCTAATATTCTTCAACTGTCAGTTCATGCAAAAATCATGGCTGTGATGATTGGTCAGAAACAAATAAGGCAGGACTTAATGGATCAGTCTGCCACAGGCATTTTGGCATGTAACACATTTCAGAAGCAGTTTTCATTCAGTATACATACTATTTGCCGTTAATTTCACAAGACAACTCAATTGCATCATGTCAAATCAGTTATTCCATCAGATTGGATAGTTGGATACATTGTGAGAGTGTTCATTTTTCCAGTATTAAATATACCATCTGTTTCACTTTATTTTTCTGGTACATGTATTTGAACAAGTAATAAAATGCTGCAAACTGCTCATCAGCCAAAATAATGACCTGAAATTTATAAAATGCTTAGAGTTAGGAAAGCCTGACGCGTTTTGATCCTTGCAGGATCTTTGCTTTCAAAAGAGACTGCTGGGATCGAAATGTGTCAGGCCCTCCTAACTCTAAGCATCTAATATCCTGAGCATAATTAAATGGAACCCAAATTGAAGACAATGTCAAGCTTCAACGCAAAGTTATCCAAAAGGCCCAGAAGCGATATCAAGCTTCTATATAATATGATTAGCTTAAATACCTAATAATTAACATTCTTTTGTAATTGTACAGTGGTTTTGAACTCTAATAAAGGATTTGTTTCCTTTTATTGCACAAGGCACTCCGATCAGCCAAGGTGTTGTGAAGAGCAAAGCCAGGGTCGTGACGCAACTCAAAGATGCCCAAAGCATTCAGGTATAACGCAGATCAAAATTGTGTGTGTAATTAATTTCTGTCAGCAGTACATATCATATTTCCATCCACTTGACACAATCGTGCAGGTCCTCACAATGAATTGAAGCATCATCATGTTGGGAATGGAGTCACTGTAGGCCTTCATTTTAATAAAACTGAGGAGAGCTGCAAATCACTCTCCTAAAATCAACGTAGAGAATTTAGGAGAGTGATTTGCTCTCACTAACAAAAATCAAGTTTGAGCTGCAAATTCAACTCCTTTAATCAACATAGAGCCTATTCATACTCGTAAATAAAGAGAGCAGTTTGCTCTTGCTAAACCAAGTTTCCGCATGTGTCCAGTGCCGGAAAAAAGAATGCAAAATTTTGCTTGTCCTGTTGAACATTTTTGTATTTTCCACAAAGGGTAAATGTTGTAAATATGTGATGTTTTGAAAAAGGGCAGCTCTCCTTAAATTGTTAAGGAGCTCTTTTGTTAAGGAAAACATTAAGGAGAGCGGAGGATAGTGATCACTCTCACTCTCCTTAAAAATCAAGGTCTGAGTCTGTGTTTGGTCCTTGGGCCATAAACCCAGCCAAAAGATTTTGAGACATTTTGCTGCATTAGATTAATCTAATCTGGAAATTTGTTTTTGAAATCAGTTTTTGTTTTCTATTCTCTCCCAACCAGAAAGGTGACATCTTGATCACCAGGATCACTGACATTGGATGGAGTCCGTACTTCCCACTCATCAGTGGACTCGTCACAGAGATAGGTGGCGTCCTCTCACATGGTACGCGATAAATACCAAGACTTGATGAAAGATCAAGGGACAATTTCAGGGCGCTGCTAAGCGCAAAAGTTTGCTTAGCGTAAAAATGTCTTGCCCAATAAAACAAACCACCGTTAAAAATTTCATTTGATGTTCATGGTCAGTGAACAACAAAGAACAGTCAAAAGTGATACACAAAACATGGAAATTTGGTTGTTAACAGAAATGTCATGCTTAGCAAGTTTTTGTGCTAAGCAGCACTGTGAAATTGGCCCCACGTCAGGTTTAAAAGATTCAGGTTTCCTTTACCCCCTTCAGTGAAACTGCGATTGTGAATTTGACCAAATGAAGGGTTTGGTGAAAAATGACTCAAGTTTATGAGTACAAGTCATGTTATGAGCAAACAAAGAAAACAAATTGGGATAAGTCTGGCAACTTCCTGTGCACAGAGATCACTTGGGAATTATTAAACCTTTTGAGACTTGCTTGTATTTTGTATTGATTAATACAGAAACCTTAGGTTTTTACACCCTGAAACCTGTCAGTTAATTTTAAGTAGGCTTATTCTTGCTTAGAGTTGGGAGGGCCTGAAGCGTTTCGATCCTAGCAGGATCTTTCTCAAAGGCAAAATGACAGAAGTACAAGAACATGGAAATGGATAGAAATGCAAGTGTATGGATGAGGCTTATTCTTCTCACTAATAACTCAAACTTCATGCTTTGGCTTCTCATGGTGGAAATGCATTATACGAGGCCTTATAATTCCATTTGTCTAAATGTTCAGGTGCTGTGGTGGCCAGGGAGTATGGCATACCATGTGTGGTCAATGTACAGGAAGCAACAAGTGTATTCCAATCAGGTGGGTCTAAGTTATGGGCGGAGCCATCATAAGGAGGGGAGGGGCGGTAGTTTGCAGGACAACGTTCCTGTCAAATAACAAATCTGTGTGTGAACAGCAAAGGGGCTGTCACCATGTCAAAGTGCACTTCATTTTCAGAAATACACGTCAATGAATCATCAATCTCCTGGGCTGGATTTCACCAAACACCAAGATCAATCTTTCCCTTTTTTTTTTTTTATACATAACCCAAACCCACTGGCTACCGTCAAACATGACAAAAACGCCTAATATGCTTCATCTGTCCATGCATCTTGGCTTTGATTGGTCAGAAACAAACAGGGCAGGACTTAAAGGTAGTATCATACTTTGGTTAGAAAACAAAACAGAAATGTTCACAGATTTATGTATAACTTACAGGGTATGAAGATGATGCTGGTAGAAACATACAGTACTGTTAAAATGTTTCCGCCTGAAATGGTGTATTTATCCAGAAATTAGTAAAACAACGACCAAAAATCTGTTTGATCTTTTAAAAGATCAAAAATAAAAGAGAAAAGACTTCAGAATCTCTTTGTAGTATAAAATAATGGGACTGGAATGGTGACCTAGTCCTCTGAAAGACATAAATTATCATTTTTCTACTGTTCCAAGCCTTGAATTAAATGGAGGCCATGGCCTTCATTGCCCTGGTTCTTGGCCTTCGTGCCCCCTTCAAATGTTTCCATAGACATTATGATTTTCCAATGGAAGTGCCCCTTGCAATGGAAAAGTGGCCTTGCCCCTTTCAGGACCAAATTCTCAGAACCAAATTCATGAACTGCTGTTCAGCCAACCCCCCCCCCCCATTGTTCAAACAAAACTGATGATTACAGTTCATATGTGCTAACAAGTTATGCTTACACCTTTATAATATTTAAATCTATTCACGTTATTCATACAGGTGATACTATTGTCTTGGATGGGGATCGAGGATCAGTGGAGAAAATTGAAATGCCCGAAGAGACAACTTCCACCTCTACCGCACAGTGTCCAATTCCCTCCTGATTCTGGCAAAATAGTGGAACCCTAAAAGTATTGACAACACTAACACTAACAGCAGTACAATAATGAACTACAAAATAGAACCAATTATGAACTGTTACAAAAAAGTTTATTTTACTGGGATCACGAAAAAATTGCAAAGAAATGACAAGTTTAGGAGACAACTGGAATGGATTATGGTATAAACAAATATCTTATACTACCAGCTTCAAAATCAATATTGTGTTCAGCCTGGAAATGTACACAAAAACACTTAAATTGATTTCTATGTATTAAAAGTAATAAACTGCTGCAAACTGCTCATCAGCCAAAAATAATGACATGAAATTTATAAAATGCTTAGAGTTGGGAGGACCAGACACATTTCGATCCTAGCAGGAATGCAGGATCTTTATCGAAGGATATTTTTTATATTACTTAAATTGAGAGAAGAATGAATTCGATGCGCCAAGTCATGAGTTGCAATTACAGATATTCAAATGATAGTTTATAGGGATTGTTAATCTTATGTGGATCGGTTTGCAGAAACACCATGTAAGAACCGTTCGTACTTTCACACATCTATTTTGTTCGCACTTCTCGTAAGGTCTCGATGTTTCGACTAGCCTGCTCTAGTCCTCATCAGGATCAATTAATCAATCAATTATCAATCTTATCAAATGAAGAACACTTGTTAATGAAATCTCTATGTTGCTTTGGACCTGTAATTAAAGATATGTTCGCTGCTCACGATCTAATTTCAGGACAGCAAGAGTGGTCATTACATACCAACAGGACGAGTTACAGCTTACTGAGCTTTAACACCTCCCCCTCCCCAAGAAAAACAATCAAGCCAGCAAAGAACACTCCGCCATACAAACAAAAGCAAAATTGTTTGTTTTAGGAAAAGGAGGAACCCATTTTGAGTGATCAAGGCAGGCAGTGTATCCTTTTCAATGATTTTGATAAATTTTTCTATAATAAACTTTGGTGATATGGAGGATTTGATGGATCGAAAAGTTAACAGTTCACTTTAACTTAAATACAGGCATTCCGATTGTTATTTTATGTATCGAATTGTGAATTGTCTATATTAAATCGAGTGATATTTAAGATTGATATTCCACCCTGTGACCCTACAAAAAGGAGACTAGGTAGATGTAGTGTGTACATCAGTGGTTTTACTTCAATTATTTCACTACAGTCCCTCAATTTCTGCTTACCATGAGTTTTGTCTCTAGTAGACTTTATTATATAAAATTTTATCCCTGGAAATTGTTAACATGAAACTTAATGCACAGCATCACAATCAAACATATCTAGCCGATAATATAAAGAGTACGGTAGTTTTAACAAATCTGAGGTCTAATAAAAAGAAATCTGTTATGTTATGTGGTGTATTTATAAAACAGTGATTTCATAACCTTATTCCTTCTCAGACCTGCAACCCATCATAAACTTGTCATCTTTCCCCAAATTTAAGACCATTTTTTGCCAAGACCATTTGAAACAGTTTCCCAGGCCTGGAATTTTTAAAGGTCACCGGTCTCATTGTCCTGGTTGAGTTTCCATGTTTTTGTTTTATCTTCCTTTAAATTTTTATCAGGTTTCAGAGCAAAAAAAAAGCAAGAAACAGACCTGAAAGGAAAATGCAAGATACCAATGTAAGTAACTGTCAAGTGAAGGCTTTTTACTAAACTTGTCATAACTTTGGAACTAAACTTCTACTCACTATCATGGTTCTAATGTTTAAAAAAGAAAAACAGAATATAAAAGTTACGCTCATCTTCTCCCACGGCCCCGCCCTCTTGCTCGGCCTCGCCCACCTCTGCCACGCCCGCCTCTGCCTCGTCCGACAGCTGAAAAGCAGAACAGAGAATGAGGCAGGTTACTTGCTTGTATCCAACCACTAAAATCACATTTCTATCAGAATAACACTTGCACCATTTGATGATTCTCAGACATGAGGTGGAAAGTTATCAAGGAGCAACTTTTGCAACCTACTATAAAATTCTAGATTATCTTGGGTTCAAATGCCTTGTCTTGGCCTTCCTCTACTAAGGGCTTTCCAGTGTTATGCCCACTGATTTTCCGGAAAACGGACGGAATTCACAGAATCGGCTTCTTGAAACGGAATTCCATTATTGAAATTCAACTGAGTAAATTCACCAATTAAGTTCACAAAATGCATCATTTATATGATCGATTGCTAAATATTTCCTAGGCTAACTGAATCATGGTTTGATCTTGCAATAGTTCAAGTTAGTCTTCACTATGCAAAAGTTATGACACTTTTCCAGTGCATGCCGGATGCCCACACAGTTTAATAGTATAGCACGCTTGGAAATAACTGGAGGCCACGGAGGCCATGGTTTGTTGTCCTGGTTCTTGGCCTTGGTGCCCCTTCAAATGTTTCCATAGATATTATGATTTTCCAATGGAAGTGCCCCTTTGCAATGGAAAATTGGCCTTGCCCTCACCAAACCTTATTTCCAGCCCTGGTATAATTTTATAGTATGCAATTTACTGCATTTTAAACAACTTTTAGCACCGGATAGCACGAATCAGATTTGTTCAGCCTGAAACTGAATTTTTCAGCCTTAAACGGAATCCAAGGATTTGGGAAATGGAATTTACACTTTTCTGAAACGGAAAAATCAGTGGCCCTACAGTGTGCTCCTACTTCCTGAAAATGTTTTTTTAACAAGGATAAATCAGTAACTCTAAAGAATGTCCTGCTTTCTTATGTACTCACCAGCTTCCTTCTTCTTGGCTTTGGCCTTGGGTGTGTTGTCTATCAGTAGTGTGTCTAGTGGAAGGCTTTCTGGGAGGATAAAGTAGCGAATGTTGTTGCCTCTGATGCTCAATGAATCCAGCTGTACAGGGTCACGGTTCTTGATGGTCATTTTGACCGACTTTAGATGTGTGTTCATGCTTACGTCAACTCCTGAAGAAAGAATATTTTATGAATTTGAACCCATGAGATTTAACTACACTATAATGTCATGTAAATTGTAAGATAGGATTCTCATGGAGACCATGGCCATTTGAAATGTTGATGTTATAATCAATTTCAATTTTTTTCACTCCAAGCCTCCAAGCGCTCAACATCTTGCATCTCACAGATGGAATGCAAGGACTTTTTTTTTTAAAGCAATTTGCACAAACTGTCCCCAAATGCACGGTTATACCCTCCACTTATGGCCTGTAATACAAAAGTTCAGTAGATGAAACTTCTTTACTGACGATGACTTTCGATCAATGATGAATATCAGAAGGCCAAATAAGAATGAAATAAAAATCCCAATGCTGCGTGTATTATTGAAACAATCCTTGGGGTATGGCGGTGTGTGCGTGGTTTCATGGCTTCTGACTGCCAAACGAACAAAGATAATTGACTATTGCCGTCACCACCAATGTAGGGCTGGATGGCTCAGTTGGTAGAGCGCCTGTATGGTATTTGGGAGGTCGCCGGTTCAAATCCTGCTCCAGTAAATTTTCTTTGTTCACTTTTCAAATAAAAAGCCTGTTACACTTCCTAATAGTAAGCTAAGATGATTGACTCCCAATAGCTGTGACATTGATTTGAACTGTAGCTGTGTACTAAACATTTTCTCCTCGTGTACAGAATGAAGTTAAAGGGAAGAAAACATAAACAAAGAGTTATGCACTCAACAAAGCAAATATTTAGAAATAGAAAGAAAAAGGCAAGGGATGACTTTGGTATTCATTCCCAAACATCTGACAGATGAAATGTTTTTGATTAATCATGGAACTTACCTGTGACTGTTCCGTGTACTTGTGTGCCATTTTTCAGCTCTATGGTGACCGTTTCATGACTCAACTTCATTAAAAACCTGTCAAATGACGTAACATTTAGATGTAATTCCACGGGATTCATTCAGGTGAGTGTACAACTTAGCATGCAATGGTCAGCTTTAAAATAAACATCAATATTATTATTTTTTAAACTGATTAATTTTCTCAATACGGGCGATTCACAATAGTGCACCACCATGGGTTTACAACGCGTTAGCCAATCATAATGCACGGAATTAATTTTGTTGACAAACTAAAAATGTATTTCATATTTTGAGAATGGAAATAACATATGAAAAGGTGGCAAAAATAATAACAAACGTCACAATGACTGATCACAGTGGTTTCAGGTCAACTCGGTCCGTAACCAACTCGGTCCGAGTCAACTCGGTCCGTGACCAACTCGGTCCGTAACCAACTCGGTCCATGACCAACTCGGTCCGTAACCAACTCGGTCCGCGGCCAACTCGGTCCGTAACCAACTCGGTCCGTGACCAACTCGGTCCGTGACCAACTCGGTCCCTATGGGAAAATGCACGCAAAAATGTCTGGTAATTTTGTTGCAGCAAAACGAGTTACGTAGTCTCGCAAATTGCGTGAATTTAACTATTTATTGAGGCCTATTTATTTATTTATTCATTTATTATCTTAAAAACATTAAAAGAACGAAAAATACATTGGCAGGTGCTGCCCAGGGCCTGAAAAAAAGTAAAAAACAAAAAACAAACAAAAAAACCTGTCATCAAAAGACGTGCCTTACTGCCTTCCCAACCTGCCAATTATAAATCTTATATTAAATTATGTTATGTATATACACAGATTAATTAAAACAAAGCTAAAAAATCAAAAACAAAAACACAAAACAATCATCATTATTATTCATTAATTGATTTATTAATTTTAAACATAAAAAGCATGGCATTTGACTTCGTGTATAATTTAATTGATATTTTAATTAAAATTGTATTGTGCCATTTTATCAAATAATTATGGTATCAACATAATAAGACATAATTTATTTCCTCACGGTTTCAGCCACAAGCAAAACATATTATGTTATGATGACATTAAAAAACATTAATGCAAGTAGCCTACATGTTGTACACTGCTGCTGCAAACTGCATGGATTCTTGTTTGTGTACGTTTTCCCATAGGGACCGAGTTGGTCACGGACCGACTTGGATACGGACCGAGTTGGTCACGGACCGAGTTGGCCTCAAACCGAGTTGGCCACGGACCGAGTTAGTGACGTACCGAGTTGGCTTCGGACCGAGTTGGTCTCGGACCGAGTTGGTCACGGACCGAGTTGACTCGGACCGAGTTGGTTACGGACCGAGTTGACTGGCACCCATCATAGTATGGTGTTAACGAACTGTTTGACACTAAGTTAGAAACTATACACGGACGGACACCAAACACAAACCAAGCAGGGCTACGCTATGCTTACAAGTTACGTAAAGTGTACATGGAAAATCACATTTAAAACTTTTTATTAAAAGAAATTAAAGATAGGCTAAAAACACTGTTTTTAATTCTAATTTTTCAAACGCCCAACTGTACACCTATTATTAAGAAATCTTCACCTTACTTCTAACATATACATACAATTGTTGTTTTTTTAGCATGAAGTGGCGTTTAAATTTGTATGAATGTATTCATACTTGACTACCGTAAATTTGACTATGATTAACCAATGGCAATGATAAAGTCCGTTCCTTTTTTCACGAAACAGGTTAAATACAGAACAACATAAGTCACTCACCTTACTAACTTCATCTCGACCCAATTGGTGTGTTTAGATCACAGTAGCTCCAACAACACTTACACAGAAAAGTTAATATCTACAATTTCTCAATAATGTAGACTTAATGCGTGTTTTAGTTGTCGACAAACCGAGATATTGTTGAAAAACCACAACAAAAACTGTACCAAACGTTGGACTTACGCGGCAGCGTGTGTTGGTCACTGGTACCCGGCTGATATTCGCTTTTGTTCATTGGCGTTAATACGGACTTGGGCTTGGGACCAGCGAAACAACCTCTGTCACTGCTGCTGCTTGCGCCAGTGAAAACATATCAATTAATGCGCTAAAATCGATACACACTAAATCGCTAAACAAATGCCTCTCTAAAAAAAGTAAAAGCATGGAGAAAAGATATATCATAATGAAGGAAGAAGTTGGTTTCTATTTTATCATCATTTTTACTTTTTATATGCAATTGGATTCAGTATTTATATTTAAGTTATGAATAAATACCTCTATCTTCATAGGTAATATAAAATAACTGAATGTGCTAAGAATTTTGCTCATTGAGTCCAGTCAACCTTTTCTGGTCAGAATTTTAGATGGGAAACAATAGAAATGCCATCCAGAAAGATTTATTAATCCGTTGAACGGTTCATGAAGTAACAGTTATCAGATCTTTTCATTCTTTTGTGACCAGACACAAACATAACATTTGCGTACAATTCCCGTCACATTATCTAAGTATGATAATTTGATAAAATAAAAAGCTAATTCCATCTTTCTATAAGTTATTGATGTACCATGTTTTGATTTTAGTTCATCTCATCCTCCATGCATTAATGAGTGAGCCAGTCGACCCATTGCTCTATGATTGACTCTGCAGCAGTACACAGGGGAGACTAAACTAGTCTACCTAAACTTGATTCAGTCTGTTTGTTGCAAACAACCAAATAAAAAAGTCATTCAAAAACATGTGTACATTGAAAACAACTTGCAAAATTGCAATTAATATTTAATATTTCCACATTTTCCCTAGGGTTACACTCTTTATTATTCAATAACACAATTTTAAAACAAAGTGCAAATTATCCAATTGAAAGTTCCAGTTCATGATTAAAAAATGAAATTCTTTACATAATTATTTTCTTCCCATATATTCACCGATTAAATGAGCCATTAAGAATCCATTATCTCATAGGCTGGAAACCGAAACACACACAATTTAAATATTGCATGAGAAACATTGATTTAATTTACACATTTCTGTGAATTCATTTGTCTAATTTTAGACTAAATAAACAACAAAATAGCATTATTTCGATGTTTAATCACCTCTATCTGTGTGAAAAACAAAAACTCAAAAATTTTCCCTTGACCACCAATGGATGTGAAATCAAGTCACTGCTGGCAATCTCCAGATTAAGTGAACTCATCTTTTTATTTTTTACATACAACTGTAAAACATTTCAAATAAAAATATAATACTTTTCTGTATTTGCTTTGATAGCCCTAGTCCCTTTCTTCTCCCAATAATCAGTATTGAGACAATGATGTAATCAAAAAAGTAAAAGATCTTACAAGAAGTCCTGAAAGAAAATACTGCTGGTGATCACAGGTGGTTTTTAAATGAGATGTAGATCAATTTAGGAATATTTTTTGATTAATTAAATGCAATCCACTGTTGTCTGTGAAATCAAGTTATATAGTTATATTGTAGCTCTTATGTGCAATACTGCACCCACCTGTTTTGGGAGAAAAAGTAAACCTGACAAACATATTCTTGAGACAAAAAGGTAATCACAAATAAATATCATGCGATAATAACATTGTATTTTACTGTCTTATTCTACAAATAAAAAACTGTATGTAGGATTTGAAGCTTTGCAGGGTGGAAGTCACGTAATAAGGAAAGGTTTGCGGAGACACCATGTATAAACTCTTTTATAGATTTTGTAACTTCTCACCGGTTCTTTTAAGAACCACATTCTAAAAAGAAGCGGTGAGAAGTTAGATCTCGACAATCCGGCACTTGTACTCTGGTCGTCAGGAGAGTGTGTGTATTCCATTAAGAGGTCAAATGAGGTCAGAAGTCACACTATCAAAGGTCAGGGTTGAGCTGTCGGTCGCTGAGCGTGATCTTTTCTCCGGGTTTAAAGGCTGGCATGCCCAGGTACGGACAACTGGAACAACGGAAGGCATCTCCAAGATAACACTGCAAAGAATGGAAAGAGTGGAAGAATCAATGTCAATTCCACTTTGGCTAGAAACAGTTAAGCACACTAGAGGGCGCTATTGCTAAGCTGCCAGTCCTACTGCACCTAATTTGCTCAATGCATTTCCAATAGGACCTGATCTCTGTACTATATTTCTTAACAGTAACACAAAATATATCATTGATGATTATATATTCAACAGGGTTCATGACACTCACACTTCCACAAGATGATGTGACAGACTTCTTAACTACGTTTCCGTTCCCCTGCTCCAGCTCCTCTGCAAATCCACAGGTACTAAAGAGAAAATAAGAATAAATTAAGAACATAATAGTCTTTGTGATTTACAAGTTTCTATTCTTCTGCAGAATATTGATTGTTGATTTGTTTTTTCCTAAAACTGAAAGTATGTTCCTTGTCTTCTTTTCATAGGTTTCTTCAATGTTTTTAGGAGGGCTTTTCACACTATCCAAAATCTCGGGGTTGGAACCGGATCGAACCCCGAGATTTGTTTCAACCCTTTTCACACTTGAACATTTTCAACCCCGAGCCAACCCGGGTAGGACGGCCTAGCCGGATTGAAATCAACTCTGGTAGGGAGCAGGGTTGAAAATCTCAACCCGGTTCCAAACTGCATGTTGCACTTGTGACGCGTGATCTGTGTTGTATGAGCCGGTTGACCATAAACATAGTGTGAATGTTGCATCTCTATGATCCGGTTCAAAAACTTGCCGGGCTGAACCAGGGTGGATCCGGGTTGGTTTCAACACGGATCGAAAAGGAGATAGTGTGAAAAGGCCTATATAGGCACTTCGGAGGAATCCTCTTTTCAGTGTATTACAAGTAATAACAATTATGAATTTAGTTCCTTCTCTCCACAGAAATACAAGGTATCGAATACAATCCTGACATTTGGAATGATTACAGCTCACCTCAGAATGAAAATGAGTTATACTTACCAGTTCTTGCAAGCTTTCTTTTTTGCAGAGTTTGGTCCACACTCAGCTGAAATTGAAAAGAATCAAGGACAAAAACTTTGAGTGATTTCTGTCTTTAACATAAATTAGCATTTTCCACAAAGAATTAGTAAACCCATATTTGAAGCTGCGTGTCTATCTAAAAACAGTAAATTAAATTTGTATTCTTTTCAATAATTTCTTGTTCTATTTCTGTGTTTATATTACAGTACGTGTGCCAAAAGTAAATAGGAAAATTATGTTGTTTCCCAACTTTAGGCAAAAAGTGTGACAGTACTTGTAGGAAGCGTAAAAAAGGTTACTCAGAAAGTTTTGCTTAGTTACACTGTTTCATAACTAACAAAAAAGAACCCAGGTCTAAATTGACTACCGGTAATCATTCCTTCCTTACCTATAAGCGTGCTTGGGTCAGGTTTTGTGAAGTCTTCCTCCTCCAGCAGATTATCGGAATCAATCAAGTCCTTTTCAAAATAAGAATAAGAAAGGCATGAATTTTCCCATAATTTCCTAGAGAAAACTAATCATTTGGTTTTAAAATTGTGTCTTTATTTAATTATATCTCAACTGTTACCTGTGAAAGTCTGAAATTGTAATCTAGTTCAAAATCATGTGTGAGGCATTAATACATACTTAAACCATGGAGTACTTTAAAGTGCAAAGCTATCAGCAAATTGGGTCTTAGAAAAAAAAAGAATCTTAGATACACCTTGATAACATGTTTGGTCCACGTGGTTAAAAGTTTTCAGTCTTAGGGTCAGAAAATGTACCAGTACTATTAAGGACAAAGAGATGGAAGCACTTTAAGAGTGATTGAGTTCCTCTTTAGTTCCAGGTGGAAACTTTATCCACAGAGCTACAAAGTGATCATAGACAATGACAAGATTTAATGGAGGCCATTGCCTTCGTTGCCCTGATTCTTGGCCTTCGTGCCCCCTTCAAATGTTTCCATAGACAATATGATTTTCCAATGGAAGTGGCCTTGCCCTTTTTAGAACCAAATTCAAGGCCTGGGATACCATGAGAACACTGCTTACCACATCATCATCTGCCATATCGAATGCAGACAACGTCCATACTTTATTAGCCTCTGATTTGGACTTCTCTGCAAGATAGAATAGTAAACCAAAATCATTTAGAGACTTGTCGCCACTGTAGTATGTAAGTGTAAGTGACTAATGCAATTTAATCATCAAATAACCACAAGGGAAACTGACTGAGTTTAAAGTCATTGAAAAGTGAACAAAGAAAAATTGACCGGAGTGGGATTTAATGGTGACCTCCTGAATACCGTACCATGGTTTCATGGCTTCTAACTGCCAAACGAACAAAGATAATTGACTTTTGGGGTCACCACCAACGTACGGTAGGGCTGGATGGCTCAGTTGGTAGAGAGCGCCTGTACGGTATTCAGGAGGTCGCCTGTTCGAATCCTGCTCCAGTAAATTTTTCTTTGTTCACTTTTAAATAATATATTTTGACAAACATTTAACATATGCATTTAACATATGGAAGAACTTTAGTTAATCATCTGGGATTAGTCAGTCAGTGAAGGATGAGTTTTTACTGAAACTGAGTAATACGTGCCTTTATTTTCAGTCTTCTTTGCAAAGAGTGGCAATGCCATCGTAGAACCAACTTCAAAGGATGGATTCCTGCAGCATAACTCCACCACACTGTCTGTACCATTAGCCATGCTTGATGATGTAGGATTAAATAAGGGGGACTCCGGCTGTGCAATAAAAAAACAACAAAGGTATCTTGTAAGAGTGCTTATTAGCAGTCGGGCAAATATAGCAGAAAGAAACCTGTAACATTGTGAACAACTGAACATCATACATTATGCCCCAAACAGGTGGAATGATCCATTACCATGGTTTATCTATGGGAGTCATGGTCAAAGCTCTACAGCATGTTTTATGTCAGTCAATAATAAGAGTGTGTCCTGTCCACCGTAATATTTGAAAGCAACAATTTGGCTCTTGTTTAGTAAAAGGGTAGATCATCCTTAGTAATAAAAACATGACAGATACACGACTTCAATGATTTCATTGAGGTTATCCAATTGTCCCTAAGGAAATGGTACTTTCTTAACGACTAAACATCTGTCAGTTGCCTGATGAAGGGTTAGCAGTACCAGCAGCATCGCAGCCAGCAACACGGCATCGCGTGACTTTGATCACCTTTTCCTTATCTGTTTACCACTGCGATGAACAACCCTTTTCTTTGTAAACATTTGAAGTTTGAACAGGGCACCATGTCAGTAGCTTCTAATGCCTTTGTGAAGTTCAAGCCTAGTTCACCCTAATACATTGTACTCACCTTGGATATGTCAACAAATCCAGACACTTTCAGTACTGACATAAGCTTCTCCTTTGTTCTCTCTGAACCGTTTCCTATCAAATAAAAAGACAACATGTAAGAAATGTATTGGAATTGGGATAAGACGGATCCCAAAACTATAAAGAAAAAAAACCCTACTTTTTGAAAAGTTACTTTACCTAAATATACTTTGGTGGTGTCCTCTTCTACATTATTAGCAAGGTTAATTTTGTGGAAAGTGGGCAGGGCTTTGATTTTTGAGGGAAATAATGGGGTAAAAACGGTAACGAAGATATAACATTTCAGGACCGCACGAACGGCAGAAGACGAGAATAGTCTGGCTTCCACTATGACATTTTGAAGACTCTTGATCTGTTGGGTCTGGGCACTAGACCAACCAGACCAGACAAAATGGCCTCATGCGATCAGATGGGTTGTTTTCAAGTTTGCAAGAAACGCGGAAGAAAATTGCATTTTTACACTGAAATAAACTTCTTTAAGCTAGGCTTGTAAGGACCCAAGAACATTTGCTGAATGTCAAAAGTATTATTTTTGAGGGGTAGAAGCTATTAAAGAGCTAAAATAATCAATGTGTTTTGGGGATCCCGTCTTATCACAATCCCCAATTTATTTTTTCTTATCAAAACGAATAATACTGTTGACTTAAAAAACAAATCTGTCTCTTGTAGAATATGTGACTGAGGATACCTGAGGTGGCTTTCTCTCTTATGTACATCCTCCCACTGGGCTTGAGTATTCTAGCCACCTCTGCCAAGTGGTCCATGGTGTGCATGACAGAGGGAGGGCTGACAGCTCCCAGGAGAGCCACATCAAACAAAGATTTCTGATGGGAGGCTAGATGAAAAGAAAGAAAGAAACACCATGTAAAACAAATTACAATAAATAAGAACATTGCCTCCTCAGATATATTCCTGCATATTTTGGGACATAAATGATTTGTGTTCACTGTTCACTGTGCAAAGCATGCGGGAATTTCATATTTGATTTTTTTTTATTTATCTATGGTGTGTGCTTGGTTTCATGGCTTCTGACTGCCAGACGAATAAAGATAATTGACTATTGGGGTCACCACCAACGTAGGGCTGGATGGCTCAGTAGGTAGAGTGCCTGTATGGTATTCAGGAGGTCGCTGGTTCGAATCCCGCTCCAGTCAATTTTTCTTTGTTTACTTTTCAATGACTTCAAAATTCAATCCGTTTCCCTTGTGGTTATTGATTTTATGATTTTATTTATGTACTAAGTACTATTCTGACTTCTGAGTTTACCATTTTCCATTTTAACATAAATGAGAAAGGGACTCATCGTTTGAATATTAGAGGGTTACTGGGTCAAGGACTGCAACATATATTATATCTCAATTAATATACCTAGGCTTAGTCTGTCAATGTTTTCCACTTGCACTTTGCCGGTCTGCCCTACATCAGCGCTGAGTCTCTCTACCACTGACTTGATGCATTCAGGGTTTTGCCCCTCACCCCACGTCAAAAGGACACGCTGACCTTGACTGACAATAGAGTCCATTGTTAAACAAAAGTATCTGCACAAAATATAGAAATAGAGTATTTTGTTAATTATGTCACTCATTTATTTATTACAATATTTCTGAAATAGGGGACTACATGATTTGTACATGTCTGATTTACAATATAGCCTTTAATAGGCCCTATCCTATAGTAATTATTTATAAAAATTTAAAACAACAACATGAAAGAAATGTCGGATAAAATTTATAGCGCAGAACAAATTAATTAAGATTATGATTATCAATATCAGTTCAAAATTCATGATTTTTTTAGGGACACTAAAGTCACTAGCGGTTTGGCTCGATTGCAGAATACCCGGCCCACCAATCACCTCTCCCACATTGAACCCGTTTACAATGTGATGTTGTTCTTGACCGCTCATAAATATGTTTATGCACAGGGTTTTTCAGTGGCGGGGTATTCTGCAATTACTCCAGCGGTTTTATAGTTATACCATTGAAATTGGAAAAACAATGGTTGACTTTACAACACTTGTCATGTCACAGTTAATGAGTTATTTCAGTCACACTTGACACTGCACCACTGCCACTGCACTTCGCCAGTTTTCAGTGTGAAAATCAAAATGAAGCCAAGCCAAGGCCGATTACAAGTCAACTCGCCCCCTAGCCGACTCGCCCCTTACCGACTCGCCCCTTACCAACTCGCCCCCTGACCGACTCGCCCCCTGACCGACTCGCCCCTTACCAACTCGCCTCCTCCCCGACTCGCCCCCTGGCCGACTCGCCCCCTGACCGACTCGCCCCCTGGCCAACTCGCCCCCTAATTTATTCAGAAATGAGATGCAAAATGCGAAGTTAATTAGGCATCATAATTAATAACCAAATGCTTCTCACCCTTTTGTAGGGCCTACTATGTGTTTATGTCAAACATTTTATGATTAAGAATGAAAAATGCACAAAGTCCACACACAAACTCCTGCATGGTTCGATTGCAGTTCAAGCAATTTAATTAATATTTCCTTTGCAGAACCAAAAACAGCAAAAATTCAAAAACGCAACTTAAAAACAAGAAAAACAAGTGAACAACAACACTTAAAACAAACCAGAGAACAAAACATATCGTCATAATAAAAAAAGGTCTACAAAAAATTTCAACAATAACACTTAAAGTTAAAGCAAGGCATTTTAAAACAAAATGATAACAAAATATGTTAAGAAAGAACATCGAATAATAAAACAAAAAAATTGTCATTTTATCTCAAAGAGTCACAAAAACTCAAAAACATCGTCATAAGGACAAAAACACAAAATTCGGCCAGGGGGCGAGTCGGTCAGGGGGCGAGTCGGCTAGGGGGCGAGTCGGCCAGGGGGCGAGTCGGCCAGGAGGCGAGTTGGTAAGGGGCGAGTCGGTCAGGGGGCGAGTCGGTCAGGGGGCGAGTCGGTAAGGGGCGAGTCGGTAAGGGGCGAGTCGGCTAGGGGGCGAGTTGACCTGTTACCCCAAGGCCAGGGCTGCGAGAGAACGATTTTGTTACTTACCCTGACGGCGATCACCAACCAAATAGACAAATTTTGATAAAATTACAACAAATCAACCACAGTATGTTGTTGATAAGTAATAGAATACTTTGATTGGTGATGAGAGGAATGACAGTGCAAATGTTTTTGTAGTCTAAAGAAAGAAACTCATTCATGCGTGCGTCATGAATGGTCCTTCCATTGACTATCACGTGCACTGCCGGTGACGTTTGGGTACCAGACTGAGTTACGGCACCAGACTGCATGGTTTAGGGCAAACAGCCAATCAGCATTCAGGATTATGAAGGCATTTGATTGGCCAACGTTACTGTGCACGAAATTGAAATACTGAGTGTAGGTTTTGAGTTTAGACTCTCTGCAAATTCGTGTTAAGTTTAACGATAATTTGTCACTTTTGGAAGTTTTTTTGAAGACCATGGATGAAGTAAGGATGGAAGACGATTTCTTTGAGATGGACTGTCCACAATATGTAGATTTCACCGTGCCACAAACGATGAACGACAACGCTGATGAATGGTTTAGTAAGTAGGCTATTATTCGGTATTCCGCTATTGTCATGAATATATTTCTGCGTTAGCATTCCAACTTCATAAGGATTTACTTTTCAAAACTGTTATTTATTGGAAAGAATTCCACTGATGACCATTACGGAAAAAGGATTATATCCTCCAAAAGTTAACTTATTGGATAGAAATTATGATGAACTTCAATCTCAGGTGTGGAAAACTTGGTTAGCATGTCTGAAAAGTGAGTTTTCATGGGGTTTTTTACCTACAAATTGTACACTTCCAATATAGCGGCAGCCATTTTGCTAAAAACGCCCTCTGTTGGTTCCATAGAGTTGTGCACAAATTATGGTCATCAGTGGAATTCTTTCCGTAATGACTAAGTAAAGTCTCACACTATTATTATAAAAAAGGGCCCACAGTTCATATATGATATTGTCAGCACCTTTCCCCGCCTTTCACCCTGTGGAGTGTGGACTGGGTTCAAGTCCGGCTTGGTCCATAAGTGGATTGGATTTTTTTCAGTCCCTGCCTGATTCTGCGGGTTTTACCCAGAATATTACTCTGGGGTTTTCCTCCCACCTCTTCTGTATACAGGCATGCAACTTTTCCTCGGATCAGCTGATTTCCTCTTTTTTCACTTCACTCTTAGTCTTATTAAATACTTATACTAATATGATAAGTTATAGGGGCCTACCATTAAAAAGTGAATAACACTGTGCAAAGTATGGTAAAGATTGGAATTTCCTCTTTTTTTGGAAAGTCCAAGTTGCATGCCTGTGTATATTCTTCTCATCATCTTTCCATAACAGGTTTCATCAGGCTTTCGAGCTATAGTGCCTTTTGAGGAATCCTTGGTGTCATTACCAGAAATAAATAAATAAATAAATAAATAATAATAACCATGGAGATTAAGAAATGGATGAAGTAAATTTGTGTCTTGTGCAAATATTTTTGTCTTTCATAATTTCACAGGCCTGTGGAATTTTTACAAAATGAAGATTCAAAAATTGCGCTCACTGTTCGAGTCTGCCAGTTGACATTGCTCAGAATATTTAATGATTTATTTTGTCACCCTTTTGAACAGATTTTGACCATGAAAATGGAATCCCTATCAAATTTGATGAGGATATGTCAGAAGAAGAAACAGCACAACATCCTACACGGGAAACAATCACTAAAGATGAGACCACATCAGACTCAGCACCGGAGACTTTGTCTCCATCTGACCAAGAGATGAGTGAAATGTCCGTTGATAGCTTAGAGGACAAGCCAGCAGCAGCAGTAGCATCAGGTGCATAAATTAGTCATCACTTGTGGAGAATTCATCTTGTCAAGTGCTGGGATTTTTATTCGGTTAAATAGGTTAACCAACCCGGATTTAATGGGAGACTTTTGAGAACCGGTCTTCAAGTCAACAGCGCAGGCGCAGAACAACGCGCTCATACTCACAATTGCGTGCACTGTTGACTTGAAGTCGAACACCAGTTCTCAAAAGTCTCCCATTATTTGGTTACAAATTGTCACTAATTGTTAACAGAAACTGAAAGGGAAAAAATTGACAAACTTTTGGCTCATGCTCAACAACCCGTAAAGTGTAGAATTTGAATTTCAGTCAGTTAATTTGTCCATTTTGCCAAGTAGAAACACGCTTTTTACATACTGGATCTAAATGAAATTGTATGATGTACTTGATCTAAATGCTTGATCTAAAAATAACATTTATAAGCATTCCGAAAGCAATGATCACATTAAAGAAGACGTATACCGGTATCACATCACAAGTCATGCATGTTGCACGGTTAACCTGAATTTTTGTTGCAATCGGTAACCGGATATGAAATTACCCAATTTTGCACAGCACTAATCTTATTGGGTATTGTTCACCTACCTGTTCCCAGAAAGGGTTAAATATTTGCAATGCATGAAGACCACAGAGGCTATGAAGGCAATACCCTTGGTGCCCCAGGCCAGTTCTGAAGAAGGGTGTTCAAAATCATAAGAAGATGTCTTGAAGACACACTGTGGCTAATCCTGAGGGTTGATGTTCCTTGTTTTGTAAAGGCTTTTTCCCACTTGACCAATCTCAGGGGTGGCCCCGGGGCGATGCGGGGGTGAAAAAAAGCCACGATTCCCAGTTGAATTGTTCACCCATCCGTCACCCCCAAGCCATCCCCAAAATTTTCACCCTGGGGCAGCTCCGGGGCCTTAATTGCATCATAGTTTGATTTTACGTATTTGTAACAGTATTTACGTGAACACAGCTATGCTCACCGCAGGATAAACGTATGCAATTTTGTTCTGTTTTCAGCAGACTCGAGCATTCCCACTGACTCTGCTGGGGAGGAGACTAAAACACGTGGATCTCCAGAAGTGCCAGTTCCTAAAAGAAGAGGGAACATTGTCACCAGTTTTGCACATAGGGATGTTGACACCAGTTCAGCAAATGGCCACAATCAGCCAAGCAAACCTGAACCAAAAAAGTAAGAATTTTGAAACTGGTTTCTCGCTTGTGTCCATTTACATGTTTTGTACTGAGCCCAATTTCATGGAATCCATTATGATTACGACGACCTATTTTTGTGCTTACGGGCACTGCTACGTGTGAAATCTATTTCATGGAATCCGTAAGTAAGACCGTTTGGTTAGCGAAGAATTTCTAGCTAGGGCAACCTTGATTATATTCTACTAACGCGCTATCGTATGCATTCTGCAGAAATTCCTTGCTTACTGTTACCAAAAAGGAAACTCTTCTGTGAAATACCCAAAAAAAGGTCTGCTACCATAAGCGATCGAATTTTTGCTAACGGTAACGGATTCCATGAAATTGGGCACTGGTTCTCTCTAGCTGAATGAAACAAAATATAATGATACTCCCATTTTACTTTAGGTTTTCCTTCATCTATTGGAAATTGTAGGAGGGCAGGCTTGGAATTTGGTTCTTGAATATGGGGCCTGTTTGTTTAATGCACCGGATCACGAATCTTGCGGATCCAGATCCCATTTTAGCGTACCCTGCATAGGACGTGGATCCCCAAATCTGGGATCTTTTGCGTTAACCAAACAGGCCCATGATGTTGATGGAAGAGCTAGACTCATCCATTCGTTACAGCAGACCTAGTCAGCTTTGTGCCAACAGATTCAAATTTGATATTGCATTCTTAACTCTCCAGACCCAGTTCCCGGCCGCGATCCATGGACGTCAAGACCAACCCGAGAATGTTGCGCAAGTCGCCCAGACTGCAGACCCGTCGCTCTGCCGATCCAGCCAGGCTGAAGCATGGCAGTACATCCCAGGCCACCAAGAGGCGGTCAGCAAATGCAGCTATGAATCGGCCTCGCAGTGCCAGCGTTGACCAGCCAAACATCAAGAGGCGTAAGATGGCCAATGACCAGTCAGTAAACAATGCCAGTCAGACAGAGACCAAGAAATCCTGTCCCAAAATCAAGGGCAGGATCACCTTGACCCTCCCAACAACACCCACTCTACTCAAGTAAGCTTTTTATTTGAAAATGTTATGTATGTTTGCATTGTTTCCTACCAAGATGGTAACTTATTTCCTTGTTCGGAGATGTGCATCTTCTTACAGGCATGCAACTTTTCCTCAGATCAGCTGATTTCCTTTTTTTTTTCACTTCACTCTTTATGTCACTGAAAAGTGAAAAACACTGTACAAAGTGTGGTAAAGATTGGAATTTCCTTGTTTTTTGTTCATTCCAAGTTGCATGCCTGTTCTTAGAGATGTATTACTTAATTTTGTTGTTGAAACTATCAAAACCCATTTCACCCCAAGTTATATTTGTCATGAAGTTAAAGGGATGGTACAGAACTGGTTTTTGCGACAAAACCGTTGCTGACAGTGAAATCGCATTATGTAATCCATCATATACCTTAACTGACAAACCTGTAGAAGTTTGAGGTCAATCAGCCATCTGGGTCACGAGAAAATAGTGAAAACCCGTTTACACATTTCAACGATATTATGCGTTCATAATAAAATGCTTCGAAGCGATTTATTCCAATCGGAAAATAGTTTCATTTATTTCTCAACGAATATTTCAGACAAAAACATTTCATGGGATGTTTTCATGGGATCTTCACCATTATACTGTGTAAGTTTTATGTGAATCTGTGATCTTGAAGTGTATTTTGTCTAACCAATTTTGTACCATCCCTTTAAGATTGCCAACCAAAAACATGCCCATTGTATATTTTCCAAACAACTATTTTTTGTCTTTGTGAAGGTAGAACGCCATCAAAATCTGACAAATTTGTCAGAAATTAATAATAACCGTTGTAATGTTTAGGGTCTGGTTTCAAAGTTGAATTTCACTTTCAAATGGGGAATTAATATTCCGTTCTTCCAGGCGCAACGTGGTTAAGACAGGCCTTCAGATCAAGTCCAGTGAGCAGCTGGAGATGGAGAAGATTGCAGAGGGCCGGCAGGGCCTAGCTGAAATACGCAAGAAGGCGGCCATGTCCTACAAAACTCTCAAGGAGTCGGCCCCGCCCGTCTTGTCCGCACATGCCTCCATCCTACCGACCAAAGCCAAGGAGTTCAAGTTTGAGACGGACGCCCGGCTCAAGAGCCACCCAATGGAGACAAGGAAAGATGTGGAGAATGAAAAGAACTTTGTGGGGAATCTCCGCAAATACGTGGCTTCTTCCGTGAGTATTCATTCTTGCTGATATCCACGGCCGGGGGCATTCCACCGGGGTCTGAAAAAATCATATTCCTTGGTTTGGCTTGTAACGCCGATAATGTGTTATCCTGTATTTATTATAACCTTTTTACCAACACAAACCTCTAATTTAACTTACCTGCTGGCTCATTTTCAAAACTTACTTGAAATCACTTTGGGGCATAGGTGGCAAATTGAGTTAGGCACTCGCCTCTCACCAATGTGGCCCGGGTTCGATCCCTGCTTGGGTCATATGTGAGTAGAGTTGTGCGTTTGCTTCTCTCCTATGCTTGGAGGGTTTTTCTCCAGGTTCTCCGGTTTTCCTCCCTCCACAAAAACCAAACTTTTTCGATCTTAAGCTGTGCTTCGTGATCATATATGGGTTGATGTGGCTGGCTGCCAAGGGGCACCCATGAAAGCCTGCTACTCGGTCACGTGTAGCACCATCCATTCATAATTCATATTGTAATTGCTGGGAACCTCTGGGAAACAGTGTTTCACTGAGCAGGTAAACAAGAAATAGATAAATAAATAAATGACATAATTGTTCTTCCCCTATCCAGTCCAAACCTCAAGGCTACACCAAGCCAAAGCCCTTCATTTTATCCGACAATCGTAAGAGGACCCATGAGCAGTCCTCCGCCGCAGAGAAGAAGGCCTATGAGTTCCGTTCCACAGCACTTGCTGTCAGCCAGTTCCACACTAAAACCCCGGATAGATTCCATTCCAAGCCTGCCTCCGAACAAAACAAAGGTAAGGAAATGGACAGTTTGAATGCAGAATCTTATGAAAATCAACAGGAATTTTTCTAGGGTTCATCTTTTGGAAGGGCCGGAAGAATGTCGATTGTTGCCTTGTTGTTCCTGTGTTTACCTTGAAGCCCCTGGAAATGCTTAAGTCCATAATTATTGCCATGTGCAAAAAAAATAAACATCTGTTAGAGAAACTAATTGCTGTCTGTTCTCTGTTGATTTTAAGGCATCACTAGGACAAGTCCTTAAAGGTAGTATCATACTTTGGTAAGAAATCGAAACAGAAATGTTCACAGATTTGCCTATAACTTACAGGGTATGAAGATGGTAGTGGTAGAAACATACCGTTAAAATGTTTCTGCCTAAAATGGTGTATTTATCCAGAAATTACTAAAACAACGACCGAAAATCTTTTAAAAGATCAAAAATAAAAGAGAAAAGACTTAAGAAATACGTGCTCTTTTTCACTGTTTTCTCAAAAAGTGGGCACCTTATGGGACTGAAATTTTCACAGATGACTGTTACTGTATCTATCTTGATATTTTTGCCCATGAATCTGTATTTCTATAACAAAACCAAAGTATGATACTACCTTTAAGGCATCACTAGGACAAGTCCTTAAGCTAAACCTTTGACTTTATCGTCACATGCCTTTCTGTGTTATTCTGTGTTTTTTCCTCAATTTTTTTTTTTTTTTTAGTTTTTCCATTGTGATCTTTACCACTTTTGTTACCTCACAGGGCCAGAGCCTGTAAGTGATAGACCTAAGAAATCTAAGCTGACCCATCCAATGACCCCTGCCCTCGAGTCTCGGAATCGCCATCGACCCATCACCGTCCTCAGCCAAGCAGAGATTGAGGAACAACAGGTGGCTGAAATGAAGAAGTAAGAATTTAATGTTTCACTCAACATTTTTTTTTTTTTAGTTTCAATTCCATCCTGTCTCTTTCTGATCTTAAAGTGTCTCATTTTGAAGAATTCTTTTGTTCACACCATAGGGGTGCAGTCATTAATAGACCAATCCATTAGGACGCGTCCTATTTTGCATTGACCAATCACAGCAGCGAAAATCTGATCACCATTTGTCAGCAGCCATTTTGGTGATCTCATGCTAGCGAAACACGGTATTGAATACAACGGTGTTTACGCTTACGTACTGGAAAAATAATCAATACCGTCCTCTGCAAGTGCAACACAACTTCACAAGTACAGTATCTTTCTGCTACAAATTGATGGTGTTTATATTTTCATTGTAATTCTGACTCTCGATGCCCTTGTAATAGAGGAAATGTAGATTTATGACCTTTTCCAAAACCAGAGTCCAATGGAGAGAAGTGCTTTCAGTGATGGTTAGGGTTGAAGGCATGCAACGCGTGTGGGCGATCGTGATACATTACGCGCGCGTTTGTGCATTGTTGCTTGGCCGTTGCTATGGTGGGCATGGCCTACTGGATCGGTGTATTGCTGTCTTGATGAGGAATTGTTAGCCCTTTTGGTGCAAGAGACAAAGGCTGAGCGTTTTTTCGCAATCTCTGTATGAAAATAAAAGGACAGACAACAAACTCCTTACTCCTTACAACTCATAGCTACAGATTCAAGGCCCAGCCCGTGGATCCCCGTGTCATGAGCAACATCAGCATTGGCGTGAAGACGTCTCATCACAAGGAGCCCACCAGACCCATCGGGTTTAACTTGGAGACCGATAGACGACTCCAAGAGCGGGAAGCTAAGAAAGATCACACAGAGGAGCGTTACGAGTTCAGAGCCAGACCCCTACCAGTTAAGATACTGGCTGGTCCTGTTGTGAGTATAATTCTGTCCTCTGTGTGGGTACTGGCTAAACCTGGCAAATATCCCCATCAGTTGAGGTTGCAGTGTCATGAAATCCCCGTAGATGCCAACAATATCTGGCCAATTTCATGGCACTGCTAAGCACAAAAATTTGCTTAGCACAAAAATGTCTTGCCCAATAAATTAAACCACCGTAAAAAATTATTTCATTTGGTGTTCATGGTCAGTGAACAACAGCCAAAGAACAATCACAAGTGATACACAACACATGGCAATTTGGTTGTTAACCCTGTTTTTATTAAGACAGAAATGTCATGCTTAGCTAATTTCGTGCTAAGCAGCGCCGTGAAATTGGCCACAGGTCTCAAGTTGTCCCTAGCTTCCAGGCCACAGTTGGCTCGTAATTCCTCCCCAAAAATGTTTTATTGTGAGCTGTAAATAAAAGCTCTGTATGCATGCTTTTGTAAGCCCTTGCTTCTTACACAGTGTTTAAATTCTAATGGATGCTTTTGCTCAATTTTGATGCTTTTGTATTAGGGCATTGCCGAAGCTAAGCCACTTCCTCTCACAGATGCCAAATCACCAGCATTTGCTCTCAAGATGCGTGCCAGGGTGTACGAAGAAAAGGAAAGAGCCAAGGAGAAAGAGCCTGAGGTATATGCATTTTTTCATTTGGTTGTCAGGACTCAGGAGGGTTGAACTTGCACAAACTTTGATGCTGAACTTTTGTTTTGGTTGAATCAAAGGTAGTATCATTCTTTGGTAGCATACAGAAACATAAATGTTCACAGATTTACCTATACCCTTACAGGGTATAAAGATGGTGATGGTAGAAACATACCGTTAAAATGTTTCCTGCCTGAAATGGTGTATTTATCCAGAAAAGAGTAAAACCAGTGACCAAAATTATTTTTGATCTTTTACAGATCAAAAATGAAAGAGAAAAGACAAGAAATACTGTTTTTCACTGTTTTCTCAAAAAGTGGGCACCAAATGAGACTTTTCACAGATGACTGTTGCTGTATCTGTCTTGATATTTTTGCCCATGAATCTGTATTTCTTTGATAAAAACCAAAGTATGATATTACCTTTACTTTGCTGTATAACAGGGGCATGCTTTTCCATTCATATTTTGCTGATGAAGGCCAGCTACATATCATGGTATAAAACCTCATTGACACTCCTTCTTCCCATCATCAGGTTTGTACATCAAACATCATAAAGGCCAGACCTGTCCTCCATGTTGGAGTGCCCTTTGTGCCCAACGTCCAGCACAAGACCACCGAGCAGATCCCCTTCTCATTCGATGAGAAGATCCAGGAATCCAAGGCTCGCAAGGAAGCCCGGAAAATGGAGATCTTGGAGGAAGAGAAGAGGGTAAATAACGGCATGCAAATCACTTGAGATAATTCCTGCCATCCTGCAGCCAGGATCGCTTGTACCACATAGGGTAGTGATGCAAGTTTTAGTCAAACGGTGCACAATTGTCGGCATCCTTCCGTCTTCGAGAGACGATGGTGTAACTCCAGGAGTGGAAAAGGGGTCAGTCAGCACTTTCGAGAGTGGCTGAAGAGTCCAATTCTTGAGTGGCAGTCTCTGTTGCATCTGCTGCAAACAAACAACGAAGCAAGCTGAGGTTGCTGTTGTTTCTCCTTCCTCCTGGTTCGCTTGGCCGTCAACTTCTTATTTCTGACCTCCTCGGCTTCCTTGACACCCTTCCTGACAGTGAGGTGCCAGTCTGAGCGGCTTTCTGCGCAGCATTCCCATGTGTTGCTGTTGATGCACGTCGTTTTCATGTCTCTTTTGCAGACGTCCTGGAAGCGCAGCTGATCCACTCATAAGCCTCAAATGTATGTTTCATTTTAATATTTCCTCTTATTCCTCATTTGTTTACAGGCCCGACAATTCAGAGCACAGCCAATGCCAGATCCGGATGTTTGTTCGGGCATTCCAGTGAAGAAGGTCAAACCACCAACACAAAAAGCACCGTTCAGTGTGGCTGAGAAGGGAGCCAAGCAGGCTGAGGAATGGAGCAAGAAGGTAAGGTTCTTGTATGATGGAGGTTTATCAGGGAGCCAAACTCCAGCATTATGGTATCCCCATGAGCATTTTGGCTAAGGATCTTCAAGTCTAATACAGTGCACTTTTGTGCATAACCCTGATTACATAGGCTGTGTCCGAAACTGGCTTCCAGAGCTACGGCTAGGTTTATTGTCTTGGTGTGTCCGCGCATTTCCAATGGAGCGAAGACCTAGACGTAGCTCTAGGCAACAGATTCAGATGCAGCCATATTTTCTTGATTGGGCAACAAATCTGATGCATCTTCAGTTCACAGAGGAAACAAAAAATTATGGCATATTGAGAGTCTTGTCGCATGATTCTGTTCTTGAATTGCTGTCTCTAATAAGGTGCTTTATAATAGCGTCTTGCTATTAGTTAATGACCTTTATTTATCCAGTACATTGCATCCAGGTCGTATATGCACACTTTATTAGTTTCAGATGATTGCACAAAACCTGTAGTCTATGTGATAGGCGCACTCACCGTACAGCGAGCAAGCATCTATCACATGCATGCAGATTTCCTGATTAATTATGCAAACCAACCCAGCACTGACCTCTCTAAGTTTTGACCAATCAGGGGGCATCTAGTATACCATTTGGCGAGAGTATCTATCACAAAAATAGCTGCTGCCGCGCGGACGCGCAAAATAGACCAATCAACATTTTTTGTCACGATTGTAACAGAAATTTTCTCAAAAGAGATCTGATTGGCTGATGTGCCGCGTTGCATAAAATTTGCATGCACGCATGTATCAGACGTTACGTACGTAGTGGCACAGAGTAGAATGTGTGATACTCAGACTACAAGACCTGTTGGTGGAGATGCAACTCATTCAGACATTTAACAAGCACATGCTTTCATTGTATGCTATATATTACATACTGGTATGTGGAAAATGAAGTTGAGGTGGCAGCAACCTTATAGTACTAATGCCAAAAATCTTGTTTCTCTTTTTTTCAGATGGAGGAGGAAATCCGAGAATGCAAGCGTGTTGCCAGTGGCTTCAAGGCTAAACCAGCAGATATATTGTACAAGGAGCCATTTGTGCCGGACAAGTCAAACAAAACAATGACAGGTAGGTGTCAGTTTGAACCATCCTTCATCTTCCGAAATCATTTTGGTGGTAACGGGGGGCATAGGGGTGGGAAAGTTTCCTCTCAACCAGATAAATAAAATGATGACTGTTGAGTTGTTTTAGTGCCTTTTTCCGTGAATAGAAAGTTTTGTTTCCCAATTCAGAGATGCAACTTTTCAGATTTTAATCTGAAACTTTTGTTAAGTTTTTCATCCCAATTCCGATTTTTCCCTTGTTTTGAATTGGGCATTCCTGAAGATTAGTCCACTCTGGTTAGTGGCTGGTACCCATGTTTCTGTAAACTTACTCACCTTAATATGACTGTTCATCTCTTGAGCCTGAGTACCAGCTAACCCGAGTGGACTAATCTTCAGGAATGCCTTGAATTGCACAATTTATGTTCATGTCTCCTTTGATATAATTCACTTATCTTCTGGAGCACTGCATTGGATTATACTGTGTTTCTACACGCAGCGCACACATTTCGATCTATCTTTAACACATGTATTTTAAGATTTTGTTGCCACTTACTTATACTGCCCATTATGCCTCCTGGCATGTAGGACAGCAACAAAAGCTCTCCAATCCTGTCTGTCTTGGGCTAATCTCTGAAGTGATCCCCAGGTCTGAATGAGAAGCTTTTTTGCCACTGGCCAGTTGCATTTCTGTGAAATGATTTTCTTTCTGGTTTTTTTTTCCCATACTAGATATTTCCAACTTCACCTTGAACACGGAGAAGCGTGCCGAGGAGCGCAAGGATTTCGAGCAGCGGAAATACAAGCGGCAGTGCGAGGCAGAGGCCACCCGTGCCCAGCAAGAGGCAGGAAGAGAGGAAGAGATACGTCGAGAGATCAGCCGGCAGAGGGCCGAGGTCGTCCACCGGGCCAACCCCATACGCCAGTACAAGACGGTGGCAGTGCTGCCCAGTACCAAGTCACTGACCGTGGCCAGGAGCCCCAAGTTCTCCGACCGTACACGGAGGAGCTTTCTGGACAGGAAAGAGCAGCTGGTTTACGACTCCTAGTCCACACTGCATTTTCAATGTGTACAATAGTCTACAATGCTAACCTTTTGCTTGTTTTTTTATAGGATAATGATGAATGCAGATTGTATCCTTCGTGTTGTATGATAGGTATGACGGGCAGCAGTGTGTAGCTGAATCAGGCCATCCAACACAGTACACTCTGACAAACGCAGGTCTATAGATTCTCCAACTTTGATCCAGATGTTGAATGTCCCATGAATAATTATCCAATGATTTTTGTTCATATTTTCAGCTCGTTTTGTTGGTTGTGCGCACTTTCTGGTGCATTTGTTTTTATGCTTTTTATTTTTGTTTTTTCATTTTAGGCTGAATTATTATACATACAGTATCTATTAACCCATGTATACACAGGTAATGTTTTGGTTTGACAGGCAGCTTCAGCGAGAGACACATCGTCACAAGAGGGCGCTGTTCATCTTGCCAGAGTTATTATTCATCTCCTCATGGACCCAATTAAGAATGCATTTTCCAGAGAAATAACCATTATTCTTGCTTCGTTCAAGCAGTACAGTAAATCTTAGTGATAGATTATTTTCTCAAACTAACACACTATAAAAAGATGGCCAAAAAATAACAAACATTTTGCAGCAAAATCTCTTAACAAATGTTTTTATCTTTCTTCCTTTTTTTTTCTGTCTGAAGCACATGTACCATAAACACCTAATTAATTTGTGCACACAAGGATGATCCTTTTTTTGTAAATAATGGGCTTTTCTTCAAAAAACAGTCTGAAGTTTATAGTAAACTTGAACTTTTCTTATTTTTATCCCAGATTCGTTTTGGGTGGGTGGGTATCATATTGAGGTGAAGAAAGAACATTTGGGGATTTGAACCAGTGACCTCCAGAATACTGCAAGGCATGACCAGCAAGAATTTCAAAATGGCTGTGGGACTGTTAAAATTATTACTCAAACACAAGTCAGGGCAAAATTACCACCAATTAAAGAACAAACAGATCCCTGACAGGAAAAACATAGCACAGGACAGATAGCAACATACACATTTCAAAAAGTGGTGAAAATAACATCTGAGAATATTATAAATGCAAATTATAAGGAAAGGAAATTATGCAACAAAATATTGGAAAACATGAAATCTCCGTCTCAACAAAGCCAGTAATATAAATATTTAAAACTTTAAACACTTTCACTGAACTATACAGGGTGTTAAAAAAAAAACACTTGTGTTGAGAACTATTATATGAAAATTAAACTGTTTATCACTTCAAGATTCAGATATGTGATACAGCTATGTCTTGGCTATCACCATGTAGAATTTGAGCAAAATTGGACTGAAATTGAGGGAAAAAACTAAGACTGAATTAACCAACCTCAAAACCAGATTTTCATCTTTCTTTCATACACATTATAATTATGTGCAATTTTGTGCATTGACCACTATGCGCGTTATCTTTGCAAATTTGGTTTTATGGTGTACTCTTTCAATTGGTCATATTTTCAGCTAATTTCAGCCCAAATATGCTTACATTCTACATGGTGATAACTAGGACATGGCTGTATCAGATATCTTAATCTTGAAGTGATAAACAGTCTAATTTTTTAACAGGGACACCCTGTATGTTAAGCAGTTGTGTTTTAAATTACTCAACCCCACATTGAAATATCTTTTAACTTTTACCATTCCTTCTTCAAATGTAGTTGTGATCGTGTTTTTTTCTGTTGATGTCTGTAGCTTGTGCAGTATGTACAGTATATAAATATTTGCGTGATTATTGTGGCCCTTTGTTTTGATGTATGTGGACCTGATTTTTGTTTTCTTTTATTTAATAATGCGTATTGGCAAACTGGGAACTGACAAATTTGGTTTTAGTGTATCATACAAAATTGTGGAGTACATTTGTGTCTGTTGACGAGAATAGAATTAACACTTAAGTGTAAATAAATACCTTGGATATGATTTGACATTTGAATACAGTTTTTATTTTTGTTTCTTTGGGTGTTTTCCTTTCTTTTCTTTGGTTTATGTTCTTGTTTGTCTTCGTAGTTTCATGCATATAGTATCAGTTGATGATGTGAGAATTACTTGGCAGATCACCTTTAAAGGTAGTATCATACTTTGGTAAGAAACCAAAGCAGAAATGTTCACAGATTTACGTACAACTTACAGGGTATGAAGATGGTGGTGGTAGAAACATACCGTTAAAATTTGTCCCCCTGAAATGGTGTATTTATCCAGAAATTAGTAAAACAACAACCGGAAATCTGTTTGATCTTTTAAAAGATCAAAAATAAAAGAGAACATACTTAAGAAATACTGTTGGCTGTTTTTTTTTCACTGACGGTTTTCTCAAAAAGTGGGCACCGTATGGGACTGAAATCTTCACAGATGACTGTTATTGTACCTGTCTTAATATTTTTGCCAATCAATCTATATTTCTTTGATGATCCAAAGTATGATATTAGCTTTAATCATGGTACCATGATTGGTCTTATTTCCGTTGTCCCTGAAAAAAAAACCCACTAATGATGATTTTATGAGCCTAAACGGTCGAAGGTCAAAATGATTGGAACTCGGTTTCAGTAGGGAATAGGCCTACTGTTTTTTCCAGGTGATGAATTTACACTCTAAAAGTTAGACGTTTTGTTGAATTTTTCAAGGGAAAATGGGAGCTTTGTTGTATAGCAATACTAAATCGTCAATTCGTCGTAATGTATCCATACCGCCGTACGGTGTGATCTGCGTCACTTTACTTTAGTAATAACTCCTCATTTTTGTCTCAGGCTTTAAAGGCAGCGTAAATGATTTGCAAGGCCTCCAAAAAATATACTGAGTTTGAGACAGAAAATGGACTCAACAGTTCGTAAACAATGCAAACAGTCACCATAGGAAATCTTGGTTTTCCTTCCTCCACGGGTTCATCAGATGCTGGGGTTTTCAAGCAAATCAACATTAAACAAAAATCAAAGTTTTTATTAACAATCTTTTTAGCATTTCGAAAGCGTGGTGTAACCGTACGTGAAGGTTTCGGAGGGGGCGAGATTATTTCGGCCGTATTTCTGCTATCTAGATGAACAAAGCGTAAGGCATTTGAAACAACGTCTGTAAGGAAGTTAAAAACCTTTACTTCCAAATTCAGCCGAAAACGCTCCCTTTAACAATATGTGAGTTTTTGTGTAGGTGGATTGCTTTGCGCGTGACGCGTTCAGTGTATTATGAGTGCATGATGCAGACATAGTTATAGAACTTTTTAAAGTTCTATATCTATGGACGCATGCCGGCGCGCGCGGGCGTACAACGTCAGAAAAATATACTGTTGCGTCATTTCGTGACGTACTGGTAAACACCCCTAGTAATAGACGTTAGATAAAAATCAGTGTTGACATGATGTCAACAATCATAATCATTATATTTATGTGAGGTTTCCACTCCGGCTGCCACTTTTTGGTTTGACCAAACGTTGCGACATTTAAGGCGTGTTTTATATTTTGTTCAAGACTTGGTAGATATTTAAAAAAGTTGTATCAGCAGCAGCGAGTATGAAATAGACATCTCGATCTGTACCATGGAAAACGTCTTTAATACGCACGCGTCTACAACGTACCGCATCGGTTATCCTCTAGGTAATGCGGTGCCTCCACCTATCAAATATCACCAGCAGCCAGCCATCCAACTACGGAAGGAACCAAAGCTCCAGCCCAGGGCATTCCCTATCTCACCGGCCGGTCCAACCCGTGGCTGGGAAAAGGGAACGGGGCAGGTCCTGCAGCCCGATATCAGGTAGGCCTTATGTTGCGGCTAAAAATGAACATTTCCTTTTATGATAATTTATCTCCATGCTTAGGCCTAGATCGTCTTTAAAGGTAGTATACTTTGGTTTTTGTCAAAGAAATATAGATTCATGGGCAAAAATATCAAGGAAGATACAATAACAGTCATCTGTGAAAATTTCAGTCCCATACGGTGCCCACTTTGTTGAGAAAAAAGTGAAAAAACGGCCACAGTATTTAAGTCTTTTCTGTTGTATTTTTGATCTTTTAAAAGATTTTCGGTCATTGTTTTACTAATTTCTGGATAAATACACCATTTCAGGCGGAAATATTTTAACGGTTGGCCCTATGTTTCTACCACCTCCATCTTCATACCCTAAGTTATACGTAAATCTGTGAATATTTCTGTTTTGGTGACTTACCAAAGTATGATACTACCTTTAAGATGAGATGTCAGTATCACCATAGTGATTTGTACTGTGACATCACATGCTACTTAGCAATTAAGACGATTTCACACTAATTAAGATCAATCTTAGTACTTTGTGAAATCGGCCTCCGGCATCCTGTTGGTCTCGAGCGTTTAGACTGCCAAATGTGGTCAATGATTAGACCACGCTAATTTTGCTCTGATTTCAGTTATATATTTTCCAATAATCATGAAATTACCACACTGGATCAATTTCCGGGATCGCTGCCGGGTCGAATCCCGCTCCAGCCGAATTTGTTTTGTTTTTTCACATTTCAATCAATTCAACGATTGATTGATAGTGATTTGCTTTCTAAATTTGACCGATGGAAACAGAGGATTCATTAGAGAATCCTACCTTTCTCTTCCGCCAGACACTTCACTGATAAACCAATCGTCAGAGCTCCACGACCTCAGGATATCATCATTCCCCCACCACCACGTAAGTCCAAGCCAGGCCGCCGCCCAAGAACCTCCGCGAGCCACAAGCTCCCCTCAGACCCACTCCTCGGGCTAAACGAGCCCTTAGCCCCCGTGGTACCCAGCTGTGCCGATGGCTACCCCGTGGAGGTGGGTAAAGGCTGGGTTGAGGAACTGTGTCGTGCTTACCATTGGAAGACAACAAGCAAAGAGGCAGCAAAGGAAGGATGTCTCCAGGTCCCAGAGGTATGACTTTAAAAACTTCAAGGAAAGAAATTAAGCAAATTATGAAACAGATACAACAGATGAAAGATTTGAGGCTTTGCATGGTGACATTATTGGTATGTGGATCGGTTTGCGGAAACACCATGTAAGAATCGTTTGTACATTCGCACATTTTTTTCGTTCGCACTTCTCGCAATACAACATATGCCTATAATGGCAAGAAAATAAATTTCGAAATTGTTTGGAAATGGCTTCATCATTCTTAAAAAAAAAAGTGAAAGTGAGAAATAAGATTTCGTCTGTGGATCGGTTTGCGGAAACACCATGTAATAATCGTTCGTACTTCGCACTTATATCGTTCGCACTTCTCGCAATGAGGTCTCAACGTTTCGACTTGTCTGCTCTAGTCCTCATCAGGAGACACTAATGAGTAATGAGGACTAGAGCAGGCTAGTCGAAACGTTGAGACCTTAATTGCGAGAAGTGCGAACGATATAGAAGTGCGAAGTACGAACGATTATTACATGGTGTTTCCGCAAACCGATCCACATAACAATTATCACCATGCAAAGCCTCAAATCTTTCAAGATTTCGTCTATTTTAATTGACCAAACAAATGTCAATGTAAATTGGTGATCACTTCGTGCAATCTCATTAAAAGGTGCTTTCCTTGCAAAAACAAGTATTTTCTTGACTTTTAGAAAAGATGATCGTAAACAAAATTGCCACCTTCCTGTTTCATTTTAAAGCTTACACTACCCACCACGACCATGGAGCCTAAGTCGGACTTGTTAGTGTATCGACCAATGAGATATGACGGCCATCAGCTGTCGTGGCAACGGGTGGCACCGGTTTGGGACCGCCTACAAGAGCGCCCCCATTGTGGGGACAATGTCATCAGCAGCCGGCAGATAGGCGGTGGGACAGAGGCCATAGGTAGTGGGAAACGGCTGCCAAGTCCCAAGTACGTCAAGTCAACGAAATGTTCTTGTTATTTTATTTGTATAATCTGGGTGAAGACTTTTTTTTTATTTACAAACATTGACTCGTGGTTGGCCACATTGGTGGTTGCAAATCATTTCGTCTTCTGGAAAGACGTATTATGATCGCGTGACCAAATTCAACGCCTTTTTGCAAACTTTCTATAGTTGCACAAAATGCACACCATCATTGCTTGTGTTGTTTCCATTACATCCAGCAATATCTTTCAATGGTTATGAAACATTGTGTTTAAATTGTGGTTATTTTTTATGCCCGGCTTTGATGGCTCTCCGTAGTTTCCGCCATCTTGGTTGGCAAAACCTCGGGCTGTGACGTAGCAAAAGAAAGGTCTAATATAATGATGATGGTTGGAATTGGCCCCCCCAAAAAAAAAAAAAAAAAAAAAAAAAAAACACGCAACACTTGTGTCGAGAACTATTATATGGAAATTAAACTGTTAATCAGTTTAAGACTTTAAGATTCATATATGTAATACAACAATGTCTTGGCTGTCACCATGTAGAATTTGAGCAAAATTTGAATAAAATTAAGTAAACAAAACCTAAGACTGAATCACCCAACCTCAAAACCCGATTTTCATCTTTCTTTCATACACATTATGTTTGTATTGATCACTATGCGTGTTATCCTTGCAAATTTGTTTTTAAGAACTCTTTCAATTGGTCATTATTTTCGCCCCAATATGCTTAAATTGTACATGGTGATAGCCAACACATGGCTGTATCACATATTTGAGTCTTGAAGTGATAAACATTTTAATTTTAAAATAATGGGTCCCGACACAGTGTTGCGTTTTTTCTGGGACACCATGTATAACCATGAAAATAATTGTCATAGACTAGTGTTGACAGAGTTTTCCGCAAAGTAATAAGAGTAAGGTCACCATACAAGACCAATATTATCAGTAATGAAATGCATTCATTTTGAAACACTTAATTTTTGTTCTTATGCAGAAAAGCGCCCCCTAAGAAACGGAAGGATATTTCTGTGGATGATAAGATCTTACAGTTGGTGAAAGAGGACAAAATGTCATCGATGTTGTAAGTGGAATCTTTTGTTTGCCTGTTAAAGGTAATATCATACTTTGTTTGTTATCATCAAAGAAATACAGATTCATGGGCAAAAATATCAAGATAGATGCAGTGACAGTCATCTGTGAACATTTCAGTCCCATACGGTGCCCACTTTTTGAGAAAACAGTGAAAACAGCTACAGTATTTCTTACGTCTTTTCTCTTTTATTTTTGATCTTTTAAAAGAGGTACAATATTGCTTATTTTTCAATGTATGCTGATAGCGAATAACCGTTTTCAATACATGTATTTTGATTCTATATAGCGTGCGCAGCTGTCCTGGCTATGCTGGCTATGTACCCAGGTCACTGCCAAAGAATGTTGCCATAGAGACAAGTCTAGTTCCTGATCTTCGCACCACGACGACAATGAAAGGAAGCTTTAGGTTGGTACTATGGGAGTTTACGAAATGGAGGCTCAGGCTCAGGCTCAGGCTCAGGCTCAGGCTCCAGCTCTGACATCCATATGCTGAAAATATAGGTTGTGGTTTTTCATCGAAGCCGAAGCTCTGTTTTCATTTTCAAACCAGAGAATAGCCTATACTTCAGAACCGTAGCCAAAAGCCTCTATTTTGATACCCGAGAATGGATTCACGAAATAGAGCCGAAGCCGTGAGACGGAGCCTGAGCCTCCATTTCGTAGATGCCCTTAACGTAAATCGATCTTTTTTTTTAACTGACTGAGCCGGTTAGGGAAAAGAGAGAAGTGGCCATGAATTAGTTCATGCATGGATCTGCAAACATGATTGATATAATCAAAGTTCACCAAAGTTTGGGTAGATATAGGCCCATACTATTAGATGACAACATCAGGAAACACACAGAGACATGTATTACAGATCGATTGCTCCTCGCATTTAATATGCAAGCCTGACTAGTTAGATATAGGAAAAAGCCAGCACTATCAAGCAAGGGAACTTTTAATACAGCTGCAAAGTCTTGCCAAGAATTAGTATAATAACACTCAGTAATTACAATCCGATATTTGATTGTTTTTCTTGTGCCATTCCCTGTTACTTTTATACAGCCTTGCTTTACAATGTATGGCTGTCTTTCCGTCTCCTTTGTTTGTATGAATTTCAACTTCAGCCATTGCACATGTTCTTTTTTCCTTTAAGGTAATATCATACTTTGGTTTTTGTCAAAGAAATACAGATTCATGGGCAAAATATCAGGGAAGATATAGTAACAGTCATCTGTGAAAATTTCAGTCCCTTACGGTGCCCACTTTTTGCGAAAACGGCCACAGTAAAGTATTTTCTCTTTTATTTTTGATCTTTTAAAAAAACAAAAAGATTTCCGGTCGTTTTACTAATTCATGGATAAATACACCATTTCAGGCGGAAAAATATTTAACGGTATGTTTCTATACCTTCACCATCTTCATACCCTGTAAGTTATACGTAAATCTGTGAACATTTTTGTTTCGGTTTCTTACCAAAGTATGATACTATCTTCAATAAATGGTTGTCTTTCCGTCTCTTTTAATTTCACCTTTAGACAATGTACATGTATTTGTTTCCTTAATGGGACAATTTCATTTTCTTGTCATGCATGCTTTTGCGACTCTTTGATTTTTAACAGACCGTTTGCAAGCAAAGAGTACACGGTCAAGGCATTCGCACACAAGGGCCCGCTGTCACGGACTGTCACCCTGACGTATCCTTACAACCCCTACAACAAGGTGTACAGCCGAGCTGAGGAAATAGAGCGCAAGTGGTAGATGAGTCATTGATTGGCTGGCACCAGTCCAAATGGGCGGACCTTGCATGCATAATTACCTGTTGTCGTCATGAAACCAAACTACTATGAACCAATCAAATTAATCCAACGAAATGCCCATACAAAACTGCAGACGACATGCACGAAGAACGGTGTCATTTAGCCCTATTCAGTCCAGTTGTTATCCATATTTTATGATTGCTAAACTCGTACCATGGTAATTAATATATTTTATTATTTTCTCTGAAAATATTTTGTGACATTTTGTCAACAATTTTTAAAACTTACACCCCAGAACATCAATCAGAGACTTCATCATAATTATTCGTATCGTCCCATGCATTGTTCACAAATGACATGCAGTAGCTATAATCAATCATATTCCTTCTTCTGTTGTATTAAACGATTAAACTAGTCAGACTTGAAACAACGAAAGTTATATTACAGTTTTAATGAAATTAGCCTTTCATTAAGTAAGATTGGTTTAGTTTTTTTTGCTCCAACACGAAAGGAAATAGCTGATTGTATTGTCTAACATTTTGCGACATTTCATCTGCCTATTATTGGTCGATTCTTTGCCTATGGTCAGGGAACAATTTCATAGAGCTGCTTAGCACAACAAAATGCTTAGCACAAAAATAACTTGCCCTATAAAACAAACCAACATTGAACATTCCATTTGATAAATGCATGGTCAGCGAGTAACAATTGCAAGTGATACAGAACACACAGAAATGTGATTGTTAATCCTGTTTTTACCGAGACAGAAATGTTATGCTATATAGCGAATTTTTGTGCTATTAAGCAGCTCTATGAAATTGGCCACAGTTTGTGCACAACCTTTAGAGCCTACATTGTTTGCGATATATTATTGTTCAAACTTCACGTATTGGCCTATTAATGATTATCTAATGCCGTGTTATGACTCGTCAGAGTGTGATGTTTAGGGGGAGAAAGCACAGTGTGTATGGGTGGTGTGGCCACGATCTCCCGGACCCAGATGTTGTGCCGCACCAGCTTCCCCGCACATGCGCATCCAGGTCTCATAGTCATCGCCATCCTTTACCTGCAAATCCACGGCTGTGCCCTGGTAGTGATAAGATGTGGTGGAATGACAGGCACCTGCAATGGCGTTTACCTGAAAAAAATAATGAGTGACAAATATGGGAAGATTGTGACATGGCAGCGGAAAATGCATGAGTGGTATGAAGTCAGGTCACTATAGGTATCAATCAATAGCACGCTCAGGCATTATTAGCCAAAAATGAAGGCAATTTTTCCTTCAACTGTCAGTCTAAACGTCTTCAGTTTCAACAGGGAAGAATGAATGGGTCAGGATGACTCCGCCAAGAAAATTCCTTTCTACAAGCTTCGGATGATGAAGTCTTGGCCTATATCATTTTGCACTTCGATTTCACGAAGCTCTACGATCGATCGATCGATCGATAAATGCTCTAAAATGCGACTTTTCGACTCTGTTTTTATTAAAAAGTCCTTGGTTTGGGAGGGGAGGGGGTATCCCACCTCCCACAGCCTCCACCGGCTCGGTCGCTTCGCTCCCTCGCATAGGACACCAAATCACCAATCATCCCCCCCAATCATGAACAGAAATCGACACCAGTGGCAGCATGCATCTATACTCATTTCGCCATTTGTCGATGGGTGGGATTTGCAATTCCCGTACCAACATCGTGATTTCTCAAAGGGTGGTACACATTACACAACTGCACGAGCTTCAAGTAACATTTTGTTCTCACAATATTGTGCAGTCAGTGTATACAAACCTGGATACTATGACCGGCATTTGCCAGGTCCAGCAGATAGGTCAATACCTTGGCGCTCAAACAGACCCAACCACCGGGTGCACATCGGATAGCTGAGGGACAGCAATAGCTAAAACAGCAATAGGGGAGATAATCCATTTAGTTTCAGATTATTTTGAATGAGACAGCATTATTTGCATTTTGGGTGCATTCGTTTAGCTCCCCCGGGTACGGTACGGGTCGACACCAGTCAACCTCGTCCCCATTCTCTCGCTTGTTTTGTGCAGTATAGGACAACCATTCCCAGTAAGGGCTGACCCGTGTTAGCTAAACGAATGCACCTTTTATAGTGAAACTTTACACTGTAAAATGGCATACGTGCGCGATCCTTCTCGTAAGGCTCTCACAAGTAACAAATACTAACGGTTTCTGACAAAAGCAAGCTAATTCCTTGCGTAGTTTAGCTTTTTATCACAGTCGGCTTTGCGTTCCCTGATCCATCCGCTAGGCTTCCGATGAACATCCGTTTAACATCCGCGCTACATACTACCCACGTCCGTTCTGTTTTCGCAAATTTTCGCCAATTTCTGGAGTGGATGGAAACGGATGGAGCCACCCCCGAAATTGTGCTCGTCCGCTGTGTCCTTTATGCTAGGAGTCCACTGGGCCGGCGCCAGTTGGTGCCAGTTCGCGCCAATGCAATTTGCTGTGGCGCCTAGTTTTGCCAATAAGGTGCCTAGTGGCGTGCAGTGGCTCAAACTGCCTCCCAACTGGCTCATTTGGCGGCAAGAAAATTTCAAAATGTTTGAAATCTTCGTCGCGCCACTTGCATCGAGCAACCAGCGGCGAAGTATCCACCAAGTGGCACCAAATGGCGCAAACAATCCGCCTATTGGAACCCACTTTAATGTATGGCGCGCGCCAAGTTGCGCCACTACGCGCCAATCACATAATCTTTGGCGCGAACTGGCACCGACTGGCGCCAGCCCAGTGGACTCCTAGCATTATGCATACGTTTTGCGGTTTTGTGTCCATCGGCCAGTGGGACCGGGCTTTAGCAATCGTTATTATATAAAAAGTAAAGACTGTTGTTGTAGTTTTGCCATTTGATGTTGATTAACCAGCGTTTAACATCGAGATATCGGTAAGGTTCTAAAGTGTGTTCTGCAAAGAATGTTTCTAAATCTGCTGGTCTATTTGAAAGAATATCTGCATATTATTACCTTGATATCTTTGCCTGGTTGCCGTCGCAGGTGTCCCTGATATTGGACATGGCATCAGCACCATCATTGTCTCCAGCAGGGTTCAGGAGCTTGTTATTATCTAGCAGTGTGATTAGTGTGTTGTTCTTTATCTGACAGGCCAGTGACTGTACAGTTTTACTACACAATCCTGAAACTGAACAAGCCAATGGTTTTTTTGTTAGTGTTATTCAGCTGTGAACTGCAATGCCACCATTTAATTTAAGCTCAGCTGACATTAATCTTGATATTAAAGGTATAGTATCATACTTTGGTAGCATACCGAAACAGAAATCTTCACAGATTTACCTATAACTTACAGGGTATAAAGATGGTGATGGTAGAAACATACGGTTAAAATTGTTCTGCCTGAAATGCTGTATTTATCCAGAAAAGAGTAAAACCAGTGACCGAAATTATTTAAAAAGATCAAAAATAAAAGAGAAAAGACTTAAGAAAAACCGTAGCCGTTTTTCACTGTTTTCTCAAAAAGTGGTCGCCATATGGGACTGATTAAATTTTCACATTATGACTGTGACATTATCTTCCTTGAACATTTTTTCCCCCATGAATCTGTATTTCTTTGACAAAAAGTACGATATTGCCTTTAAACATCATCGAAAAGTAATTTATTTCTTTACCGAGTGAAGTTATTCCAAAGAGAAACGAAAAAAGCGAGAGGAGCCCACTGATCTATACAAACTGGATAGGTCGCGGGTGCAGTGATTAGACGGCGAGCCGTGAAGTCACCAGCGGTCATGTTAGGATATTCAGCACAATACTCATTGCACTGCATGACTGCACAGCAAACAGTGCAGCAATTCTCTGTGTGGGCCGGCCCACGGGCCTGCCAATGTATTGAATATCCCAAAATGGCCGCACGGATGCTTCACCTGCAGAGCAGCGCGACCTATCCAGTTTGTATAGATCAGTGGAGGAGCCACATCTAACCTGAACACGCGTTCCGCCGGGGCTTTCTGAAGCAGCATTTTACTCCGGCAGGTTTTGTAGGACACAGATTGGAGATGTAGGTGTCATCTGGACAAGCTGAGGTGGAGATACATTGTCCAACTTGGCCACGAAAGAAGTGATCATAGCTGGCACACTTAACGTCGCTGGCAGCTGTAACGGTCAACATCACAAAACAAATTTAGTGATTCCGAAGTTCAAACCATTTCCTTTACCGACATTCATTAGCCTAAATATTTTGTTACTTAAAAATAAAAATCAACCCGAATGAACTATATATACTGTATATGATTTCGTGTCTTTCTTCATAGTTCATAATTTGTGCATGTATTATCACATAAAAAAAAGGTATTTCGCAGGCGCAAAAACATTAGTAATGTAAAATGCATATAAACAATCAAACTGTTTTTGTAGCAAGACAAGTGATAAGCTCATTAGCTGCTGCAAACTGCTCATCAGCCAAAATGACCTGGGTCCAATTTCACAGACCTGCTTAGCACAAAAAATCGCTAAGCATGACATTTCTGACTTAATAAAAACAGGATTAACAAGCAAATTTCCATGTGTTGTGTATCATTTGCAATTTGTTCTTTGGCTGTTGTTTGCTGACCAAGAATATCAAATTGAATTTTCAATGGTGGTTTGTTTTATTGGGCAAGCCATTTTTGTGCTAAGCAATTTCTTGTGCTAAGCATCTCTATAAAATTGGCCCCTGAGATATATCAAAATGCTTAGAGTTAGGAGGGCCTGATGACGTGTTTCTCAAAGCCCTTTATCTGACCATCCCCCTCCCATTGTCCTGATTCGCTTATCTATTAATTTGTGTTTCTATTTACTTGCATGTTCTTGTCCTTCGTCACTTTATAGCCTTTGAGAAAGATCCTGCTGGGATCGAAACGCGTCAGGCCCTCGTAACTCCAAGCACGTTTTTGTAGCAAATTGACTTATGAAAAGAGTAAAGCGTTTTTAGTTTTGAGTGACTTGTGACTATTGGTAAAGGAAATAATTATCTTTAACACATTATGATTGTGGTAGGCCTATATCTTTTTCTATTCATCACCAAAACTTGAATAAAGCCTACTCACTGGTAAAGCAACACTTGATATCTGCAGCCTGGGTTGGACACAAGTTGGAGATGTACTTGCCACCTGGGCACGAGGTTGTAGACACACACTGTCCTGTACAGCCATACTTTTGGTGGTCGTAGTCTCTACATTCTGGATCTGTGTATTAGACTATGGGACGAGTCCGTTTTTTCGCTTCGTTCGTGGTCTCCGTCGAGGGAGGGCATGTAAACTTCACTGTCGACTGAAAATATTATTCCATACAAGAAAAGGGTTGTTCCCCCTGCAAATACTGGCACAATAACGAGAATTTCGAGAAAACATGCGACCGTTTTCGAGAAAATACGATTCTTGATCGAGCCAAAATTTGGACCAATTGACGGCTGGTTTTCATTTGAGAAAAATTTCCTCCAATCAGCACCCTCGTATTATAGCTCACACACCCTCTATCTCGCGCGGAATCCAACATGGCGGGTAACGAAAAGGACGTCGACGAAAAGCCTCGCAAAACTTGCTTTTTGCATTGCGATCCGAGCGCAAAAGGCGTTGTAACACCCTTCTCGGAACATAGCTGGGCTCGTTTTCTGGAGTTTGTGGACAAAATAATGGAAGGTTCTGCGAAGCACACAGTCTGAAATACCGAGAGAGTTTGAGTCCAAAAATGTAAACAAACATGACGATCTGACCGGCATAGCATAGGCCATAGCCAAGGGCAGCCAGCGGCTCTAGGGGGACCGCGAGCAGGCCACCGAACATCGCTGGATATCATCGTTCCTTTTACGCTCGCTTCACCAACAAGTACAAGCTGCAGAGGGAGAAGGCTGCCAAGGAGAGACGGCTAGAGAAATTCCCTGGAACTGGTATGAGATCACTTAAATACTAAAATAGTTTATTTTGATTTTTGTTGTTCAACACAATGATGCATGATGACCCGACAAAATTAGGCCAAGCATCTTTGACATTAACATTGATGTGAATTTGAGAGTTGTGCGTTTGTAAAAATAAAGTTAATCATCATTCATGATCGTCATGTTTATCATCAATTAAGTTGTATTTGTTTATCATGTTAACTTGTTAAGCATGGAATGTTGTGGATAGTCATAGCTTTGTTAAATTGTTGTTACCTAAATTGGACTGCAACTGCAATGAAAATACATAATTTTATATTTAATGATCATATCATGGAGATAAATGGTCATGCCATTTGTTACCTGAATTGGAATATTGTAAGCTTTGTCCTTCCAAACTCCATCTACATAAATATTTGCAATCCATGTTAAAAGCTTATCGGGACCCTCTTTTCATTTTTCTTTTCTTGTTTTGTTTTTTCCACTCACAGTGCTCACCGACTTCTCATGCAGTGGCTGATGATGACACGAGGCATGTGCAGTGATGAGGACAGTCCACCAAAGAATCGTGGGAGTACAAGAACAAATTAAGCTTAGAAGTTGATGTGCTGTGTTGCATTAGATTTTTGTCCTGTATGTAGTAATATACCAACAATATTGAAACTGAGCATGACATTCATTTTCTGTAATTTACGTAAATTACGCATACCATGTGCATGAGAGTACTTGTATTCACAAACTGTAGTGTACATGTACCTTAACATGTTCAATAACAAGTTATGGTTTGGGTTTACATAACATGTACATGACAGATTTGAGGCTTTGCATGGTGACAATTGGTATGTGGATCGGTTTGCGGAAACACCATGTAATTATCGTTCGTACTTTCGCACTTCTATATCGTTCGCACTTCTCGGTCTCCTGATGAGGACTAGAGCGGACTAGTCGAAACGTTGAGACCTAATTGCGAGAAGTGCGAACGATATAGTGGTCTCCTGATGAGGACTAGAGCAGACTAGTCAAAACGTTGAGACCTAATTGCGAGAAGTGCGAACGATATAGAAGTGCGAAAGTACTATAAACGATAATTACATGGTGTTTCTGCAAACCGATCCACATAACATGTACATGTTTCGAAAGAAGGTAGGTTTCCGGTGACACCGTGTTATCTTTTTTGTGAGAGTGTGTGGTTCTGAGAAGAACCGATGGTATTATCTCGACGTTCCAAACAGTATGCTCTGTTCATCCTCGGGTTCGTCCTCAGGAGAGTGTCGCTCTCCTGAGGACAAACAGAGCACACTGATCCAAACGTCGAGATAACTTCCACCTGTTCTTCTCAGAACCATACACTCTCGCAGAAGAGATTACATGGTGTCACTGCAAACCTACCTTCTTTTAGTAATGTACATGTGTACTTCAATGGGTTTGTGTATCTGCAGCTTTTTCGTGATACTTCTCCAGGTAGAACTTTCCACTATGCTTCCATAATTAGTTGTAGCCCTTCACTTATTGGCAGTCTGCAGAATGAGATTGTTTTACTGCAAATGTAAAACATGCCTGTTTCAAAGTGTTGTTACTGGGATGCTTGTAAAAATTTTTTAGATAAATACAGTACTTTCAAAGTTTTTGAAAAGCTGCAGATTTATCAGGTTTTCTGATTTATAAAAATTGAACATTTATAGGACCTTACAGTAGACTAGTGTGATGTGTATATTGAAATATTGTATTTCAGTTCACTGAGTATATGGAACTTTGAACGATGCCTTTATAATTTAAGTTATGCCACCATCACTCATTGGCAGATTGCA
>OZ020246.1:8724902-8898181 GCA_963971285.1 Astropecten irregularis
GATTAAATAAACTTAGAAGACTTTAGTAACTTAGCCTTTGAGAATGCATAATGCCTTAACAAAGTTTGAGTTTATCACATTATGCTACTGCATATGGTTTATGATAATGCAAGTTCATGTAGTTGTACACACAGCGTATAATGCATACAGTATACAGTATATCGTTTGTGCAGAAACCTATAGGACATATGTTTTGTGCACACTTCTATGCAGTCCACTGACCGAGATATGATAAGTGTAACTCATTTGCATGTGACGCAGCGTTTGGCCAATGCCAGCGCGTTGCCCCAGATTCGCGCTGCCCAGAAGTTGTATATAAGAGGCGCGTAGCTGTCATTCGGGCTTAAGGAGTTGTTCGCGTCCAGAACAACTCACTCACAGTCTACACAGTCTACACAGTACAGTTCAAGAAACAGTAGTCAGCCATTGCAAGCGCTGTATACTGCGTACAGAAGCCGGCTATACAAGAGCTGCGTACAGTTACAGATACAGTACAGATACCAGGGCTGAAATACTTGCGGGTTTTAATACAGCGCAAGAAGCATAGGTGCACAATTAAATGCAGAAGAGTCACATCCCTTTCATACCCTCGACCAGTGGTTAGCCTACCTTATAATTACAGAGATTATACAGATGAGATTACCTTTTGCAGATGAGTTTACAGTTCGTCTTGTTGAATAAAAGACAGATATTTCTTTGTCGTTGAGTAACTTATACAAGCTGGTTTGAATTTCGATTCATTCGTCTCCACTCCCGTTGCTATTGTTTTTATAATTGAATATCCGTCCATTAGCTTGAAAGGCTGGAACATCAAAGTTAGATTTGCAGAAGATACTACTCAGTCAGCTTCTACTCCAGTCCATGTCCAGCAATATAATTTATTCCCCACACGAGCAACCATTCTTCTCTTCTCCGTCCGGCCTCCGCCCCTTGACTTGAGTTCAAGACTACTATACTCTAGCTACAATTCAAACGGCTAGCGCTAGAGAGCCAGTCGTCAATACAGCTACAGCAGTAGAGTACAGAACAGTGCCAACAGTACAGCCGTGTGATCTGACAGTACAGTAATCGGCTGGCAACTTTGGTGATTGTACAGTAGAGCACGCCCTCTTCGGTTGACGTGAGCCGACTCGGAGCCAGTCTGCACGGTGCTAATTATTGCTGACGGGCAGTAAGTATAACCGGTGAGGCGTTGAGCATCTCCTGCAGAAAAGAACAGACATCATTCTCCGAACGGGTGCCCCGGGCCCGTTACAGTTTTGGCGGCAGCGGCGGGATCTCAGCTAACGCATTGTTACAGATTAATTTTGATAAAGCTACCGGATACAGAAGAACAGAAAGATGATGCAAACTTCAGATCCTGAGATCCAATTCGGACCCATCCCGGAGGAAATGGAGAGTGACAGCTCTGTCCACGATATTTCTGTACCGATTAACGGAGACGGAGATGCGACCTCAACCCCACTGATAAATTTGGAGGACGAGCATGAAGAGATAAAACAGATGAAGAAGGACAATGAAGAATTAAGAAGACAACTAGAAGTCCTAAAGAATAATAATTTCTTATCGATTCAACCCCTTGCCCCAATTTCTCACCCCAATTCTTTACCCATAGGTCAGAACGAAGTTTTGAGGCCAGCTTACAGTCCGTGTACAGATAAACCAAGAGTCAGACCAGCAACATTTGACGGATCGGGATCATGGAATGACTACAAAGTACAGTTTGAACTTCTGGCTGAATTGAATGGTTGGACAGAGACATCCAAGGCGATTTACCTTGCTGCAAGCCTGCGTGGACCTGCACAATCCGTGTTAGGAGATTTAGATGATGACAGGAGACGTAGCTACAGAGCTTTAACAGCAGCCCTAGGACAGAGATTCGGCCCAGAAAACCAGACAGAGTTATTCCGAGTTCAACTAAAGAACAGATTGAGAAGGAGGGATGAAACCCTGCCGGAACTAGCACAGGCCATAAGACGTTTGACAAGACAGGCATATCCAAGCGCCAACTATCAACTACAGGAGACTTTATCTAAGGAACATTTCATCGATGCATTGAATGACAGCGACATAAGATGGAGAGTTTTCCAGTCACGACCATCAAGTCTTGAGGATGCAGTAAGAGTAGCTGTTGAGCTAGAGGCATTTCAAGCTGCAGACAGACAACGAGTATGGGCAAGGAAGCCAACTGCTAGAATGATTAATGTGGAACATGACAGTTCAACCGGCAGGAAAACAACTGGTGAACAGATCGACATGCAAGAACAGATGGCATCGTTGGTTACCAACATTGAGAAGATAATATCTGATGGTTTCAAGAACTTTCAGAAGGAACACACCCAAGATTATAGAGGACCTGACCCTACTGGACAGAATGCACAGAGCCGGACACAGAAATTTGACAGAAAAGACAACTATGGACCAACTGAATGCTGGAACTGTCACATGTTTGGACACTTCAGGAAGGATTGTCCAAGGCGAATTGCGAACCCAAGACGATCGTTTGAGAACAACGGTCCACAGAACAGACAGTCATTTCAACAGGGAAACGGGCAGCAGTCGAACTACCGGGCCAATGTTCGACAAAATCAACCCGGCCCAACCATGATCAGGAGACAATAGGTACTCGCTCAGATATAGATGGACTATACGTCAAAGGCTTTGTTGAAGATACCCAAGTAACTTTTCTAGTTGACACCGGGGCAAACATAACAATCATCAGACCTGAAGTTTACTACAAAATACCAAGACAGTCTAGGCCGTCATTAGAGAGTAAGACGATTGAAATGGTTATGGCTGACGGAAAGCCACTTTCTTTTCAAGGACAGGGAAGTTTCAGAATCAGTATCGGGAGTGACAATGAGGCCGGACTTCAACATGAAGTGTGGGTGGCTGACATAGAATTACAGGGCATACTTGGGTACGACTTCCTGCACAAATACAATTGCAACCTAGATGTTGGAAGAGGCGAGATGATGTTACAGGAGAAAGCAGTTAAATGTGAGAGAACAAGAGCCATGTGTTGTCGAGTCGTTGCGGACATGACAGTGAACATACCAGCCAGAGGTGAGCTTTTGTTACCAGGAAGAATAGTGGGTAAACATGACATGGGCTTGGCAATTCTGGAGCCAACGACAACATTTACAGAACAGCATGATGAGATGATGGTAGCCAAAGTTCTGGTTGACACAGGAAAGGAACAAGTTCCTGTGCGTCTGCTGAATTTGAGTGACCAACCTGCAAGACTGTACAAGGGAACCAACATAGCAGAGTGCGAGCCAGTAAACGTAGTTCCACAAGAAAACAGAAACAGGTTTCACACAGCAGTCATCCATACTCAAGACGGCACAACAGCTTCAGATAGGCCGTTGATGACAGTCGTTCCAGACCACTTGACAGATCTGTATAACAGGTGTAGTATTCACTTGGACCAAGAACAGCAGCAGCGGTTGTCAGCTCTTCTGACACGACATCAAGATGTTTTTGCGTCTTCTTCTGAGGATATGGGCAAGACATCAGTATACAGGCATCGAATAGACACCGGCGGAGCGAAACCAATCCGACAGCCAGCAAGAAGATTACCCATACATCAGAGAAAAGAAGCCGACGCTGAGGTTGATAAAATGTTGAAGAAAGACATCATAGAACCATCATCCAGTCCATGGGCATCGCCGATTGTACTTGTGAAGAAGAAAGATGGCACAACCAGATTTTGCGTTGATTACAGGAAGGTGAATGCTGCGACGATAAAAGACAGTTACCCGTTGCCAAGAATAGATGATTCCCTTGACGCATTATCAGGTTCCGTTTGGTTTTCTACACTTGATCTACAAAGCGGCTATTGGCAGGTAGAAATGGCTGAGGAGGACCGGGAGAAGACTGCATTTGTCACCGGTACAGGAATTGGGTTTTATCAATTCAAGGTCATGCCATTCGGACTTTGCAACGCCCCAGCAACTTTCGAGAGGTTGATGGAAAGAGTACTAGCCGGTCTTCAGTGGCAGACATGTCTATTATACCTAGATGATATCATTTCATACGGTCAAAGTTTCGAACAAGAGCTAGAGAGGCTTGAAGAGGTGCTTGTACGACTACGGACGGCAGGATTGAAGTTGAGTCCAAAGAAGTGCCACCTGTTTCAACGGAGAGTATCATTTCTTGGTCATGAGGTTTCGGACAAGGGAATCGCCACAGACAGTTCGAAGACAGAAACCGTTCGGAACTGGCCGACTCCCAGAAACGTGACCGAAGTCAGAAGTTTTCTTGGTTTATGCTCATATTATAGAAGATTTGTAAAGGGGTTCGCCGGGATAGCCAAGCCACTTCATCGATTAACAGAAAAACAGAAACATTTCCTGTGGACAGAGGAATGTGAGACAGCTTTCAAGCAGTTGAAGTCAGCCCTTACATCAGCGCCGATCCTAGCATATCCCCTGAATGATGATACCAGTAGTTTCATACTGGATACAGACGCTAGTAATTTCGGCATTGGTGCGGTTTTGTCACAGATGCAAGACGGAGTAGAGAGGGTTATCGGGTACTTCAGTCGGACGCTGACGAAAGCTGAGCGCAGATATTGTGTCACGAGGAAAGAACTTCTTGCGGTAGTGGCGGCAACAAAACATTTTCATCACTACTTCTACGGAAGAAAGTTCCTGATAAGAAGTGACCACGGAGCATTAAGATGGATGATGAACTTCAGGAATCCAGAGGGTCAAACAGCCAGATGGTTAGAGGTGATGAGTACATACACGTTTGAAATACAGCATCGAGCTGGGCTTAAACACGGGAATGCAGACGGCTTATCTCGTCGGCCTTGCGATGACTGTGAGCAGTGTGACAGAGTTGAGCGTAATTCGGCGCCACGACAAATTGCACACAGTATGAGAAATCCTCCTAACCACAGAGCAGATAAATTTAATAAGGAACCACAGTCTTATACCGAAGCGGTATTAACTGGAAACCAGATGTCAGGACAACAGCACTGTGATACGAGTCCCACAGATGGGGATCTTCCAACTGACACTAATGAGGAAGTTCGAGATGGCATGAGACTGCTGGACGGTCGACGGTGCGCAACCATTGTCTTAGATGAACACTGGCAAGAGACGTTTGGAGACGGCAGTTGGCCTAGGGAAGGTCATGTGTGTACAGCCATGAATTTTAAAGAGGGAGAAAACGACCCTGAAGATGGCGACAGGCTGAGGGACAGCCGAAGGAGTACAGCCGTAAACGTTTGCCAAGGTAAAAAGTGTTCAACAGAGAAGACTGGAGATGGTGACGAATGCACAGCCAAAGACTTACGGGAATCGCAACTAAAGGACGAGTATATCGGGCAGGTAATCCGATGGAAGGAGTCCCGAGATGTGCGACCCAAGTGGAATGAAGTTTCCCCAGGTGACGAGGTTATTAAACGATACTGGACACAGTGGGAACGCCTGATTATGCGGAACGGCGTGCTGTACAGAAAATGGGAATCAGAGAGAGGGGATAAGATAACATGGCAGTTAGTCCTCCCCAAGGACCTCCGACGAGATTTATTACAGCGACTCCACAGTGACCCGACATCAGGACATCTAGGAAGAACTAAGACAACAGACAGAGTTCAAAGACGGTACTACTGGTATGGATGGCGACAAGATGTACGCCGGCTATGTAAAACTTGTGATGTTTGTGCAGCACGAAAACAGCCACTGAGAAAAGCCAAGAGTCCGATGAAGCAGTACAACGTTGGTGTAACTATGGAAAGAATTGCACTTGACGTGATGGGACCATTGCCTGCAACAGAAGATGGTAATAAATACATCTTAGTCGTGGGTGACTACTTTACCAAGTGGACAGAGGCGTATGCAATTCCCAACCAAGAGGCAAGAACTGTAGCCAACGTACTAATTGGAGAATTTATTTGCAGATACGGTGTCCCCCTACAGATACACTCGGATCAAGGCCGAAACTTTGAGTCAACATTATTTAAGGAAATTTGTCAAATACTGAATATAGAGAAAACTAGGACGACAGCTCTACATCCCCAATCGGATGGAATGATAGAACGCTTCAATAGAACCCTGGAATCCATGTTAGCAATGTTTGTATCAGACAACCAGCGAGATTGGGATAGATGTCTGCCTTACGTCATGATGGCCTACAGAACTTCAGTGCACGAGACTACAGGATGGACCCCCGTCTATTTCGGGCAGGACGCCTGGAACCCCCCAAGTCCGCCGCCGGAGGAGAAGTGGCCTGGATGAGAAAACAAGCGAGGGAGGACCCCAGCGCCAGACGGGAGAGGTCAGATCATCTGCACCCCATCGACTTCGGGACCACCGTACGTCTTGTAACGGAACGTGCCATCTTCCCCGACGGCAGAGAATATGAAGTGAGCTTCACTGAATATAAGCTGCCCAGCCGCCAGGTGAGCTGGAAGACATGGAACGCGGACAACCACCGGGTATCCGAGATGTAGAATTGTTATAGGCCTAGGGCTACTTCAAATGTAAGTTTCATAAATAGAGATTTGTTAGCTAGGACTGTACAAACATAGCCTAAAGAAAAACCTTCAAATTAATATAGGCCTAGGTATAGTCATTGCATATTGATAGGGCTAGCTAGCTAGGCGTTAAACCCAGAATTGATTCATGTCGAATTTTCTCATGTTCATTTTAGGCTACCGTATAGGGCATTCAATGATTCGATGTAGAAACTAGTATAAATTTATCTAGTCTAGGGACGATTAACTTTAGGCTTGCCTCCGTGAATATTTCTTCTTCTCTGCATAACATGTAGGCTATTGCCTAATTTAACCTAATCTAAGGCAGGCCCCTTATCCGAGAAAGTTTGGAATTTTAAGTCAGTGTTAGAGAATTTCATCCTGTGAAATAACCCCTGATGTTCAGGTGTTATCTTGAAAAGGTTTAGGAAATGTGAAATTGATAAATAAATTAATTAAATAATTATAAGCTCTGGTTCATTTTTAGGAATGTTAGGGCCTAAATGAAAAAAAAACGGAATTCAGGCTTGTGCATAAATTTCATGGATTTTGCTGGCCACCTGGCCAGAGGTGAAATTAATACAATGTATACTTTTTGAGACGCGCACGCAGTAGTGGATCAAAAGTGGCCGGAAAAAGTGACTTCCTGGCTTTAGCGCCTTTAATTTGCCGCCTTCCCATGATGCATTGGTCAACTTTGCCATAACCAAGATGGCGGACGCAGAATTCTCACGGAGCTTAACAAAAGTTTTCAAAACAGTTAGGAATCGAATAATTTGAGACGTGTTAATAAGTTTTCTGGTCAACAACTTGCTGATAGTGAGACAGGGAACATTTAAGGTAAATCTGACGTTTCCAAGGTGTGAATTTTAGATGGAAATTACTGTATTGACTTTTTGACAGCGTGTGTTTTGATTCAGCATTGAGAACACAGCGTTCACGTACGTGTACGGTATACGTACGTATAGTCAGGGATTAGTTACCAGGTGACGAGTTTTGTGTATATTCATTAATGTGATAGTACACGGAGTATCATGGTTAGACATAGCCTAGGTTTAACGTAGACTTTTAGTGTGTAGAAAGCATAAATGTAGATTAGGTTATCAGTAGATCAGTAGACTGTGCAGACAACTTCGACGGATGTAAATAGAAATTAAATTAACATGATTAATTACTGGCTCGATGATTTCTCTTGACCTTGAGACTTATTATTGTAATTCATGTCAGAATTGTAATGTAAATTAAATGATAATCATCACATGACTTGAAATGTAAATGCCAATGTTTTACTGAAACTAAGCTTTAATTAATGATAAATTGATGATTGTAAATTGAAAATGATGAGATGATGAGTTTGACTTTGAGGCTTTGGAAATGTTTTCAAGCAGTTGCTTTATTAATTTGTGCTTAAAGATTAAGGATTTTTGATCTGTCATTAATTATCAGTAAACAATAGAGCCAGATAAAACAGATTAGTTTGGTTTTACTGTACACTTCCAGAATGTGGTAAATTGAAGTCTTTCTCTCTAGTCGGGTATTTCTTTCCTTTTTCTCAAGTTATGTGTTGTGGCCTATGATACCCCTTGTTTTTGCTGAAATGAATTTGAAACGTTAATTTAAATGCTTTTTCACACATGTTTATGGTAAACGTTTATTATAAAGTTAAAGTTGGAATATAAATTATTTGTGCAACATCTGTGATTTTTGTCATAAAATTATATAAATTTAAATGCGAGGACGCATTTGTGTCTTAAGAAGGGGAGAGTGTGACAAAAATCGATTCTCCTGTAAATCTTTATTCCAGTTTCTCCTGTATGATTGGATAAGCTTAGGACTTAATTAATTCTTTATAAGAATACACTTTCACTTCCTTGAGACTTACCCAATACTTTTGTAGATTAAATAAACTTAGAAGACTTTAGTAACTTAGCCTTTGAGAATGCATAATGCCTTAACAAAGTTTGAGTTTATCACATTATGCTACTGCATATGGTTTATGATAATGCAAGTTCATGTAGTTGTACACACAGCGTATAATGCATACAGTATACAGTATATCGTTTGTGCAGAAACCTATAGGACATATGTTTTGTGCACACTTCTATGCAGTCCACTGACCGAGATATGATAAGTGTAACTCATTTGCATGTGACGCAGCGTTTGGCCAATGCCAGCGCGTTGCCCCAGATTCGCGCTGCCCAGAAGTTGTATATAAGAGGCGCGTAGCTGTCATTCGGGCTTGGAGTTGTTCGCGTCCAGAACAACTCACTCACAGTCTACACAGTCTACACAGTACAGTTCAAGAAACAGTAGTCAGCCATTGCAAGCGCTGTATACTGCGTACAGAAGCCGGCTATACAAGAGCTGCGTACAGTTACAGATACAGTACAGATACCAGGGCTGAAATACTTGCGGGTTTTAATACAGCGCAAGAAGCATAGGTGCACAATTAAATGCAGAAGAGTCACATCCCTTTCATACCCTCGACCAGTGGTTAGCCTACCTTATAATTACAGAGATTATACAGATGAGATTACCTTTTGCAGATGAGTTTACAGTTCGTCTTGTTGAATAAAAGACAGATATTTCTTTGTCGTTGAGTAACTTATACAAGCTGGTTTGAATTTCGATTCATTCGTCTCCACTCCCGTTGCTATTGTTTTTATAATTGAATATCCGTCCATTAGCTTGAAAGGCTGGAACATCAAAGTTAGATTTGCAGAAGATACTACTCAGTCAGCTTCTACTCCAGTCCATGTCCAGCAATATAATTTATTCCCCACACGAGCAACCATTCTTCTCTTCTCCGTCCGGCCTCCGCCCCTTGACTTGAGTTCAAGACTACTATACTCTAGCTACAATTCAAACGGCTAGCGCTAGAGAGCCAGTCGTCAATACAGCTACAGCAGTAGAGTACAGAACAGTGCCAACAGTACAGCCGTGTGATCTGACAGTACAGTAATCGGCTGGCAACTTTGGTGATTGTACAGTAGAGCACGCCCTCTTCGGTTGACGTGAGCCGACTCGGAGCCAGTCTGCACGGTGCTAATTATTGCTGACGGGCAGTAAGTATAACCGGTGAGGCGTTGAGCATCTCCTGCAGAAAAGAACAGACATCATTCTCCGAACGGGTGCCCCGGGCCCGTTACAATACTATGACCGGCATTTGCCAGGTCCAGCAGATAGGTCAATGCCTTGTCGCTCAAACAGACCCAACCACCAGGTGCACATCCTGAGGAACAGCAATAGCTAAAACAGCAACAGGGGAGATAATCCATTTAGTTTCAGATTATTTTGGATGAGACAGCATTATTTGCATTTTGGGTACATTCGTTTAGCTCCCCGGGACGGGTCGACATCAGTCAAGCTCGTCCCCATTCTCTCGCTTGTTTTGTGCAGTATAGCACGACCATTCCCAGTAAGGGCTGACCCGTGTATAGCTAAACGAATGCACCCTTTATAGTGAAACTTTACACTGTAAAATGGCATACGTGCGCGAACCTTCTCGTAAGGCTCTCACAAGTAACAAATACTAACGGTTTCTGACAAAAGCAAGCTAATTCCTTGCGTAGTTTAGCTTTTTATCAAAGTCGGCTTTACGTTCCCTGATCCATCCGCTTCCATCCGCTAGGCTTCCGATGAACATCCGTTTAACATCATACATACTACCCACGTCCGTTCTGTTTTCGCAAATTTTCGCCAATTTCTGGAGTGGATGGAAACGGATGGAGCCACCCCCGAAATTGTGCTCGTCCGCTGTGTCCTTTATGCTAGGAGTCCACTGGGCCGCCGGCGCCAGTTGGTGCCAGTTCGCGCCAACGCAATTTTCTGTGGCGCCTATAGTGTCGCAAATAAGGTGCCTAGTGGCGTGCAGTGCCTCAAACTGGCTCGTGGCCCGTAACGGCGCCAAAAATTGAATTTGGCGGCAAGAAAATTTCAAAATGTTTCAAATCTTCGTCGCGCCACTTGCATCGAGCAATCAGCGCGAAGTGTTCATCAAGTGGCACCAAATAGCGCAAACAATCCACCTATTGGAATCCACTGGAATGTAATGGCGCGCGCCAAGTTGCGCCACTACGCGCCAATCACATAATCTTTGGCGCGAACTGGCACCAACTGGCGCCGGCCCAGTGGACTCCTAGCATTATGCATACGTTTTGCGGTTTTGTGTCCATCGGCCAGTGGGACCGCGCTTTAGCAATCGTTATTTTATAAAAAGTAAAGACTGTTGTTGTAGTTTTGCCTTTTGATGTTGATTAACCAGCGTTTAACATCGAGATGTCGGTAAGGTTTCAAAGTCTGTTGTGCAAAGAATGTTTCTAAATCTGCTGGTCTATTTTAAAGAATATCTGCATATTATTACCTTGATATCTTTGCCTGCTTGCCGTCGCAGGTGTCCCTGATATTGGACTTGGCATCAGCACCATCATTGTCTCCAGCAGGGTTCAGGAGCTTGTTATTATCTAGCAGTTTGATTCGTGGGTTGTTCAGTATCCGACGGGCCAGTGACTGTACAGTTGCACTACACAATCCTGAAACTGAACGAGCCAATGTTTTTTTTGTTAGTGTTATTCAGCTGTGAACTGCAATGCCACCATTTAATTTAAGCTCAGCTGAAATTTATCTTGATATTAGTTTGATATTATTTGGTAGCATGCCGAAACAGAAATCTTCACAGATTTACCTATAACTTACAGGGTATAAAGATGGTGATGGTAGAAACATACCGTTAAAATTGTTCTGCCTGAAATGCTGTATTTATCCAGTAAAGAGTAAAACCAGTGACCAAAATTATTTTTGATCTTTAAAAAGATTTAAAAAAAAAACACCGTAGCCGTTTTTCACTGTTTTCTCAAAAAGTGGGCGCCGTATATGGGACTGATGAAATTTTCACATTATGACTGTGACATTATCTTCCTTGAACATTTTTTCCCCCATGAATCTGTATTTCTTTGACAAAAAGTACGATATTGCCTTTAAACATCATCGAAAAGTAATTTATTTCTTTACCGAGTGAAGTTATTCCAAAGAGAAACGAAAAAAGCGAGAGGAGCCCACTGATCTATACAAACTGGATAGGTCGCGGGTGCAGTGATTAGACGGCGAGCCGTGAAGTCACCAGCGGCCATGTTAGGATATTCAGCACAATACTCATTGCACTGCATGACTGCACAGCAAACAGTGCAGCAATTCTCTGTGTACGCCGGCCCACGGGCCTGCCAATGTATTGAATATCCCAAAATGGCCGCACGGATGCTTCACCTGCAGAGCAGCGCAACCTATCCAGTTTGTATAGACCTAACCTGAACACGCGTTCCGCCGGGGCTTTCTGAAGCAGCATTTTACTCCGGCAGGTTTTGTAGGACACAGATTGGAGATGTAGGTGTCATCTGGACAAGCTGAGGTGGAGATACATTGTCCAACTTGGCCATGAGACGAGTGATCATAGCTGGCACACTTTTCGTCGCTGGCAGCTGTAACGGTCAACATCACAAAACAAATTTAGTGATGAAGTTCAAACCATTTCCTTTACCGACATTCATTAAATATTTTGTTACTTAAAACTAAAAAATCACCATGAATGAACTACTGTATATGAATTCGTGTCTTTCTTCATAGTTCATAATTTGTGCATGTATTATCACATAAAAAAAGGTATTTCGCAGGCGCAAAAACATTAGTAATGTAAAATGCATATAAAAAATCAAACTGTTTTTGTAGCAAGACAAGTGATAAGCTCAGCTGCTGCAAACTGCTCATCAGCCAAAATTACCTGGGGCCAATTTCATAGAGCTGCTTAGCACAAAAAATCGCTAAGCATGACATTTCTGACTTAATAAAAACACTTAACAAGCAAATGTCCATGTGTTGTGTATCATTTTCAATTGTTCTTTGGCTGTTGTTTGCTGACCAAGAATATCAAATTGAATTTTCAATGGTGGTTTGTTTTATTGGGCAAGCCATTTTTGTGCTAAGCAATTTGTTGTGCTAAGCATGTCTATGAAATTGGCCCCTGAGATATATCAATACGCTTAGAGTTAGGAGGGCCTGACGCGTTTCTCAAAGACCCTTTGTCTGACCATCCCCCTCCTATTGTCCTGATTCGCTTATCTATTAATTTGTGTTTCTATTCACTAAATACCCTTGCATGTTCTTGTCCTTCGTCACTTAGCCTATGAGAAAGATCCTGCTGGGATCGAAACGCATCAGGCCCTCCTAACTCAAAGCACGTTTTTGTAGCAAATTGACTTATGAAAAGAGTAAAGCGTTTCTAGTTTTGAGAAAGAATTTAACTGCCTGGGTATAAACGGTGAGTGACTTGTGACTATTGGTAAATAAAGGAAATAATTATCTTTAACACATTATGATTGTGGTATATCTTTTTCCATTCATCACCAAAACTTGAATAAAGCCTACTCACTGGTAAAGCAACACTTGATATCTGCAGCCTGGGTTGGACACAATTTGGAGATGTACTTGCCACCTGGGCACGAGGTTGTAGACACACACTGTCCTGTACAGCCATACTTTTGGTGGTCGTAGTCTCTACATTCTGGATCTGTGTATGCTATAGTGTTTGGGAATCGAGGAAATAATGTTGTTTCCCTGGTCTTTTAGTGGTGCACCCGTGCTCATTAATAAAAGTTAAGTGCTCAATATATTATAAATGAGAGAGTTCAGAGAGCCAAGAAGTTGAGGGATTGAAGAAAAAGGGCACTGCATGGACCTCCTGCAGTTGTTTATGCAATTGGGTGAGACAGTGGGTCTGTTTAAGCCGTTTTGCAGAGGGATGTTTTCTTTTGAAAATGGCTTCTTTGACTGGAGTAAACCATACCTTCTTTTAGAGGTGGTCAGCTATGAGGATGAGTATATCTCCAAAATTCAATGGTCAACCCACCATAAAATGAAAAAAAATGAAAGGTGACATGTTCATCATCATTTGTCTGTGCAACCGGAACACCTGTGAAAGTTCTGTGTATTCTTAAATGATTTTTGAAGTATTAGGAGTTATCACTGTTGTCTATGGGAGTTTATTTACTTGGGTGCAACCTTAGCATTTCCTGTATCATGGCGGGACAATCATAAAACTTCTAATAAAACGAATACGACACAATGATTTTACACCTTAGAAGGAAATCTGTTAGATGATTATGAAATATATAATCGTTTTCTTTTGAGTGATTTTGATACGAGTGATTCCTGATACGATATTAAAGATTACAACCATCACCCTTGCTGCTTTTAAAATGAAACATAATCAGTCATCATGCAGTATTTAATTACACGTATACGTGTTGGATTACTGTGCCTTTTTTTCTGATATATATCCATCATTCTGTTTATTCATTTAAAACATTTTGGGTCGGTCTTTCTTGTACAATACAAAATTTACATAGGAAATCAACATTGTAACAGTATATAAGCAATACCGCGCCGATCTAGAGTAAAACTACTAGCTCTGACGCAACTGAGGCAGTGTATTATGATGCAGGTGGGTCTAGTGTTAAACTTATCTAGCCCCGACACAATATTGATGCAGTGTGCAAACTGTACATGTATTTCCTTAACATAACGACGGCTGTTATCCACTACGGATGCTAAGCCGTCGAATTAAACCAACCAAAATGTCTACAACTGTGAACGAAAGTTTTCGTTAATTTCACCCGAATGTCGACAAAAAACGGCGACATTCTTTTTTATAAATATCGCGACTTTTTCTTACCAGTGGAAGATCCCAAACTACCCAGCAAAAGTAAAACAGCCAGAGTAACTTCCATTTTTGTTGAAGGTAAAAATCACTGTATGTGGACTGCTCATACACGAAACCTAGTGTGACTGATGCGGTAGGCTTTATATACCTTAACAAAAATAGACCAAAAAACAGCAATCCCTGGGGCCGATTTCACTAACGCTTTGCGATCATCGTAAAGCCCAAATCCATCGCTAAACGGAAAATTGCTATGAAAAGTAGCGATCGATTTTCTGTTTAGCGATGGATTTGGGCTTTACGATGATCGCAAAGCGTTAGTGAAATCGGCCCCTGGTGCAAAGGACACAGTGTGTGAACGAAGCAAAACGGGTGCAGCACTTTCAATAAAGACCACAAATTAAAAGTGCATTTCCTGGTTCATCAAAGACACGGTGTGTGACAGAATACAATGCGATATTATTCATGTTATAATAAAGTAAAAACATAATGCATGTGAACGAAACGGTAAATCATATTACAATGTGCGATCATGGGATGGCGGCCCTCTATAAAAATGGAATCATGATTATACAGGGTGTCTCAGAAAAAAACGCAACACTGTGTCGGCGGGACCCATAATGTTAACATGAAACTCACTGGTGTCGATTTCTTTTCATGATTGGTGGGGATGATTGGTGATTTGCTGTCCTATGCGAGGGAGCGAAGCGGCCGAGCTGCAGAGGCTGTGGGAGGTGGAATACCCCTACCAAACCAGGGACTTTTTGATAAAAACAGAGTCGAAAAGTCGCATTTTAGAGCATTTAAAAACGATATCCAGAAGAATTAAACAGTATAAATTCACTGCGAAGACTACAAAAACAACAAGGATCATGTAATATTTCTATACAATAAACTTGAAATGACATTCAACCTCAAATTATTGGGGGGGGGGGGGGGGGGGGGGGTGATAATACACGCCATCCCCCCACCTCAAATATTGGGAGGGATATATCCCCCCATCCCCCCCCCCGGGATCGATACCCATGATGAAACTGTTTATCACTTCAAGATTCAAATACGTGTTACAACCATGTCTTGGCAAGACATAATTATGCAAATTTCACCCAGGCAAGTTATCATTTACATTATTTTGTAGTAGTCAAAATCCCCATGCAACAGTAACATGCACAATATTCGTCTTTTTAAGGATATTGAAAATGTATTTGCGACAAGTCATTTGGATTTTTTGTTCTTCAACCGGGAATGGGACAAAATGTGTTCGACCAAACATGAATACTGTATAACAATTTGCTTACATTAACGACACGATATCTCAGATAGTTTTGCAGTTTGTTCTCAAAGTTTTATTCTGATATTGCAAACAAATTTCAACTCCATTGCATAAATCACAGCCCAAATAAAAAACAAATTACATACAGCATGCCATAATGCAGTTTTCATAATATTTACAAAATATACAAACGGTTCTATTTTTTTCGTAACAAAAGTGAAAAAAAAACGGTATGGCGTTTTGCTTAAGACGTCTATTTACATGAAATAAATACACCCCCCATAATTCTCAACACACAACAGTGCTACCATAGCCTGATGTTCGTGGCAGTCTACAACGGAATAGTCAGGCTTTTTATACGTCTTATTTTAAAGTTCGTCGTCACTAGCCGAAGTTTTAAGGGCATAACACAACAGCTATAATGGTCCTAAAAAGATTTTAACAGATCACCATTTAAAGGGATGGTACAGAACTAGTTTTTGCGACAAAACCGTTGCTGACAGTGAAAGCACATTTTGTAATCCATCATATACCTTAACTGACAAACCTGTAGAAGTTTGAGGTTAATCAGCCATCTTGGTCGCGAGAAAATAGTGAAAATCCGTTTACACATTTCAACGAATGAATAAAACGCTTCGAAGCGATTTACAATGTATTCCAATCTGAAAATAGTTTCATTAATCAAAAGCAGAATACATGTACATGTCTGACATTTTAACTCGATTGAATAGCTCAGTATCTTGACACGTTAGGTGTCATGTTTGAATGAGATAATGTATATGGGTGTTGTTCTTAGACCTTAATTAACTATATACTGTACGCTATGTGTAACCTTTTAATGGGAGACTTTGGAGAACCGGTCTTCAGATCAACAGCGCCCCCGCACGCAATTGTGAGCATGCGTTCGTTGTTTTGCGCCTGCGCTGTTGTGCGTGCGCATGCGCTGTTGATGAGTTGAAGACCGGTTCTCCAAAGTCTCCCATTGAACGAAACTGTTAAAATTACATGTAATAAACTTTTCTTTTCAAACGAATGTATTTCCATTTAAAGCTTAACGCAAATCCAGTGGTGGGACATTCAAAAGGGAGAAGTATAGGGCGACATCTGTTGGCGACTTGTCACTAGGAATTAACGGTAGCAGTCAGTGGCAATGTTGCGGCTGTATTGTGGGAAGGTGTCACGGTAGCGGCTACTGCTCAGATAAAAAGATGCAAAAATAAACGCAACACATCAGTATACAAAAAATAATATAAATTGAAGATAACAATGCTCCGTGTTTGTCAGTAAATGTATTACAACATGCAAATACTAAACTGCTGCAAACTGGGGCCAATTTCATAGAGCTGCTTAGCACAAAAATTCGCTAAGCATGACATTTCTGTCTTAGTAAAAAAAAGGATTAACAACCAAATTTCTGTGTGTTGTGTATCACTTGCAATTGGTCTTTGGCTGTTGTTCGCTGACCATGAATATCAAATCGAATTTTCAGTGGTGGTTTGTTTTATTGGGCGAGACATTTTTGTGCTAATTGTTTGTGCTAAGCAGCTCTATGAAATTGGCCCCTGTTCATCAACCAAAACAGTGACAAGTAAAATGCATGGAGTTAGGAGGGCCTGACGTTTCGATCCTATAGCAGGAACTTTCTCAAAGGCAACCAATTAAACAACGAAAAGATTAAGTTTTATTAATTAATTGTCTGATTATACCCTGGCGTTTTCTTCATCGTTATTCTTCAATCTTCAGCAAGAATCATATTTCAATGATATCAGTATTTGCTTCAGAGCAATACTTACAAGATATTAGCTGGTACGGGGCGCTGTCCGTACTGGTCCAACTTGGGTTCCTGTCTGAAGGTATACTGAAATAAAATCGAAACGAGTATCCAAAGTTATTTTACATTCAAATTGAAAATACAATCATGTAATGTAATACAACGAAGCAGTATAACATTAGAACGAGAGTGCATGTATGATAAGACTTATGGTAATTCACCGTAATGAAAGTGAATTGTTAAAGGTGGTATCATACTTTGGTTTTTGTCAAAGAATACATATTCATGGGCAAAATATCAAGACAGATACAGTAACAGTCATCTGTGAAAATTCCAGTCCCATACGGTGCCCACTTTTTGAGAAAACAGTGAAAAACAGACACAATATTTTTAAAGACTTTTCTCTTTTATTTTTGATCTTTTAAAAGATCAAAATGATTTTCGGTCGTTGTTTTACCCCTTTCTGGATAAATACACCATTTCAGGGCGGAACAATTTTAAAAGTATGTTTCTACCACCACCATCTCCATACCCTGTAAGTTATACGTACTCTGTGAACATTTCTGTTTTGGTTTTTTATCAAAGTATGATATTACCTATAATTCAATGTATACCTACCCTCCATGATCCAGTAATACTGGGCTTCGTATATCGTACGGCATATCCGGTAAATCTTAGGTCACCTGCAGAAACGCAAAGAAAGCACATGGTTAGCTTATAGTAGTCATCGCACATGCTTTATATTCTTCGTTGCCTTTTGATTTACATGTTAATACAATGCCACAAAGAGATGTTTTATGGATGTTTTATTTTGTGTAAATGAAAGGGGCCTTTTACTTTCGGATTTATGACTTCTGCAATTTTAATCATTCGATCAGCATCGCTTTTACTTGAATATTAGCATGTAACTGAGGGAGAAAATGGGACAATTTTTTTTTCATCAGTGATACACTATTTCAGCTTGATCAAACTAACATTTTTTGAAGAACGAAAAACAGCAAACAAGAACAAAATGATTGAACTTGCACAAGATGGCATGATAAAATTCAACGACGTATTTCAAATCTAGTTGGAGATGACTTGGCTTCAACTCTGGAACCCCTATCTCTCCGTCGCTCTGTAGCCTCTTTGAGCCTCTTTTACAGATACTTTTTTGGTAGGTGCTCCAATGGACTCTCACTGGTTGTTCCACCCAACCGTACCTTTGGTCGCATAACACGTTTCTCTGCTCAGTCACATTCTTACACTGTGGTGGTCCCCAAGTCAAATACTCGGGGATACTCATCCAGTTTCTTCCCACGTACCGCCTTGCTGTGGAATTCACTCCCTGCATCCTGCTTCCCTTCCACTTACAATTTGTCCCAATTTAAATGCAACATCAATAGTTATCTTTCTACCCCATGATTTCTTCTTTGTTCCCTTTTCTCCTCGTTTTAGCCATCACCTTGAGTGGCCTGTTTTGGGCCTTGTGATTGGCGATTTTTCATTTAAAAAAATTGATTTTTTGACCTGTTCATTATTTCTTTCAACTTCCACTTTTGAGATTTAACAGGCACATTGGAGTCCTTTACCTTTCTTTTTGAATGTTGGCAGTTGAGAAAGCTCTTTTGCCTCCGACCAGTTGATTTTTAACGACCTGTGAAAAAGAAGAGTTGTGAAATGTTTAACTTAAAATGTTAATGAAAAGTGAACACAGAAAAATTTGACTGAATTTGAATTTGTCTTTGTTTTCTTGTTCCAATTTTCAATGACTTTAAATTCAGTCAGTTTCCCTTGTGATTATTTGATGATTTTTATTAAAATGTTAATGTTGATTTTTGCTCAAATGAAGAAAATTATTGTCGAACTTAGTAAGATATAAGAACAATATTAGACCTCAAACATCAATAGCAAAAAACAAGAAGAAAACAGATAAATAGATCACAAACCAACAGAGAAAAAAAGAAGCGAAAAATGTTTTACTTTTATCGTATGATGCAAAATACGTCAGCAACCGAAGCCAACGAAGACGGTGTTCATTATTGTGTAGTATTATAATAGTAAATATTTCTAGATACGATAATATTATTTTGTAAAGTTGATACCCTGTATAATATTTCTCACCCTATATCGTCCTTTAATGTCTCACGAAGCTTCCTCCCCGTATCCGTGATATTCTGCATAAAAAATGGAAACAAATCATTTCGGTTTAAATAGTCAAATATACTAAGTTGTTTTTTTACTGACAGAAATATTAACACATTTGTTTAAAGGTAGTACCGTACTTTGGTAAGAAACCAAAACAGAAATGTTCACATATTTACGTATAACTTACAGGGTATAAAGATGGTGGTGGTAGAAACATACCGTTAAAATGTTTCCGTCTGAAATGGTGTATTTGTCAAGAAATTAGTAAAACAACGACCGAAAATCATTTTGATCTTTTAAAAGATCAACAATAAAAGAGAACAGACTTAAGAAATACTGTGGCAGTTTTTCACTGTTTTCTCAAAAAGTGGGCAACGTATGGGACTGAAATTTTTACAGATGACTGTTACTGTATCTGTCTTGATATTTTTGCCCATGAATCTGTATTTCTTTGATAAAAACCAATCTATGATATTACCTTTAATACTCCCCTAAACAGATTACGTCAATCAACCTCTTTCAGAGATGTGCTCTTTTTTTTCTTGTGTATAGGTGGGACAATAATTGCCTTTTGAATAAAAAAGTGCGAACCCTTTATGCACAGAGAGCTATAATGTGAATACAAACCCGGATTTTGAATTCAATGCGAACAAGACTTGGTTCATGTATGTCATTAATTTATGTCCCGACTCCTATTATATCATTTGGCATTGACAGCCTTTAGTGCGGTGGAGTGAGTGAGGCTAGCAAGACCACCGCGGAGTGACCCCGGTCGACACCGCCGTGTACCTGATCCGCCAAAGTCTAGACCGACTGGTCCCCCACGATGATAAATCACCTAGCAAAAATTGCATGTACCGTTGGCACTTTTTATGCAGAGCTGAATGAAATACATTCAGCAGTACTGGTCCAACCTTAAAGGTGATATCATACTTTGGTTTTTATGAAAGAAATACAGATTCATGTGCAAAAATATCAGGACAGATACAGTAACAGTCGTCTGTGAAAATTCCAGTCCCATACGATGGCCACTTTTTGCAAAAACAGTGAAAAACGGCCACAGTATTTCTTAAGTCTTTTAGGCTTATTTTTTTTTGATTTTCGGTCGTTGTTTTACTAATTTCTGGATATATACACAATTTCAGGTGGAAAGATTTTAACGGTATATGTACAAACCCAAACAGAAATGTTCACAGATTTGTGTATAACTTTCAGAGTATGAAGATGGTGCTGGTAGAAACATACTGTTAAAATATATTTATGTCTGAAATGATATGGTGTATTTATCCAGAAATCAGTAAAACAATGACCGAAAACAGTTTTGATCTCGGGTAATATCAAAACCATTCTTTATGTCGGGTTTTCTCGTGACTCAGATGTCCGATTGGGCTCAAATGTTCACAGGTTTATTATTTCATGTACATGCTGGATCCGACAAAGTGTGAATGCTGTTCTGTGACCTTTACCAATCATGTACAGTGTATTACATATACATGGATACCTTTAACTCACTTCCTTGCTCTATATGGTCCAACGATGATTAATCATAATTCATGATCATGCTTTTGTGCACAGTGTCAACAATACCGGTTCTAAACGCACACGATACTCAACTCACAGACAAAATTGTTTCAACATTTACAAAACTGAGTAGGAGTTGGGTTCCTCCATAGAGTAAACAAGTCAGGACTACCGGTATCGATCGTGAGCCGTGTCTCCTTTGTAGTGTAACAACATCTTGAGTTTACAGTCAACACGATTTTGTACATAAGGGGCTGACTGTACCCCCCGATAAATCGATGCTATTCCCCGTACCAACCACAACGGTAGATGGGAAAGTGTTTATAGTAAACACGGAGACCGCTCTCTTGCGGTTCTGGGTCCTCGTGGGACATTTATCAGAGTAAGAGGTATTCCCAAACCTTGTCACAAATCAGCCGTAGGGCCTACTCAAATTTAAAAACAAGTTTGGATTCTGAATGAATGAAGGAAAGACGTTTCTATTTCTTTTTTTTAGGAACGCATGGGGAAATGTGAAGTTCTTAGTCTTAGTTTGTGAAAACAAAATTGCAGAATACTGTACATATAGAAAATGCCCATCTTTCAGAGAAAGAATTAAGTATCGTGTCGATTGAGAACTTGTACAAGGCGCACGTGACATAATTACAGAAATACGTCTTGTCGTGTACATTTCGAGGCAACTGATTCTTCGATGCTTAAACTATGCATACTTTGGTTTTTGTCAAAGAAATACAGATTCATGGGCAAAAATATATCAAGACGGATACAGTAACAGTCATCTGTGAAAATTTCAGTCCCATACGGTGCCCACTTTTTGAGGAAACAGTGAAAAACTGTCACAGTATTTCTGAAGTTTTTTTTCTTTTATTTTTGATCTTTTAAAAGATCAAAAAGACTTTCGGTCGTTATTGTACTAATTTCTGGATAAATGCACCATTTCAGGCGGAAAAATGTTAACGGTGTGTTGTGTTTCTTCCATCACCATCTTCATACCCTGTAAGTTACACGTAAATCTGAGAACATTTCTGTTTTGGTGTCTTACCAAAGTATGATACTACCTTTAAACTTGGTTTTGAAGAACTTCATTCTGCATAAATCAAAAACTATACTCACCGATCCTGAGTATCTTGATCCTCCAGTTTTGAAATAAGTTATGTTAGCGGTACGGAAGTCATCTGAAAGTGAGAACAAGTTATGATTGATTAAAATGGTTGTATAATTTTCGTGTTCAGACTGGACACAATACCGTATACGTATTTTCTGTCCGATTTCGATTCCAACAAAATCTAGCTTCATGCTCTCATTTTGTTGTCGTTGTTGCTTTTTATAAATTATGTGAGTAATAATTTTTAACTCTTCATAGTAGACGAAACACATCGGCGCACTGGACTGAGTTACCAACAACATTTTAGGAAGAATTTTGTTTGCTTCACTTTATTACTTCAATGGTTTTCGTTCTGTGAATTGTATATTGTCCGGTATAAATACTGATTGCATTTGGTTTTTGATTTTGTTTAGTTAACAACTTTTAATTGCTTACTTGGCTACCAACAATATGTATTTTGTATACAGGTCAAGATTGAAATAAATGTCTTGTGAATTGAATTTAAATAATTATTTGCAACTACATGAATCGGCATGGTATGGCTTGAGAAATGCGAGATCATGGTGAAATAATAAGCCTATCATGACAAAATATTTCTCACTGAATGATGGAACACAATAACTTTACCTGGTCCGCATTGGCTCGTAGTCCGGCAGTGTTCGTCTGGTAGTCTGTGGGCAGCGGTATCCATATCCATGCGACGGAACGTGGGTAGGTTAGGGTGGTACAAACCCTCCTTAACTGCAGCCAGCTGTACCCGCTGTAAAGACGGGTAGTTTGCCACGTAATACGGCGATCCAAGTTCACCAGATTCAGCCATTTTCGGTAACAATTTCTCGGTTCAATCTGAACTGGAAAATATTGATACAGTTTTAATTTGATACAGTCCGACAAAACGGGGTTGAGAAGTTGAGCAAGTGCCCGCTATGTGTGTGACTCAGTACAGTGTTGACTGAAGTGACTTTGTATTGTCGTTGCTTGCTATCTACAGCATTAACTAGATAAGATTATACCATCCCATTGAGTGTTGTCGGGGCAACAGGGGACGCCGGTGGCGCGCGTGGAGTTATGTAACGTCACAGTGATGGGGTGCACACCGGATGGCTGGTATCCCGTGCATGGAACAATGCAGTTTACGGGTGACCGACGACGCACTGAGGCACATAACGGGACAGGGCCAGAGGCTATAAGTGGGGGTTGGTGGAGGGGTGGGGGTGAATTAGATTCGGGATAAGTCGTCTCCTCGGGATTTGCCGAACCGGGACAGGATGCGAACATAATACGAACGTTGTTTGGCGGGTTTATTTTCGTTGCAAAACTTTCTACTCGGAATTATGTGTATAATTGACATGGACTATGCCAAGAGACCAATTCTCTTTGGTAATGTTGAGGCTATGTTCATATCCAAAGTTCCACCCGAATAGGTTTATCCTCATTAATTAAATTATGGTGGAAAAAGAACATCGTCAACCTTTGCTCTGTTAATTTGTAACTGAAATTGACTGCCCGACAGAGGGCGCTTGACACTTCTCCCCCCCCCCCCCGATGAGTATATAGTGCACTCTTCATGATGATGAAAACTGAACATGGTTAACTAAAATCTTATTTCTCCAAGATTATACATTACCAAATCAAATAATGACAATGTTGAAAGGCATTTCTATATCGCATTTAGGCGCTTTAATGATTTATTATTATTCTTATTTTAGACATTATTATATCATCGATCGGTATAATTTATATTTAATGGGCCTTTTGTAATATTTTAATCTTTGCCCGACAACAAGCCTGGTTCATCCGCATGAATGTATCTTCTCTTCCATTCTATGCTAAGTTCTTTGTATGGGTTGGTCGATTAATGTTTTCAAGAGAGAAGCTTGACTTTAGAATTCTTGGCATGCCGATGGCAATCTTTTGGTAAAGTTTGCCAGTGGCGTCGGCCAAGGAGTCATACTTCGATCGCCAACTTGGCCATGGAGGAACTGGGAAATTACTTTGGTCTGACCATAGAGTAAGGAACTTTTACCTCCTTACTCTATGGTCAGACTGAAGCCGGACTATACCACACCTTGAGCTTTTTTTGGCGGGAGAGAGGCACCGGCGCTCCCCAGGACCATGGAGGAAGAAAGGGGAGGGGGGGGGGGGGGGGCTCAAAGAAAAAAAACCCGCCCAACAAACATTTCGTGACTGCCCCCCCCCCTCCCCCACCCTCCGCCTCATCCTCCTCACCCTCCCCCTCTCCCCCATTTTTTGCCAGGGGCCCTCTTGGGACCCCCCCCCCCCCCCCCTTGGGTACGCCACTGGAGAGAGGGGGTTGACTGAGAAAAAATATATCCATGGTATAACTGAGGAAATCTTTGTGGGAGTTTAAATATTTTTTGGTTCTAAATTTGGCTCTTTTGGGCTTAGGAAACTCAGCCGGGTTCCTGAAAACTTGGTTCAGTCTGGATTAGTTTTACCGTGGTTTTTTGTTTTCATGGGATAACTAGTACTAACTAGCAAAGCTTCAGAATACAATTTTCTGGACTGTCGAATAAAACGAGCTTAGACTCGAGACAATCCTCGCCAGCTACCGTGACGATTTTTGTCACCATGAATAAAGTTTATTCTCGTCGCTCGCGCTCAGACCGTTCAGTTGCTATAGCGCCCCCAAGAGTTCCGAATCGTGAACAAAACAGCTGATGATCACAACAAAGTTCGACGAACGTGTGTTATGTCGTATTTTCTTTTGTCTGCTTTTCGCTGAAATATGTTTGCTCACAAAGCACCATGATTCACATGATTTTATGACCAAGTGCTGGAGACGGGGAACACCCCAGTATTATTTGTAAAACTGCTTTAAGTTTTGCATTAAGTAAGTTTCTGACCGTCTCATCGAACTTGGAAGTATTGAAAGTCCGTACACTGAAGTGAAATTGCACTTGCTGGATGGAAAAAGCTGTTAGATAAATCGATAAGTCATGTTCAATGTTGTGTTCTACTCGTGAGTGACAGTAAGACAAATGGCGGACGGCGGAATTGGAATAGGAGATGTTTTGCTGATGATAGTGTCATTTCTCACCTCACTATCTGTGGTACTCATCTTTATTGTTATCGGTAAGTGCTTTTAGGTTTTATCAGAGATTTTGGTAGTTGCGTAGACTCGTAAACAGGGCCCAGATACATCGCTACTCTCAGAACCCGCTACTCTCAGAACCCAGGTTCTGAGAGTAGCGATGTATCTGGGCCCTGTTTATGGGTCTAGTAGTAGCGATGATCTCGTAACCCTGGCCTACGTCTGACATGTGGCCGGCCAGGGCTTGGACCTTAGGGTTACGACAAAGTTAGTCTGAGTAACTTCGACCCTAAAAATCTCCTTTTCTAACATTTGGACATGATCTGGCGATAGTAGGGTCCAAGTACCTTGTGTGTAAATGAGTGGCAAGAGCTCCTTTTTGCCTCTACCTTGAGTCAAAATCCTGTGATTTCACCTTCAAAACGATCCTAAAATGTCTCATGCGGCCATTGATTGACAGTGTACATGTATCTTGTTTTCATTGTAGGTTGGTACATTGTATGGGTGGCGTTCCTGTCTCGTTTCAAACTGATGAGAGAGCTCCTGTCCGTCAATGATGATGAAGTAACCAAAGACAAAGCAGCCACACCCAAGGACCCAAAGACCTCATCGTTATCATCATCAGCATCCTCATCTTCAGCAACGAGAAGGACAAGGCAACGCACTACCCCGTTGACGTAGCACATAGGGATCCTGCTATCTATCACCAGAGAGGTCTGACGCCGTGTCACCAGGTTTCATAAATCAGTCTACGTAAAACATTGCAGGATGTAGCCCACCAGCCAGCTATTTAAGCTTCTTGCCTCAGCAATGGATTAAAGTTCCAACAGCTTATTTACAAGTCTTCTGTTTCAGTCTACTATGAGAGGATTCCTGTGTTCACATCAGGTGTGTGACTCAAAGCCAAATCTTGGACTGATTGAACCGGTGATGTTATCATCACCAGCACATTCCTTCGTTTTTGAAAGAGCTGTACCTATAGCTACTCAACCTTATTCTCTTGGGGCTTGATCTTCTACTCCACACCCATAAATCCAGATTTCTCCAGGGAAGAACAACTTATGACTGCAAATTCTGGTTTTCCTTCCCACAAAAACTCTTTATTGATGGAGCCAAATCAAATGGAGCCAATTGTTGACGTGGAAGCCTGTTATATGTTCTCATCATCATTGCTTAGGTGAAGCTGGGGCATTAGAATGAATCTGCCACAGAGACTTGCCATTCATTAGATCATCATCAAGTTCTTCGATATCTGCATGGTGCTTGCTTCTCATTCTCTCTCTCTCTCTCTCTCTCCCCTAAATTAACCACTGGGTAACTACCACAGAGCTATATTAAAATTACTACAGTGCTAGCTCCGCGTTCTCCGTGCATAGACGCTTTGAAACCGTCCTGGGCGCAGTCATTTTGAATTTATGTGCCTGTCTGTAGAACAAGAAAACTTTACTGGAATGCCTTTCGAGGAGTGTACTCTATATGCACTGTGCAAGTAAGTACGCGTGAACGCTGCTGCTGTACGTGACTCGACTGCTGATAAAATCCAACGTCATGGCAAAATTTAAGTGCAGCGCATGTACGCGGACTGTGCAAAATGAAACGTGCATTTACCGGAGGTGCATCGGATTTTGGGCATATTTGGCTTCGATAACGCACCTGTATAGAACACAACGCAGATATGCAAATGAACGTACCAAAAATGTACAAAATTGCACAAACATGGATGCGCCCAGCAGGCATCACTCTGTACATGGAGCTAGCGCTCTAGTAATTTTAATATTATAGCTCTTTGGTAACTACGTACTGGAAGGAGTATTAGTTGAGTAGTTGACTGTCTGTTTGCGACTCCAAAGAACTATTTGCAATCAATTGTTTTGCTCAACAGTAGACATCAGAACACATCAACATTCTTGTGTCGCTCCTGTTATCTTTTCACATTTCCCAGAGAATAATCCACTTTGACACTTTCAAGAATGTTGATGTTTACCTGGGAATACATGTGACCAAATGTTGCTTTGCATCTGAATTCTTAATTCACCCTAAAGTATGAACTTAGAAGGTTAATGAACAGGGGGCACCAAGGTTGTGACCTGGTCCCAAGGCAGTGACTTAAGGCAGTAGGGCATTTTCCAGGCATACTCCAGGGGAACTGAGGCAATGACCTGGGGCACTTAGGCCAGTGGCACAAAGGCAGTGACCAGGGCCATTGAGGCACTAACCAGGGGCACCAAGGCAATGACCAGGGGGCACTGAGGCATTGCAGGGGCACCAATGCACTGATGAGGCACTAACCAGGGGCAATGAGGCATTGACCATGGGCACAGAGTCATTGACCAGGACCACTGAGGCACTAATCAGGGGCATTGAGGCATTGCAGGGGCACCAAGGCAATGACCAGGGGCACTGATGAGGCACTACCCAGGGGCAATGAGGCATTGACCAGGGGCAATGAGGCATTGACCAGGGGCACAAAGTCATTGACCAGGGCCACTGAGGCACCAACCTGGGGCATTGAGGCACTAACCAGGGACACTGAGGCAGTGATCATGGGTACTGAGGCAGTCATTGAATCACACCCATGAAGTTCCTACCTATCGGTAGTATGTGGTGCAATGTAAACCTATTTTTTTGGCTCGGCTTAGCAAAGTCTTGAATTTCACTCATGCTATTGAATCGGTGTTTAATCTCTTTACGTTTTTCATTGTTATTTATAAGAAAAATCAAATGCATTTCATTCTAAGTGACATGGTCGTTCGCTTGAGAAAACTTCCACTAAGTGAAATGAATGAGACTTGGTTTAGTACTGTGTCGTACAAGATGATGCAGTGAGGCAGTGATATATAGTATAGAGAGTTGCAACAATTTCAAATTAGATCAGAGCACTCCACATTCAGCACATGTATGCATTGGTAGCAACGTTCACTGCTTAATACCGTAGTTACGTGTATCTTTAATATCCTTCTTGTTCAATTATGTATTTTATTATTGTCATCATTACTTTTGTTTCTATCTTCATTGCTCTGTGTCAAGTTTGTTGTCACATCCCCTTCCAGTTCATCTTTGTGTAAACATTAAAGGTAATATCATACTTTGGTTTTTGTCACAGAAATGCAGATTTATGGGTAAAAATATAAAGAAAGACATAGGAGAACTCATCTGTGAAATTCCCAGTCCCATACGGGGCCGACTTTTTGAGAAAACAGTGAAAAAGGCCCATGGAATTTGTTAAATCTTATCACTGTAATTTTTTAAAGATCAAAAATATTTTTGGTAATTGTTTTACCAATTTCTTGAATCTTGATAATTACACCATTTCATGCAAACATTTTAAGCAGTATGTTTCTACCAGCACCATCTTTATACCCTGTATAAAGTTATAGGTAAATCCACGAACATTTCTGTTTCGGTTTCCTACCAAAGTATGATACTACCTTTAAAGGTGTTATATAGGATTATTATGGATCAATAAATAACAAGATTGTTTACATTTTGGAAGCTTATTGTCCACATTACAACCAATATTTCTATAAAAGAAATTCTTCCATCATGCTGTCATATTTGAGATTGAAAACCTAAAAATTAAACAGGCTGATTCAGTTATAACAATTGAAATTACTTACAATAGGACCATTGTTTACTTGAAAATATTCTTGACCAGATCTTTATGCTACCTTTCAATTGCCTGTTATAGGTTTGTCCTCTACAAATCTAGAAAAACTAGAGATATTACCGGTATAATTTTATGAACAGTGTCCCTCATACTTTCTCCTTCCTGTATTTATAAGTTCTTAATTATTCAGATTATTCAGATATGAATATGTGATTAATATTTTAAGTCAGGTTAATTTGATATTCTTTTAGAAATAAATACATGTTTTATTGAATTTAATTAAACTAAATTGCAGTTCACTTAAAAGTGATTTTCTGGGCCCTTTTTCCTAAGTGCAGCCAACTGTGAATTGTAATCACTTGCAAGATGATTGAATTGCCATCTAAAGTTAGAAACAATAACGACAAGAAAGAGAGTTTAGCGTGCCAGGGTTTAAAGGTAGTATCATACTTTGGTTTTTATCAAAGAAATACAGATTCTTGGGCAAAAATATCAAGACAGATCAGGCGCGGTTCTAGAGCTAATTTTTTTTTTGGGGGGGGGGCTACAAGAGCCATTATTTTATTTGTTATTTTTTGGGGGGTGGCTAGAAGACCAAATATTTTGGGTTCTTCTAACACTCGCTTCTGCTTTTTAGGGGGGGGGGGACTAGACAACATTTTTGGGAGGAGGGCTCAAGCCCCCACTAGTCCCCCCCCCCCCCCACCGACTGACCGCACCTGAGACAGATACAGTGACAGTCATCTGTAGTCATTTCAGTTCCTTACGGTGCTCACTTTTTCACTTTTTGAGAAACCAGTGAAAAACAGCCACAGTATTTCTTAAGTCTTTTCTCTTTTATTTTTGATCTTTTAAAAGTTGTTTTACTAATTTCTGGATAAATCCACCATTTCAGGCGGACAAATTTTAACGGCATTTCTACCACCACCATCTTCATACCATGTAAATTATATGTAAATCTGTGAACATTTCTGTTTATGTATCACTACCAAAGTATGATATACTGTACTACCTTTAAGCAAAAATCAGGGTTTGTTTAATCAATCTGAAATTTCCCCTGCTTCTACCAGCCTCTTCATCTGCTTCCTCCGATATTTCGGCAAAAAATAATGCAGATGGATGAAAGAAAAGGGAAGAATGGAGCTCTTGTATTATGCATGCAAGTTAGGCCCTGCATAATGATATGCACAAAACGTATAATAGATAACATTCCAACGCTTTGTCGAGTTCATGAATAATTCATCAAACCAAGAATTCCAAAAGAAATCTGACCAATGAGCGTGCGACGCCCGCACCTGATGCAGACGACACGTGGTTCCTATTGTGGCGCGTACGTCTTGTGATTCGGAACGGAGTGGTCCTTCTGCTTCCTCGAAAAAACACGGATTTACACACTTTTTACATCTTCTAATTGGGTAAGAAAATGTCGAAAATTTCCTTAACTGCATTGAAGTCATACTTGTACTGGTTATTTTATCGTGAGGCATTTTTATTTTCCTGTGAATAGAACGGCAAAAAATTACTCGAAGTGGATGGATCGAACAGTTCGTCATTTCAATGGGCGCCATTTTTAAATGTCGTAAAATCGCCCCCGGGGTTTAGAACGATTTTTGCATGAGAACAACATTTATAGAAAATCTGCTCACTGCACTAAAATTATCGACATTGTTATTCCATATGGTCACCCAGGAAAACTATTTGCCCAACTAGGCCCATGGACAGAACTGGAAACTCATTTTATTTGGGTGAACTTTGTCGCCACAAATTGGCGAAATGTGGACGGCGTGGTTGTGCACAACTGTATACTGGAGTACTAATCCTTCCTCCATGCTTGGACCATGCGGTGGGACGACGAATGGACAGTTGACATGACCTGGTTCATCTGATCTTAATGGAAGTTGTAAGTTCATGTCTTGATCATCCATTTCATGGCTATTTGCAGTTAACTTAATAATTTATAAGGTATTAATTGAGGGCCCAGGGGAACAGTTGTTGGTTGAAAAGAATGATGGTCAGTCAACTTGTACGCCGACCAACTCTTAATATGGGGGAAGTGTCTTTAATTAGCCCACTCCCCCCCCACAAGGATTATTTTGAGACAATTATTACTACAGTGTATTAGCTTCAACGGAAAGAATTCCACTGACGGCCATGATGGAAACAGGGTTATTTCCTCCAAGAGTTAACTTATTTGATGCAAGTCATGATGAACTTAAATCTCAGGAGTGAAAACTGGTGTGGCTTATCTAAAAAGTGAGATTTTCAGGTTTTTTTGACATACAATTATACACTTAGAATGCAGTGGTAGCCATTTTTATCAAAACGCCCTCTGTTGGTCCCATAGGTTTGTGCACAAGTGATGGCCGTCAGTGGAATTCTTTCCGCTCCAACTGTTCCGAAATGAAATTGTTACTTGAAGCAAATGTTCCTGGGTCCTGATAACCCTAGATTGAACATGATTTTGACAATGTTTTAATTGACAATATTTTTAATATGCCCCAACTCTACGCTGACCAACTTGTACGCTGTCCAACTCATATGTTGTTCAACTTGTACACTGATGACCAACTCGTATGGCGAAAAAATTGTATGCCAAATAACTACCTTTACTTACCAACGCATACATACACCATTTCCAATGAAATGATCATGATGGTTGGCTTTTTTCTTCTGAATATTTAAAGTTTAACAAGAATATCAATTTTTCTCCATAAAAATACCAATCCCTGAAAAAATGTATAAACGAAAAAGAAAGAATTCGGAAACAAGTTATTTCCTCCAAGGGTTAACTTATTAAATGCAAGTCATGATGAACTTCAATCTCAGGTGTGTACACTGGGGTAGCATATCTGAAAAGTGAGATATTCAGTGTTTTTTGACCTGCAATGATACACTTCGAATGCAGCGGTAGCCATTTTTCTCATAACGCCCTCTGTTGGTCACATACAGTAGGTTTGTGCACAAGTGATGGCCGTCAGTGGAATTCTTTCCAAAATCCTGATACACAAATGGCCAATCCCTCAAAAAAAAACTTGAGTTTGTCTTCGTACGAGTTGGTCTGCATACGAGTTGAACGGCGCTGTAGAGCTAGTACTAAAATCTGAGTCCGCATCCAAGTACATATGTACAGTACCAACGCACAGTGCAAAATTGCATTTTGTTTCACAAAGATGTTTATAATTGGATGTTGATCATGTTTTGCCACTCTTCTCAGAAATTAATGTTTTTTTAAACCTTGCAAATGACACTGCTGCTTACTCCATTTGATACTAAACTCCCGATGATCTTCATACTCCCATTGTGTAATTTATTGGAAATCGGCAACATTGTCAACCATGAAATTGTAACGAAAATGGAATTTGCACTAAATGGTCAAGCACTCCCAAAATTTGAGTACGTGGAATCGAGAACGGGCCAAGTACATTTATTTTCAAGTACTTATCAAATACAGGCCAAGTACATTTTTTGTTTAAAAAATTTAAAATTTAAGATTTAAAAGATCAAAAATAAAAGAGAAAAGACTGTGGCTGTTTTTCACTGTTTTCTCAAAAAGTGGGCACCGTATATATGGGACTGAAATTTTCACAGATGACTGTACTGTCTTGATATTGAATCTGTATTTCTGTGATAAAAACCAAAGTATGATATTACCTTCAGATCTTTTACCATGCATGTCAACTGGCAAGGTTAAAGGGAATTATTCATGGTTCATTCTTCCCCAGAATTTGGTTAATATTATCATCACTTATCCTTCGCACACAGAGCTGTGCCAAATTTCTGAGTACGCAAGAAGAATTCGAAAAATCCTCACTAGTTATCCATGAAATCAATCTTGTAAACACAGAATTGTCTGGAAAAAATTGGCTTCTCGGTTTGTTTTCTAAAATAAACTATTTGTTTGCATTATAAAAATAGAAGGCTGCCTCACCAATTACCAGAATTCAATATTTTGTTGCAATTTTGAGTTTAATAATTCTTGTTAATTACTTCCACAGATGTGAAGAAGTAAAGGTTGGAGTGCAAGACCACATGTTCACCAAGGTAGAACTAACCATGTGTACCATTATTTCAGAAATTTGTGAAGATGATGCTCAAGACCCTGATGTCGCTGATTGCATTCACTGGATTCATAGAGTAAATTGCATGTTTGCAATGTGGTCAAGGCAAGGTTCAAGTAGAGGCTGGGATACAAGACAGCATGTGTTCATTGAGGTATGTTAACCATTCTCTTTCAGTTGTGAAAATGCTCGAGACTCTGGATGTCGCTGGATGCTTTTACTGGATGCAAGGAGTAAATTGCATGTTTGCAATGTGGTCAAGGCAAGATTCAAGTAGAGGCCGGGGTACAAGACAGCATGTTCACTGAGGTGGGTTAACCATTCTCTTTCAGTTGTGAAAATGCTTGAGACTCTGAATGTTGCTGGCTGCTTTCACTGGATGCAAGGAGTAAATGGCATGTTTGCAACAATGGTCAAGACAAGGTTCAAGTAGAGAACGGGGTACAAGACAGCATGTTCACTGAGGTAGGTTAACCATTCCTTGGATGTTGCTGGTTGCTTTCACTGGATGCAAAGAGTATATCATTCGCACTTCTTGCAATTAGGTCTCAAGAGTCCTAATTGCGAGAAGTGCGAACGATAGAAGTGCGAAAGTACGAACGATTATTACATGGTGTTTCCGCAAACCAATTGTCACCATGCAAATTGCAAAGCCTCAAATCTTTTTTTCATTCTCTTTCAGTTGTGAACATGCTCAAGACCCTGGATGTTGCTGGATGCTTTCACTGAATGCAAGGAGTAAATGGCATGTTTGCCATGATGGTCAAGACAAGATTCAAGTAGCGGCTGGGGTACAAGCAAGACTGCATGTTCACTGAGGTAGGTTAACCATTAACAGATCCGCCTATCTCATGCTGTGGGTATCTTGCTCAACCATCTTTCATGGACTGCAGTCTCCTTAGATTGGAATCTAACACCTCTAGGAGCTAGGAGCCATTCTCAGTATCCTGGGACTCCGGAAGGCTCTTCATCTCAAGGATTTTGTTTGATTTTCTATCTTTACTTCACAATTTCTTTAGCCTAATGAGGTATCACATAAAAGTTCTTTATTTTCCATTTTATCCACCTTGTTTCATTACACCATATTTCTAGTTCCTTTTTAATGATCTGTCACACCAATGGCCATTCTTGCGGGCATACAACAATTCCTTGGATCAGCTGATTTCAGTCTTATGCCATTGAAAAGAGAAAAACACTGTATACAAAGTATGGTAAAGATTGAAATTTCCTCATTTTTTTTGTTCAGTTCAAGTTGTGAATAAGATTTGAGGTTTAAGATTATCAGTGTATCGTGTGATAACTCCTCTGGGCTGATGATCATAGGGCCTTAAAGGTAGTATCATACTTTGGTAAGAAACCAAAACAGAAAAGTTCACAGATTTATGTATGACTTACAGGGTATGAAGATGGTGGTGGTAGAAACATACCATTAGAATTTGTCCGCCTAAAATGGTGTATTTATCCAGAAATTAGTTAAAAAATGACCGAAAATCTTGTTGATCTTTTAATAGATCAAAAATAAAAGAGAAAAGACTTGAGAAATACTGTGGCTGTTTTTCACTGTTTTCTCAAAAAACGAGCTCCGTATGGGACAGAAATTTTCACAGATGACTATTACTGTATCTGTCTTGATATTTTTGCCCATGAATCTGCATTTCTTTGACAAAAACTAAAGTATGATATTACTTTTAATTGATTTTGAAGTGAGGTACATTTTTATTATTGCAGGAGATGACTGGGATATTTGGAAGTTGTGCCATGCAGCCAATTGCCACGGACTCCACAATAATTGATTGTTCACCGAGAGCCTGATGATATTGAGGTATGTATCCTAGTCAAGGGATCTGCTGTCTTACAGTCTTCTACTCACTCAAATAAACTCTAGTCTAGTCAGGTTACTCATTTTAAAACAGTTGTGTCCAATTGATTTAAATGTTGAATTGATATTATTATTAAATAATCACAAGGGAAACTGACTGAAGTTTAATTCATTGAAAAGTGAACTAAGATAAATTGACTGGAGCTCCTGTCAATTTTTCTCTTTGTTCACTTTTCACTGATTGAATATTACTTGATTTTAAAGAGTCTGGTTCAATTCCATCATTGCAGGAGATGACTTGAATCAGGAAGATGTGCCAGCAAGCAGCTTATTAAATTACAGGAGATATCAACTGTGGAATCCAGGGCCCAATATGTTCATATATGTATCCTGCTAAATCTGTTGTCTCCTTCCAATTCCATTCATGTCTATAGTCTGCACATGTTGCATAGGCCTATATTTTAAAATGATTGTCTCTTTGATGTAAATGCATTACATGTTGAATTAATGTTAAGGCTGATTCATACTCTCTGCGATTACAAACACGCAGCGCACAACGTGAATGTCACGTTGTTCATACTCTGTCATAGTCTCTACTGCATGTACGCATCCGCCGATTGTTAAAATTTTTAATTTGTCCAAATACAGGTCAAATTGGTGTGTATGAACTTTTTCATTTTCAAATGCTTAGCACAAAGAGGTGCACTTTCAATACACAGTACGCGTTCTTACCCGCAGGGCAGACACTTAGAAATGGAACTCTGCATTGCGTATGCAGCGAATACGCAATGCAATAAAGGCCATATTGCAATACGCAATATGGCCTTTACTTGATGTCAAAGCTAGATTATGTGACAATTATCTATCATTTCAGGAGAGGTCTGGAACAAGGGAGATTTAACAAGCAGCCTAGACTGGATGTTGAATGGATTTATTGCTTGAGATTTATCTTGAGGTATGTGTCTCATGTACGAGATTCATTGTCTTCTATTTAGTCCAATAATTTTGACTAGTCTAGTCAGATTACACATTTGTAGGGTGGAATAGATATAAATTGGTGTATATTTCTATAATTTCAGAAGATGGATGGGATACTAGGAGATGTGCCAATCAAGTAGCCTAGACCGGAGGTTTACTGTTCCTGTTTGACTGATGTTTATCTTGAGGTATGTATCTCATGTACGAGATTCATTGTCTTCTATTTAGTCCAGTAATTTCGACTAGTCTAGTCAGATTACACATTTGTAGAGTGGAATAAATATTAATTGGTGTATATTTTTTATGATTTCAGGAGATGGCTGGAATAAAGGGAGATGTGACAAGCAGCCTAGACTGGATGTGACTGTTCCTGTTGCCTGACATATAGCTGTCTTGAGGTATATGTACCCTGTTCAAGAGATTTGTTGTATTCTTGCCCTCTTCATTAATTTGTATATAGTCTAGTCAAGATACACATTAATTTTATTTCTTGTATATTTTCCCCACCTTTGCCTAACATCAGGAATTTGGGGTCCAGATTTGTGTCTTCTCAGTCTTTTTTACATTTCCCCAGACTTGTTTTGCAAAATAGACCAAACTGTGACATTTTCTCTAATTTTACTTTTATCTTCTTCAAATTCTCCTCTTATGGTTTTGGTGTTTTCATCAAAGAAACTTTGCTAGAAACTTCATTTAATATTCATGATTTACTGTGGTACCCGCCGTGATATTGCAGACCCTGCTAGCTCTGTGGCCTAGCAGGTAAGGCATCTGCACTAGTAAGCAGGAGGTCGTGGGTTATCCCACCTGAGCCATCATGTGATTTTTTCACGTGCTCTCACAAGCACTGAGTATACAGTGCTCATCCTACGTCGGTGAAGGGCAAGCCTAATTTGCATATTATCTATTTCCCAACCAAAATCATTTAATAATCATGATTTACTTTGGTACCCGCCGCGATATTGGATTCGATTCACCCTGCAGACCCCAGCTAGCTCGGTGGCCTAGCAGGTAAGGCATCTGCACTAGTAAGCAGAAGGTCGTGGGTTCGAATCCCACCTGAGCCATCATGTGATTTTTTCACGTGCTCTCACAAGCACTGAGTATACAGTGCTCATCCACGTCGGTGAAGGGCAAGCCTAATTTGCATATTATCTATTTCCCAACCAAAATCATTTAATAATCATGATTTACTTTGGTACCCGCCGCGATATTGGATTCGATTCACCCTGCAGACCCCAGCTAGCTCGGTGGCCTAGCAGGTAAGGCATCTGCACTAGTAAGCAGGAGGTCGTGGGTTCGAATCCCACCTGAGCCATCATGTGATTTTTTCACGTGCTCTCACAAGCACTGAGTATACAGTACTCATCCACGTCGGTGAAGGGCAAGCCTAATTTGCAAACTTCTTTGTGTTTTCATCTTTCTCCTCTGCTCTCCGCTGCATACATATTTTCCCTGTATTACTCGCCTTCTTAATCCTGCTGTGCAGTGCTTGATTCCCGGAGCTTGTCAAATGAGATGAGCCTCAGTAGTTGAGTGGGTCAAAACCAAGTGTGTTTACCCACCTCAATGGCATCAATACTCAAACAATGCCACAGACTTACAAATGAGCCTCTGGCTCACAGAGCACGGGCGGGGTACTGTCAGCTAGGCTCAGACAAATGGACTTGATCACACAGGTTAATTATAATACTCAAGTCCTGGTGTCCCCACCAGCATTGAGTTTGCATCCATCAAAGTCTTTTTTATCCTGTTCCCAACATTGTTTGGCGGTCGTTTTCTCCTGGTCATCACTGGTTCTGTTCATTGTCGGCAGCTTCATTTTCTACATGGGAGCTGCTGGGAGATTGCCAATGCCCATTGAAGTTTCTTCCCTGTCAGTTGTTCTATGCCGTCGTCTTTACTAGTCATCTGGGAATATGCGGAGTCTGCTGTTTGTGCCTGTTTTCTGCGAACTCTCCTACTCCTCTTCATCTTCTGGTCTTGCGTACTCTTCATCTCCTCTTCATCTTCGGGAATTCTGGTCTTGCTAACTCTTCATCTCCTCTTCATCTTCGGCACTCTGGTCTTGCGAACTCTTCATCTCCTCTTCATCTTCAGCACTCTGGTCTTGCAAACTCTTCATCTCCTCTTCATCTTCAGCACTCTGGTCTTACGAACTCTTCTTCTCCTCTTCATCTTCGGCACTCTGGTCTTGCGAACTCTTCTTCTCCTCTTCATCTTCAGCACTCTGGTCTTGCGAACTCTTCTCCTCCTCTTCATCTTCGACACTCTGGTCTTGCGAACTCTCCATCTTTGGCACTCTGGTCTTGCGAACTCTTCTTCTCCTCTTTATCTTCGGGAACTCTGGTCTTGCTATCTCTTCATCTCCTCTTCATCTTCTGGTCTTGCGAACTCTTCTTCTCCTCTTCATCTTTGGCACTCTGGTCTTGCGAACTCTTCTTCTCTTCATCTTCGGAACACTGGTCTTGCGAACTCTTCTTCTCCTCTTCATCTTCTGGTCTTGCTAACTCTTCATCTCTTCTTCATCTTCGGCACTCTGGTCTTGCTAACTCTTCTTCTCCTCTACATCTTCTGGTCTTGCGAACTCTTCTTCTCCTCTTCATCTTTGGCACTCTGGTCTTGCGAACTCTTCTTCTCCTCTTCATCTTCGGAACACTGGTCTTGCGAACTCTTCTTCTCCTCTTCATCTTCGGAACACTGGTCTTGCGAACTCTTCTTCTCCTCTTCATCTTCTGGTCTTGCTAACTCTTCATCTCCTCTTCATCTTCGGCACTCTGGTCTTGCAAACTCTTCATCTCCTCTTCATCTTCTGCTCTTGCGAACTCTTCTTCTCCTCTTCATCTTTGGCACTCTGGTCTTGCGAACTCTTCTTCTCCTCTTCATCTTCGGAACACTGGTCTTGCTATCTCTTCATCTCCTCTTCATCTTCGGCAGTCTCGTCTTGCTAACTCTTCTTCTCCTATTCATCTTCTGGTCTTGCGAACTCTTCTTCTCTTCTTCATCTTCGGCACTCTGGTCTTGCGAACTCTTCGTCGGCACACTGGTCTTGCGAACTCTTCATTTTCGGGAACTCTGGTCTTGCAAACTCTCCATCTACGGAACTCTGGTCTTGCGAACAATTCATCTCCTCTTCCTCTTCGGCACTCTGGTCTTGCGAACTCTGCATCTCCTCTTCATCTTCGGCACTCTGGTCTTGCGAACTCTTCTTCTCCTCTTCATCTTCGGCACTCTGGTCTTGCAAACTCTTCATCTCCTCTTCATCTTCGGGAACTCTGGTCTTGCTATCTCTTCATCTCCTCTTCATCTTCTGGTCTTATGAACTCTTCTTCTCCTCTTCATCTTCGGCACTCTGGTCTTGCGAACTCTCCATCTTCAGCACTCTGGTCTTGCGAACTCTTCATCTCCTCTTCATCTTCGGCTCTCTGGTCTTGCGAACTCTTCATCTCCTCTTCATCTTCGGCACTCTGGTCTTGCGAACTCTTCTTCTCTTCATCTTCATCTTCAAAACATTTGGCTCTCGTTAACTTTTCAGTGCTGCATGCTACGGGCCAAGCGAGTGACCACGCACCTGCTCATTTGGCGGAAAGCTTGCAGCCACTGCCCCCGAAGAGCACAAAACTCACCAGCATTGCCACTGTCACTGAGGCAGGTCTGTACAGCCCACACTGTACTCTGTCCTGGAGTTCACATTCATCAAGTTCTACCTGGCCTTCTTTAACTGGTGATTTTTCCGTTGGGGATGAAGTGATGAAACATATAGATCAGTCACACTAAGGACAGGTCCAGTTTAAGCATTGAAACTGTGGGACTGGTCTGCAGACAATTTCTAGGCCTCAGACTAGAGACCCCACAGTTCTCTGCATTCATCCCCTTTGCAAGTTTTTATCCTATCCGCATGGACCACTTGAGGGTTAGAGCAAGGGGTCTTTTTGATTCTGTACACCACGTCAGACAACCTGCCCAACATCATAGTACTTGGTGGCTCTGGCACAACTTGCATTGCGCAAACATCTTTACGGACACTAGCTGCCTCATCAAAGGCCAATAGAAATCCCCTCGGCGTAACCTAGCGAAAGTCTTTGCAATGCCTAAATGTCCAGCAGTCTTTTGGTCGTAGAAGTGCAGCAGAATGACAAATTTCAAGGCACTAGGACTTTCAGGCGAGGTGCTTCGGTTGGCCTGTTTGCATCCACTTGATGCAAAGGGTCCCATGCCCAATCTCCAGCTGCTCGAAATGAGCCCTCCTGAACCTAACATCCCTGTTTAGGGAAGCTACATCTTCCAAGGTGGCTCTTCACTTCGAGTCACCAACTTCCTCACCACCCTGAGGTCTCTGTCATATTCTGTTGCATTTGGGACAATATTTGGGACAATATGGTCACGACTGAGTTCTGTTGTGTCCATGGACTCTGGGCCCTCACTTGAGTACCTGTCCGAGGATGATGCACTGGCTTTAAGAACGTGTGTGGAGATGAAGGCTGCCATCGCCAAGGGGGATGCTGCTTAACTCAGAGGTTCAGCTGCCTCTGCTAATGGTGGGGCATCCAGTTCTGACTGGTCTGCTGTCTGTTTGGTTCTACACTGTGTCTGTCCCCACCGGGGCTGGCGCAAACATATTCCACATCCAAAATGGTGCCATGGCTGATCTCCTCCTTAACCCAGTGGTCACAGTCTGGAAAACACTTCCTGGACATGGCATCCGGGTTACTGTTTCAGCTGCCTGGGTGATGCTCAATGGAAAAATTGTAGATGCTCGGCTTCTGCATCCACATTGCCAACTGCCCCTGGGATTTCAGATGCTATACATCCATCTAATGGGTCAGTGATCTGTGTGGATTAGAACATGAGCCCCATGCAACATACAAGTAGTGGTGGCATTTATTCACAAAGGAGACCACAGCTAACAGATCCTTACACGTCAGAGTGTAGTTCCTCCGGTGAACCTTGCTTTGTCAGAGCCTTGCTACCGTATGCCACAGGGACCTCTCTGACCTCCCTGCACTTGCGACAGCACAAAGCTGCTTGCGACAGTTTCAACTGACGCAAGCTGCAACTTGTTCCCTTGGACAGGATAGGCTAAAATGTGGTAAGAGACAAGGCGATAAGAAAGATTTGAGGCTTTGCATGGTGACAATTTTATGTTGATCAGTTTGCTGAAACACCATGTAATAATCGTTTGTACTTTCGCACTTCTATATCGTTCGCACTTCTTGCAATTAGGTCTCAACGTTTCGACTAGTCTGCTCTAGTCCTCATCAGAAAACAAGGCGATACTTCAATGCCTCTAAGGCCTCATCACTTATGTCAGCGACCCACATGCTGTTGTATCTCAGCCACCCCTTTGTCAATTTGCACTCTTGCTCGGCCATCAACGTGCAGCACACTGCTGTCCACTTGACGGAACCGACAATCTGCCGGAGGCAGCTTGGGCTTGATGAGGCCTGGGGGCTCCACCCTATCCAGCCAGTGGAATCCAATGAAGCTCACAATTGCTCAGTTCTTGGTCTTACTCTCTCTCTCTCTGGTCCATGTAAATGATTTGTCTGATAATGTTCTGTCTCTGCTTGGCTCAGTCCTTGGTCTTACTCTCTCTGGTCCATGTAAATGATTTGTCTGATAATGTTCTGTCTCTGCTTGGTTCAGTTCTTGGTCTTACTCTCTCTCTCTGGTCCATGTAAATGATTTGTCTGATAATGTGCTGTCTCTGCTTGGCTCAGTTCTTGGTCTTACTCTCTCTCTCTGGTCCATGTAAATGATTTGTCTGATAATGTTCTGTCTCTGCTTGGCTCAGTTCTTGGTCTTACTCTCTCTCTCTCTGGTCCATGTAAATGATTTGTCTGATAATGTTCTGTCTCTGCTTGGCCCAGTTCTTGGTCTTACTCTCTCTCTCTGGTCAATGTAAATGATTTGTCTTATAATGTGCTGTCTCTGCTTGGCTCAGTTCTTGGTCTTACTCTCTCTCTGGTCCATGTAAAGGATTTGTCTGGTAATGTTCTGTCTCCCCTTGGCCCAGTTCTTGGTCTTGGTCTCTCTCTGGTCTATGTAAATGATTTGTCTGATAATGTTCTGTCTCTGCTTGGCTCAGTTCTTGGTCTTACTCTCTCTCTGGTCCATGTAAATGATTTGTCTGATTATGTTCTGTCTGTGCTTGGCTCAGTTCTTGGTCTTACTCTCTCTCTCTCTAGTCCATGTAAATGATTTGTCTGATAATGTTCTGTCTCTGCTTGGCCCAGTTCTTGGTCTTACTCTGTCTCTCTGGTCCATGTAAATGATTTGTCTGATAATGTTCTGTCTCTGCTTGGCTCAGTTCTTGGTCTTACTCTCTCTCTAGTCCATGTAAATGATTTGTCTGGTAATGTTCTGTCTCTGCTTGGCTCAGTTCTTGGTCTTACTCTCTCTTGTCCATGTAAATGATTTGTCTGGTAATGTTCTGTCTCTGCCTGGCTCAGTTGTTAGTCTTACTCTCCCCCTCTGGTCTATGTAAATGATTTGTCTGATAATGTTCTGTCTCCTCTTGGCTCAGTTCCTGGTCTTACTCTCTCTTTCTGGTCCATGTAAATGATTTGTCTGATAATGTTCTGTCTCTGCTTGGCTCAGTTCTTGGTCTTACTCTCTCTCTCTCTGGTCCATGTAAATGATTTGTCTGATAATGTTCTGTCTCTGCTTGGCTCAGTTCTTGGTCTTACTCTCTCTCTCTGGTCCATGTAAATGATTTGTCTGATAATGTTCTGTCTCTGCTTGGCTCAGTTCCTGGTCTTACTCTCTCTTTCTGGTCCATGTAAATGATTTGTCTGATAATGTTCTGTCTCTGCTTGGCTCAGTTCTTGGTCTTACTCTCTCTCTCTCTGGTCCATGTAAATGATTTGTCTGATAATGTTCTGTCTCTGCTTGGCTCAGTTCTTGGTCTTACTCTCTCTCTTTCTGGTCCACGTAAATGATTTGTCTGATAATGTTCTGTCTCTGCTTGGCTCAGTTCTTGGTCTTACTCTCTCTCTCTCTGGTCCATGTAAATGATTTGTCTGATAATGTTCTGTCTCTGCTTGGCCCAGTCCTTGGTCTTACTCTCTCTGTTCCATGTAAATGATTTGTCTGATAATGTTCTGTCTCTGCTTGGCTCCGTTCCTGGTCTTACTCTCTCTCTGGTCCATGTAAATGATTTGTCTGATAATGTTCTGTCTCTGCTTGGCTCAGTTCTTGGTCTTACTCTCTCTCTGGTCCATGTAAATGATTTGTCTGATAATGTTCTGTCTCTGCTTGGCTCAGTTCTTGGTCTTACTCTCTCTCTGGTCCATGTAAATGATTTGTCTGATAATGTTCTGTCTCTGCTTGGCTCAGTTCTTGGTCTTACTCTCTCTCTCTGGTCCATGTGAATGATTTGTCTGATAATGTTCTGTCTCTGCTTGGCCCAGTCCTTGGTCTTACTCTCTCTGTTCCATGTAAATGATTTGTCTGATAATGTTCTGTCTCTGCTTGGCTCCGTTCCTGGTCTTACTCTCTCTCTGGTCCATGTAAATGATTTGTCTGATAATGTTCTGTCTCTGCTTGGCTCAGTTCTTGGTCCTACTGTCTCTCTGGTCCATGTAAATGATTTGTCTGATAATGTTCTGTCTCTGCTTGACTCAGTTCTTGGTCTTACTCTCTCTCTGGTCTATGTAAATGATTTGTCTGATAATGTTCTGTCTCTGCTTGACTCAGTTCTTGGTCTTACTCTCTCTCTGGTCTATGTAAATGATTTGTCTGATAATGTTCTGTCTCTGCTTGGCTCAGTTCTTGGTCTTACTCTCTCTCTCTGGTCCATGTGAATGATTTGTCTGGTAATGTTCTGTCTCTGCTTGGCTCAGTCCTTGGTCTTACTCTCTCTGTTCCATGTAAATGATTTGTCTGATAATGTTCTGTCTCTGCTTGGCTCAGTTCCTGGTCTTACTCTGTCTCTGGTCCATGTGAATGATTTGTCTGATAATGTTCTGTCCCTGCTTGGCTCCGTTCCTGGTCTTACTCTCTCTCTGGTCCATGTAAATGATTTGTCTGATAATGTTCTGTCTCTGCTTGGCTCCGTTCCTGGTCTTACTCTCTCTCTGGTCCATGTAAATGATTTGTCTGATAATGCTCTGTCTCTGCTTGGCTCAGTTCCTGGTCTTACTCTGTCTCTGGTCCATGTGAATGATTTGTCTGATAATGTTCTGTCCCTGCTTGGCTCAGTTCCTGGTCTTACTCTCTCTCTCTCTGGTCCATGTAAATGATTTGTCTGATAATGTGCTGTCTCTGCTTGACTCAGTTCTTGGTCTTACTCTCTCTCTGGTCCATGTAAATGATTTGTCTGATAATGTTCTGTCTCTGCTTGGCTCAGTTCTTGGTCCTACTGTCTCTCTGGTCCATGTAAATGATTTGTCTGATAATGTTCTGTCTCTGCTTGACTCAGTTCTTGGTCTTACTCTCTCTCTGGTCTATGTAAATGATTTGTCTGATAATGTTCTGTCTCTGCTTGACTCAGTTCTTGGTCTTACTCTCTCTCTGGTCTATGTAAATGATTTGTCTGATAATGTTCTGTCTCTGCTTGGCTCAGTTCTTGGTCTTACTCTCTCTGGTCCATGTAAATGATTTGTCTGGTAATGTTCTGTCTCTGCCTGGCTCAGTTGTTGGTCTTACTCTCCCCCTCTGGTCCATGTAAATGATTTGTCTGATAATGTTCTGTCTCTGCTTGGCTCAGTTGTTGGTCTTATTTTCTCTCTGGTCCATGTAAATGATTTGTCTGATAATGTTCTGTCTCTGCTTGGCTCAGTTCTTGGTCTTACTCTCTCTGGTCCATGTAAATGATTTGTCTGGTAATGTTCTGTCTCTGCTTGGCTCAGTTCTTGGTCTTACTCTCTCTCTCTGGTCCATGTAAATGATTTGTCTGATAATGTTCTGTCTCTGCTTGACTCAGTTCTTGGTCTTACTCTCTCTCTCTGGTCCATGTAAATGATTTGTCTGATAATGTTCTGTCTCTGCTTGGCTCAGTTCTTGGTCTTACTCTCTCTCTCTGGTCCATGTAAATGATTTGTCTGATAATGTTCTGTCTCTGCTTGACTCAGTTCTTGGTCTTACTCTCTCTCTCTGGTCCATGTAAATGATTTGTCTGATAATGTTCTGTCTCTGCTTGGCTGAGTTCCTGGTCTTACTCTCTCTCTCTGGTCCATGTAAATGATTTGTCTGATAATGTTCTGTCTCTGCTTGACTCAGTTCTTGGTCTTACTCTCTCTCTGGTCTATGTAAATGATTTGTCTGATAATGTTCTGTCTCTGCTTGGCTCAGTTCTTGGTCTTACTCTCTCTCTGGTCCATGTAAATGATTTGTCTGATAATGTTCTGTCTCTGCTTGGCTCAGTTCTTGGTCTTACTCTCTCTCTGGTCCATGTAAATGATTTGTCTGATAATGCTCTGTCTCTGCTTGGCTCAGTTCTTGGTCTTACTCTCTCTCTGGTCCATGTAAATGATTTGTCTGATAATGTTCTGTCTCTGCTTGGCTCAGTTCTTGGTCTTACTCTCTCTCTCTCTGGTCCATGTAAATGATTTGTCTGATAATGTTCTGTCTCTGCTTGGCTCAGTCCTTGGTCTTACTCTCTCTGGTCCATGTAAATGATTTGTCTGATAATGTTCTGTCTCTGCTTGGCTCAGTTCCTGGTCTAACTCTCTCTCTGGTCCATGTAAATGATTTGTCTGATAATGTTCTGTCTCTGCTTGGCTCAGTTCTTGGTCTTACTCTCTCTCTGGTCCATGTAAATGATTTGTCTGATAATGTTCTGTCAATGATTTGGCTCAGTTCTTGGTCTTACTCTCTCTGGTCCATGTAAATGATTTGTCTGATAATGTTCTGTCTCTGCTTGGCTCAGTTCTTGGTCTTACTCTCTCTCTGGTCCATGTAAATGATTTGTCTGATAATGCTCTGTCAATGATTTGGCTCAGTTCTTGGTCTTACTCTCTCTGGTCCATGTAAATGATTTGTCTGATAATGTTCTGTCTCTGCTTGGCTCAGTTCTTGGTCTTACTCTCTCTCTGGTCCATGTAAATGATTTGTCTGATAATGTTCTGTCTCTGCTTGGCTCAGTTCTTGGTCTTACTCTCTCTCTGGTCCATGTAAATGATTTGTCTGATAATGTTCTGTCTCTGCTTGGCTCAGTTCTTGGTCTTACTCTCTCTCTGGTCAATGTAAATGATTTGTCTGATAATGTTCTGTCTCTGCTTGGCTCAGTTCCTGGTCTTACTCTCTCTCTCTGGTCCATGTAAATGATTTGTCTGATAATGTTCTGTCTCTGCTTGGCTCAGTTCTTGGTCTTACTCTCTCTCTGGTCCATGTAAATGATTTGTCTGATAATGTTCGGTCTCTGCTTGGCTCAGTTCTTGGTCTTACTCTCTCTCTGGTCCATGTAAATGATTTGTCTGATAATGTTCTGTCCCTGCTTGGCTCAGTTCTTGGTCTTACTCTCTCTCTCTGGTCCATGTAAATGATTTGTCTGATAATGTTCTGTCTCTGCTTGGCTCAGTTCTTGGTCTTACTCTCTCTCTCTCTGGTCCATGTAAATGATTTGTCTGATAATGTTCTGTCTCTGCTTGGCTCAGTTCTTGGTCTTACTCTCTCTCTGGTCCATGTAAATGATTTGTCTGATAATGTTCTGTCTCTGCTTGGCTCAGTTCTTGGTCTTACTTTCTCTCTCTGGTCCATGTAAATGATTTGTCTGATAATGTTCTGTCTCTGCTTGGCTCAGTTCTTGGTCTTACTCTCTCTCTCTCTGGTCCATGTAAATGATTTGTCTGATAATGTTCTGTCTCTGCTTGGCTCAGTTCTTGGTCTTACTCTCTCTCTCTCTCTCTCTGGTCCATGTAAATGAATTGTCTGATAATGTTCTGTCTCTGCTTGGCTCAGTTCTTGGTCTTACTCTCTCTCTCTCTCTCTCTGGTCCATGTAAATGAATTGTCTGATAATGTTCTGTCTCTGCTTGGCTCAGTTATTGGTCTTACTCTCTCTCTTGTCCATGTTAATGATTTGTCTGATAATGTTCTGTCTCTGCTTGGCTCAGTTATTGGTCTTACTCTCTCTCTTGTCCATGTAAATGATTTGTCTGATAATGTTCTGTCTCTGCTTGGCTCAGTTCTTGGTCTTACTCTCTCTCTCTCTGGTCCATGTAAATGATTTGTCTGATAATGTTCTGTCTCTGCTTGGCTCAGTTCTTGGTCTTACTCTCTCTGTCTCTGGTCCATGTAAATGATTTGTCTGATAATGTTCTGTCTCTGCTTGGCTCAGTTCTTGGTCTTACTCTCTCTGTTCCATGTAAATGATTTGTCTGATAATGTTCTGTCTCTGCTTGGCTCAGTTCTTGGTCTTACTCTCTCTCTGGTCCATGTAAATGATTTGTCTGATAATGTTCTGTCTCTGCTTGGCTCAGTTCTTGGTCCTACTGTCTCTCTGGTCCATGTAAATGATTTGTCTGATAATGTTCTGTCTTTGCTTGGCTCAGTTCTTGGTCTTACTCTCTCTCTCTCTCTCTCTGGTCCATGTAAATGATTTGTCTGATAATGTTCTGTCCCTGCTTGGCTCAGTTCTTGGTCTTACTCTCTCTCTGGTCCATGTAAATGATTTGTCTGATAATGTTCTGTCTCTGCTTGGCTCAGTTATTGGTCTTACTCTCTCTCTTGTCCATGTAAATGATTTGTCTGATAATGTTCTGTCTCTGCTTGGCTCAGTTCTTGGTCTTACTCTCTCTCTCTCTGGTCCATGTAAATGATTTGTCTGATAATGTTCTGTCTCTGCTTGGCTCAGTTCTTGGTCTTACTCTCTCTGTCTCTGGTCCATGTAAATGATTTGTCTGATAATGTTCTGTCTCTGCTTGGCTCAGTTCTTGGTCTTACTCTCTCTGTTCCATGTAAATGATTTGTCTGATAATGTTCTGTCTCTGCTTGGCTCAGTTCTTGGTCTTACTCTCTCTCTGGTCCATGTAAATGATTTGTCTGATAATGTTCTGTCTCTGCTTGGCTCAGTTCTTGGTCCTACTGTCTCTCTGGTCCATGTAAATGATTTGTCTGATAATGTTCTGTCTTTGCTTGGCTCAGTTCTTGGTCTTACTCTCTCTCTCTCTCTCTCTCTCTGGTCCATGTAAATGAATTGTCTGATAATGTTCTGTCTCTGCTTGGCTCAGTTATTGGTCTTACTCTCTCTCTTGTCCATGTAAATGATTTGTCTGATAATGTTCTGTCTCTGCTTGGCTCAGTTCTTGGTCTTACTCTCTCTGGTCCATGTAAATGATTTGTCTGATAATGTTCTGTCTCTGCTTGGCTCAGTTATTGGTCTTACTCTCTCTCTTGTCCATGTAAATGATTTGTCTGATAATGTTCTGTCTCTGCTTGGCTCAGTTCTTGGTCTTACTCTCTCTCTGATCCATGTAAATGATTTGTCTGATAATGTTCTGTCTCTGCTTGGCCCAGTTCTTGGTCTTACTTTCTCTCTCTGGTCCATGTAAATGATTTGTCTGGTAATGTTCTGTCTCCCCTTGGCCCAGTTCTTGGTCTTACTCTCTCTCTCTCTGGTCCATGTAAATGATTTGTCTGATAATGTTCTGTCTCTGCTTGGCTCAGTTATTGGTCTTACTCTCTCTCTTGTCCATGTAAATGATTTGTCTGATAATGTTCTGTCTCTGCTTGGCTCAGTTCTTGGTCTTACTCTCTCTCTCTCTGGTCCATGTAAATGATTTGTCTGATAATGCTCTGTCTCTGCTTGGCTCAGTTCTTGGTCTTACTCTCTCTCTAGTCCATGTAAATGAATTGTCTGATAATGTTCTGTCTCTGCTTGGCTCAGTTATTGGTCTTACTCTCTCTCTGGTCCATGTAAATGATTTGTCTGATAATGTTCTGTCTCTGCTTGGCTCAGTTCTTGGTCTTACTCTCTCTCTAGTCCATGTAAATGAATTGTCTGATAATGTTCTGTCTCTGCTTGGCTCAGTTATTGGTCTTACTCTCTCTCTTGTCCATGTAAATGATTTGTCTGATAATGTTCTGTCTCTGCTTGGCTCAGTTCTTGGTCTTACTCTCTCTCTGGTCCATGTAAATGATTTGTCTGATAATGTTCTGTCTCTGCTTGGCTCAGTTCTTGGTCTTACTCTCTCTCTGGTCCATGTAAATGATTTGTCTGATAATGTTCTGTCTCTGCTTGGCTCAGTTCTTGGTCTTACTCTCTCTCTGGTCCATGTAAATGATTTGTCTGATTATGTTCTGTTTCTGTTTTGCTCAGTTCTTGGTCTTACTCTGTCTCTGGTCCATGTAAATGATTTGTGTGATAATGTTCTGTCTCTGCTTGGCTCAGTTATTGGTTTTACTCTCTCTCTGATCCATGTAAATGATTTGTCTGATAATGTTCTGTTTCTGTTTGGCTCCGTTCTTGGTCTTACTCTGTCTCTATCCACGTAAATGATTTGTCTGATAATGTTCTGTTTCTGTTTGGCTCAGTTCTTGGTCTTACTCTCTCTCTAGTCCATGTAAATGATTTGTCTGATAATGTTCTGTTTCTGTTTGGCTCAGTTCTTGGTCTTACTCTCTCTCTAGTCCATGTAAATGATTTGTCTGATAATGTTCTGTTTCTGTTTGGCTCAGTTCTTGGTCTTACTCTCTCTCTAGTCCATGTAAATGATTTGTCTGATAATGTTCTGTCTCTGCTTGGCTCAGTTCTTGGTCTTACTCTCTCTCTGGTCCATGTAAATGATTTGTCTGATAATGTTCTGTCTCTGCTTGGCTCAGTTCTTGGTCTTACTCTCTCTCTCTGGTCCATGTAAATGATTTGTCTGGTAATGTTCTGTCTCTGCTTGGCCCAGTTCTTGGTCTTACTCTCTGTCTAGTCAATGATTTGTCTGATAATGTTCTGTCTCTGCTTGGCCCAGTTCTTGGTCTTACTTTCTCTCTCTGGTCCATGTAAATGATTTGTCTGATAATGTTCTGTCTCTGCTTGGCCCAGTTCTTGGTCTTACTTTCTCTCTCTGGTCCATGTAAATGATTTGTCTGATAATGTTCTGTCTCTGCTTGGCTCAGTTCTTGGTCTTACTCTCTCTCTCTGGTCCATGTAAATGATTTGTCTGGTAATGTTCTGTCTCTGCTTGGCCCAGTTCTTGGTCTTACTCTCTCTCTGGTCCATGTAAATGATTTGTCTGGTAATGTTCTGTCTCTGCTTGGCCCAGTTCTTGGTCTTACTCTCTCTCTGATCCATGTAAATGATTTGTCTGATAATGTTCTGTCTCTGCTTGGCCCAGTTCTTGGTCTTACTCTCTGTCTAGTCAATGATTTGTCTGATAATGTTCTGTCTCTGCTTGGCTCAGTTCTTGGTCTTACTCTCTCTCTGATCCATGTAAATGATTTGTCTGATAATGTTCTGTCTCTTCTTGGCCCAGTTCTTGGTCTTACTCTCTCTCTGATCCATGTAAATGATTTGTCTGATAATGTTCTGTCTCTGCTTGGCTCAGTTCTTGGTCTTACTCTCTCTCCCTGGTCCATGTAAATGATTTGTCTGGTAATGTTCTGTCTCTGCTTGGCCCAGTTCTTGGTCTTACTCTCTGTCTAGTCAATGATTTGTCTGATAATGTTCTGTCTCTGCTTGGCCCAGTTCTTGGTCTTACTTTCTCTCTCTGGTCCATGTAAATGATTTGTCTGATAATGTTCTGTCTCTGCTTGGCTCAGTTCTTGGTCTTACTCTCTCTCTGGTCCATGTGAATGATTTGTCTGATAATGTTCTGTCTCTGCTTGGCCCAGTTCTTGGTCTTACTCTCTCTCTGGTCCATGTAAATGATTTGTCTGGTAATGTTCTGTCTCTGCTTGGCCCAGTTCTTGGTCTTACTCTCTCTCTGATCCATGTAAATGATTTGTCTGATAATGTTCTGTCTCTTCTTGGCCCAGTTCTTGGTCTTACTCTCTCTCTGATCCATGTAAATGATTTGTCTGATAATGTTCTGTCTCTTCTTGGCCCAGTTCTTGGTCTTACTCTCTCTCTGATCCATGTAAATGATTTGTCTGATAATGTTCTGTCTCTGCTTGGCTCAGTTCTTGGTCTTACTCTCTCTCCCTGGTCCATGTAAATGATTTGTCTGATAATGTTCTGTCTCTGCTTGGCTAAGTTATTGGTCTTACTCTCTCTCTGGTCCATGTAAATGATTTGTCTGATAATGTTCTGTCTCTGCTTGGCTCAGTTCTTGGTCTTACTCTCTCTCTGATCCATGTAAATGATTTGTCTGATAATGTTCTGTCTCTGCTTGGCTCAGTTCTTGGTCTTACTCTCTCTCTCTGGTCCATGTAAATGATTTGTCTGGTAATTATGTTCTGTCTCTGCTTGGCCCAGTTCTTGGTCTTACTCTCTCTCTGATCCATGTAAATGATTTGTCTGATAATGTTCTGTCTCTGCTTGGCCCAGTTCTTGGTCTTACTCTCTCTCTGATCCATGTAAATGATTTGTCTGATAATGTTCTGTCTCTGCTTGGCCCAGTTCTTGGTCTTTCTCTCTCTCTCTGGTCCATGTAAATGATTTGTCTGATAATGTTCTGTCTCTGCTTGGCCCAGTTCTTGGTCTTACTCTCTCTCTCTGGTCCATGTAAATGATTTGTCTGGTAATGTTCTGTCTCCCCTTGGCCCAGTTCTTGGTCTTGGTCTCTCTCTGGTCCATGTAAATGATTTGTCTGATAATGTTCTGTCTCTGCTTGGCTCAGTTCTTGGTCTTACTCTCTCTCTGGTCCATGTAAATGATTTGTCTGGTAATGTTCTGTCTCTGCTTGGCCCAGTTCTTGGTCTTACTCTCTCTCTGGTCCATGTAAATGATTTGTCTGATAATGTTCTGTCTCTGCTTGGCCCAGTTCTTGGTCTTACTTTCTCTCTCTGGTCCATGTAAATGATTTGTCTGATAATGTTCTGTCTCTGCTTGGCTCAGTTCTTGGTCTTACTCTCTCTCTCTGGTCCATGTAAATGATTTGTCTGATAATGTTCTGTCTCTGCTTGGCCCAGTTCTTGGTCTTACTTTCTCTCTCTGGTCCATGTAAATGATTTGTCTGATAATGTTCTGTCTCTGCTTGGCCCAGTTCTTGGTCTTACTTTCTCTCTCTGGTCCATGTAAATGATTTGTCTGATAATGTTCTGTCTCTGCTTGGCTCAGTTCTTGGTCTTACTCTGTCTCTGGTCCATGTGAATGATTTGTCTGGTAATGTTCTGTCTCTGCTTGGCTCAGTTCTTGGTCTTACTCTCTCTCTCTCTGGTCCATGTAAATGATTTGTCTGATAATGTTCTGTCTCTGCTTGGCTCAGTTCTTGGTCTTACTCTCTCTCTCTGGTCCATGTAAATGATTTGTCTGATAATGCTCTGTCTCTGCTTGGCTCAGTTCTTGGTCTTACTCTCTCTCTGGTCCATGTAAATGATTTGTCTGATAATGTTCTGTCTCTTCTTGGCCCAGTTCTTGGTCTTACTCTCTCTCTGGTCCATGTAAATGATTTGTCTGATAATGTTCTGTCTCTGCTTGGCTCAGTTCTTGGTCTTACTCTCTCTGGTCCATGTAAATGATTTGTCTGATAATGTTCTGTCTCTGCTTGGCCCAGTCCTTGGTCTTACTCTCTCTGTTCCATGTAAATGATTTGTCTGATAATGTTCTGTCTCTGCTTGGCTCAGTTCTTGGTCTTACTCTCTCTCTGGTCCATGTAAATGATTTGTCTGATAATGTTCTGTCTCTGCTTGGCTCAGTTCTTGGTCTTACTCTCTCTCTGGTCCATGTAAATGATTTGTCTGATAATGTTCTGTCTCTGCTTGGCTCAGTTCTTGGTCTTACTCTCTCTCTGGTCCATGTAAATGATTTGTCTGATAATGTTCTGTCTCTGCTTGGCTCAGTTCTTGGTCTTACTCTCTCTCTCTGGTCCATGTAAATGATTTGTCTGATAATGTTCTGTCTCTGCTTGGCCCAGTTCTTGGTCTTACTCTCTCTCTGGTCCATGTAAATGATTTGTCTGATAATGTTCTGTCTCTGCTTGGCTCAGTTCTTGGTCTTACTCTCTCTCTGGTCCATGTAAATGATTTGTCTGATAATGTTCTGTCTCTGCTTGGCTCAGTTCTTGGTCTTACTCTCTCTCTGGTCCATGTAAATGATTTGTCTGATAATGTTCTGTCTCTGCTTGGCTCAGTTCTTGGTCTTACTCTCTCTGGTCCATGTAAATGATTTGTCTGATAATGTTCTGTCTCTGCTTGGCTCAGTTCTTGGTCTTACTCTCTCTCTGGTCCATGTAAATGATTTGTCTGATTATGTTCTGTTTCTGTTTTGCTCAGTTCTTGGTCTTACTCTGTCTCTGGTCCATGTAAATGATTTGTGTGATAATGTTCTGTCTCTGCTTGGCTCAGTTCTTGGTCTTACTCTCTCTCTGATCCATGTAAATGATTTGTCTGATAATGTTCTGTTTCTGTTTGGCTCCGTTCTTGGTCTTACTCTGTCTCTATCCACGTAAATGATTTGTCTGATAATGTTCTGTTTCTGTTTGGCTCAGTTCTTGGTCTTACTCTCTCTCTAGTCCATGTAAATGATTTGTCTGATAATGTTCTGTTTCTGTTTGGCTCAGTTCTTGGTCTTACTCTCTCTCTAGTCCATGTAAATGATTTGTCTGATAATGTTCTGTCTCTGCTTGGCTCAGTTCTTGGTCTTACTCTCTCTCTGATCCATGTAAATGATTTGTCTGATAATGTTCTGTCTCTGCTTGGCTCAGTTCTTGGTCTTACTCTCTCTCTCTGGTCCATGTAAATGATTTGTCTGGTAATGTTCTGTCTCTGCTTGGCCCAGTTCTTGGTCTTACTCTCTGTCTAGTCAATGATTTGTCTGATAATGTTCTGTCTCTGCTTGGCCCAGTTCTTGGTCTTACTTTCTCTCTCTGGTCCATGTAAATGATTTGTCTGATAATGTTCTGTCTCTGCTTGGCCCAGTTCTTGGTCTTACTTTCTCTCTCTGGTCCATGTAAATGATTTGTCTGATAATGTTCTGTCTCTGCTTGGCTCAGTTCTTGGTCTTACTCTCTCTCTCTGGTCCATGTAAATGATTTGTCTGATAATGTTCTGTCTCTGCTTGGCCCAGTTCTTGGTCTTACTTTCTCTCTCTGGTCCATGTAAATGATTTGTCTGATAATGTTCTGTCTCTGCTTGGCTCAGTTCTTGGTCTTACTCTCTCTCTCTGGTCCATGTAAATGATTTGTCTGATAATGTTCTGTCTCTGCTTGGCCCAGTTCTTGGTCTTACTCTCTCTCTCTCTGGTCCATGTAAATGATTTGTCTGGTAATGTTCTGTCTCTGCTTGGCTCAGTTCTTGGTCTTACTCTCTTTCTGGTCCATGTAAATGATTTGTCTGATAATGTTCTGTCTCTGCTTGGCCCAGTTCTTGGTCTTACTCTCTCTCTGATCCATGTAAATGATTTGTCTGATAATGTTCTGTCTCTGCTTGGCCCAGTTCTTGGTCTTACTCTCTCTCTGGTCCATGTAAATGATTTGTCTGATAATGTTCTGTCTCTGCTTGGCTCAGTTCTTGGTCTTACTCTCTCTCCCTGGTCCATGTAAATGATTTGTCTGATAATGTTCTGTCTCTGCTTGGCTAAGTTATTGGTCTTACTCTCTCTCTGGTCCATGTAAATGATTTGTCTGATAATTTTCTGTCTCTGCTTGGCTCAGTTCTTGGTCCTCTCTGTCTCTCTGGTCCATGTAAATGATTTGTCTGATAATGTTCTGTCTCTGCTTGGCCCAGTTCTTGGTCTTACTCTCTCTCTGGTCCATGTAAATGATTTGTCTGATAATGTTCTGTCTCTGCTTGGCTCAGTTCTTGGTCTTACTCTCTCTCCCTGGTCCATGTAAATGATTTGTCTGATAATGTTCTGTCTCTGCTTGGCTAAGTTATTGGTCTTACTTTCTCTCTCTCTGGTCCATGTAAATGATTTGTCTGATAATGTTCTGTCTCTGCTTGGCCCAGTTCTTGGTCTTACTCTCTCTCTGATCCATGTAAATGATTTGTCTGGTAATGTTCTGTCTCTGCTTGGCCCAGTTCTTGGTCTTACTCTCTCTCTGGTCCATGTAAATGATTTGTCTGATAATGTTCTGTCTCTTCTTGGCCCAGTTCTTGGTCTTACTCTCTCTCTGGTCAATGTAAATGATTTGTCTGATAATGTTCTGTCTCTTCTTGGCCCAGTTCTTGGTCTTACTCTCTCTCTGGTCCATGTAAATGATTTGTCTGATAATGTTCTGTCTCTTCTTGGCCCAGTTCTTGGTCTTACTCTCTCTCTGATCCATGTAAATGATTTGTCTGATAATGTTCTGTCTCTTCTTGGCCCAGTTCTTGGTCTTACTCTCTCTCTGATCCATGTAAATGATTTGTCTGATAATGTTCTGTCTCTGCTTGGCCCAGTTCTTGGTCTTACTCTCTCTCTAGTCCATGTAAATGATTTGTCTGATAATGTTCTCTCTTCTTGGCCCAGTTCTTGGTCTTACTCTCTCTCTGGTCCATGTAAATGATTTGTCTGATAATGTTCTGTCTCTGCTTGGCTCAGTTCTTGGTCTTACTTTCTCTCTCTGGTCCATGTAAATGATTTGTCTGATAATGTTCTGTCTCTGCTTGGCTCAGTTCTTGGTCTTACTCTCTCTCTCTCTGGTCCATGTAAATGATTTGTCTGATAATGTTCTGTCTCTGCTTGGCTCAGTTCTTGGTCTTACTCTGTCTCTCTGATCCATGTAAATGATTTGTCTGATAATGTTCTATCTCTACTTGGCTCAGTTCTTGGTCTTACTCTCTCTTTGGTCCACTTGTCAATGATTTATGCAATTGAAGTATTTACTGAACCATATTTTAATGCTGGCTTTGAGGTTTTTTGTTACGAAAGTCATTGTTGAGATGTCAAAAGTTAAAGGTCATTTTTCTTTCAATCAAGTCAACTTAAACGTCAAGTGAAAAACGCAGCTCCCGTCTAGCTGATTTAGTCAGAGTTACCCATATTCCTGTCACCAACTCTGGGTTAACCTATCCCTCACTTTCCTCTGACTGTCTTGCTCTCAGGTTGTATTTGTCTTTACAGTTCCCTTTCTGTGAGTAATTCCTTGTTCAATTTGCTTGCATTCAAGTGCAGCCTCCTGGGATCGGTACATGTATCTCAGTCACCGTGATACTACCCATGTGAGCTCCAGTTCTCAACATCCTGGGACTCCTGAAGACTCTCACCTCCAGACACCACAGATGGACACTGCGGCCACTGAACCCCACTGACAGTCCTGCTCCGAGGGAAACGCTACACTGCTTTGGGATGAAAGCACTTCAGGTTTATTACTTACATTAATGAGTCATTGACATTTTTATGAATGAATTGGATGAATCTTTAATTTTTTATCGTTGAGCTATGATCATAAATGTGTTACATACTTAGTTTAATGTTCTGTCTACCTTTAACTCAAGCTACTTCTGCTGTACTATGTAGTGTACCTTGTACACTGCTTACCAGTGTACACTGCTTACTAGTGTACATCTTACTTTAAAATATTTCCAGCAAGCGATATTGCTTAATAGAGTTTACACACAATAGCCCCTGCTGTCTTAACCCACAATACCCTGTAACATGCAAGCAATTTGGTGAAGTGATCATGTTCTCTTAGCAAGAGAATATATTGACTTGCTGCCTGATTGCTTGAGAATAGTTTTGATTGAGCCTGCATACATGTTGAGTTGTGATTATTATGCACAACTCTATAGCAAGTTACAGATGACTGTGTCTGTCATAACTCCAAGTGTCTCCAACTCCAAGGATGGTCTGTGATCTCAAGTGACTGCGCTGTTGCCGACAATCTTTTGGCTGCACATTGGCCTCTCTTGACAATGGAGGTGGGAATTCAGAGCATCCTCCTGACTCAGACATCCAGTTTTATATCAACTATATATCCAGCCTACTTCAACTGTTCCTATCACGGTGGGATGACTATGGCTGTAGGGGACCTGCACATAGCTAGCATCACCAAGATGTGTGGTCTGAGCTATCCTCAGAGGTGAGCTGGGATTGTAAGCTGGCCTGCTTGCCACTGGTTCCTTGGCAAATGCTACAGAGACAGTAAACCAATTTCTCATGTTGACTTTTTGGAGGCTTTGCAATCTCTCAGACTAGCATGTTTCAAGGGCCTTGCCTAAACCTCAGGTTTAGGGTGTTGCTTGGATACCCTTCTTGACGCCAAGTATTTGGGGCTGTATTGCCCCAAACTAAGGCCAAGAAAAGCGGTCACTCCTGGTTCATCCTACTGAGGTCAAGCAGGCTCTAGGGCTGTTTACTCCTTGGAAAACTTCCCCAACACTATGAACTAGTTTCACAGGCTGGGTTTTTGAGGTTTTTTATTTCCGCATCATCTCTCTGGCCAGCAGGCATGTGTGGAATTTACTTGGACTGACATGTTTCAAGGGCCTTGCCTAAACCTCAGGTTTAGGGTGTTGCTTGGATACCCTTCTTGACACCAAGTACTTGGGGCTGTATTGCCCCAAACTAAGGCCAAGAAAAGCGGTCACTCCTGGTTCATCCTACTGAGGTCAAGCAGACTCTAGGACTGTTTACTCCTTGGAAAACTTCCCCAAAACTATGAACTAATTTCACAGGCTGGGTTTTTGAGGTTTTTTATTTCCGCATCATCTCTCTGGCCAGCAGGCATGTGTGGAATTTACTTGGACTGACATGTTTCAAGGGCCTTGCCTAAACCTCAGGTTTTGGGTGTTGCTTGGATACCCTTCTTGACACCAAGTATTTGGGGCTGTATTGCCCCAAACTAAGGACAAGAAAAGCGGTCACTCCTGGTTCATCCTACTGAGGTCAAGCAGGCTCTAGGGCTGTTTACTCCTTGGAAAACTTCCCCAACACTATGAACTAGTTTCACAGGCTGGGTTTTTGAGGTTTTTTATTTCCGCATCATCTCTCTGGCCAGCAGGCATGTGTGGAATTTACTTGGACTGACATGTTTCAAGGGCCTTGCCTAAACCTCAGGTTTAGGGTGTTGCTTGGATACCCTTCTTGACACCAAGTACTTGGGGCTGTATTGCCCCAAACTAAGGCCAAGAAAAGCGGTCACTCCTGGTTCATCCTACTGAGGTCAAGCAGGCTCTAGGACTGTTTACTCCTTGGAAAACTTCCCCAAAACTATGAACTAATTTCACAGGCTGGGTTTTTGAGGTTTTTTATTTCCGCATCATCTCTCTGGCCAGCAGGCATGTGTGGAATTTACTTGGACTGACATGTTTCAAGGGCCTTGCCTAAACCTCAGGTTTTGGGTGTTGCTTGGATACCCTTCTTGACACCAAGTATTTGGGGCTGTATTGCCCCAAACTAAGGCCAAGAAAAGCGGTCACTCCTGGTTCATCCTACTGAGGTCAAGCAGGCTCTAGGACTGTTTACTCCTTGGAAAACTTCCCCAACACTATGAACTAGTTTCACAGGCTGGGTTTTTGAGGTTTTTATTTTCGCATCATCTCTCTGGCCAGCAGGCATGTGTGGAATTTACTTGGACTGACATGTTTCAAGGGCCTTGCCTAAACCTCAGGTTTTGGGTGTTGCTTGGATACCCTTCTTGACACCAAGTACTTGGGGCTGTATTGCCCCAAACTAAGGCCAAGAAAAGCGGTCACTCCTGGTTCATCCTACTGAGGTCAAGCAGGCTCTAGGACTGTTTACTCCTTGGAAAACTTCCCCAACACTATGAACTAGTTTCACAGGCTGGGTTTTTGAGGTTTTTTATTTCCGCATCATCTCTCTGGCCAGCAGGCATGTGTGGAATTTACTTGGACTGACATGTTTCAAGGGCCTTGCCTAAACCTCAGGTTTTGGGTGTTGCTTGGATACCCTTCTTGACACCAAGTATTTGGGGCTGTATTGCCCCAAACTAAGGCCAAGAAAAGCGGTCACTCCTGATTCATCCTTCTGAGGTCAAGCAGGCTCTAGGACTGTTTACTCCTTGGAAAACTTCCCCAACTCTATGAACCAGTTTCACAGGCTGGGTTTTTGAGGATTTCTATTTCCTCATCATCTCTCTGGCAAGCAGCCATGTGTGGAATTTTCTTGGACTAGCATGTTTCAAGAGCCTTGCCTATTAAAACCTCATGTTTTGGGTGTTGCTTGGATGCAAGTCTTGGGCAATATTGCCCCTAACTAATTCTAAGAAAAGCTGTCACTCTACTGAGGTCAAGCAGGCTGTTGGACTGTTTGCTCCTGGGTCTTTCATTACTGGAAATATCAAAACCATTCTTCTGGAACAGCCTGGGACATTGAAGGCCATGTGGATGGCCCTCTGTCCAACTCCCACAGCCACGTTCAACTGCTAGAGCTACTGGTTTTGCAGACCAGCTTTTGGAGAACTTTTCCATTCCCATAAACCTGCATCCTTCAGCTTCCCTGGAGTCCTGATCTTGGTTCGTTACATGGTCACAGTGCGGATTCATAGTCATTAGAGAGGTTAAGATGCATGTTACGTTAGAAACAAATGCGCGTGATTATGAAATGGTATCGGTTATTGAGTGAGTTACTCACGTTGTCGCTCATTCATGTACAGAATGTGGAGGTTGGTAAGTGAACATTTTGTTTAAAAATGTAGAATCTTCTGTTTGTAGGACTAAATTTAAATGTATATTTTTTCTTATAACTGCAATGAAAATATTAGGCTTAGCTCTCATTCATATTGTTACATTTATGTGGTTTAGTGAATATTTCTATACATGTATTTTTAGATGGTTTTTTACAATGATCAGACAGACCGCTCAGGCCTAGATGTGTAGCCATATAAATCATACAAGTGCACTGAATTTTGGTGGTTAAAAAAATTGGAAACATGTAATGATATTGTATTTGATTATTCAAGTTATTTGAAGAATATTTGAACTATCTTACATTGAAATTTGTGTAGGCGTAATTAATAACCATAATGGTGGTAGTCTAGTTTAGGGATGTACTTTATCTTTCAGTTTTCTCTTGGGTAATAATTAAGTTTATAGTTAGATTATGACATTAAGGAGTGGGATGAATTTGAAGATTTGTTTAGTAATTATGCTGAGGTTTTTATTTTATTTTAATATGTAGAAGTATTTTAGGATTAATAGGAATTTTAGGAACTTAAAATGTTCATGTAGGCCTATGTTCGTAATATATTTTTTTAAACTTAAACTTCAGACATTTTATCCTAATTTTTATCAAGTAAGCATGTTTAGTTTGTCAATCATTTCATGACAACATTCAGATGAAGTACTAGCTGGCAGGCAAAGGCGCCTACGCGACGTAATGCCGGTGAGCAAAATTATTCTCGCGTTCATGTTCGCATAAAACCTGCATCTAAAACCTCTCTAATATTGAATCCTGCAAGTGAATTGTGACCTAGAAGGCTATAACGCTCTCATGAACTTCAAGATTGGTCCCAGCTGTGGAGACCACCAATGTCTGTCAGAGCCCACTGAGGAATTTGAATGATTCTTTGGGACTTCTTGAACTCAGTGAAAGACAAGCATGTGGTGTGACATTGACGGATCTGGCAGTTGACATGAGGACTGGCTGGTCATGGGACAATCTTGCTGGGCAGTGAAGGCGGCTCTAAGGTTAAGTGGCCCCTCATATCTAACCTTGGGTTCCTTACAGATGTTGAGAAGTCTTGCTAACTTTCCTGTCAGGTTTCCACCTTCCAGGGGGCAGGCCTCTCCATCTGAGGAGCATGTGTTGAATCTTCAACAACTTGCAGCCGTCTTCCGTCCAGCAGTATTGTGGCCCTGGTGCTGAACTGGCTCAGCATTGTGGATCTGGTAGATCTCTGCAGGCTGAGGATGAAGCCTGAATTCAACTTCACCTGCTTTTCTGCCAGCCACGTCTGCACCAGATTTATCACGTAGTGACCATGGTAGGCCCTACACCCAGGCTAGTCCCCCTTCTCTGCTTGGTGGCTTATTTGTGCTATCTGACAGTCACTGTCATGATCAGCACATTAATCACTAGCAAAGGGGGACCCCTACTTGACCTCTGTCAGTTAGTAGGCCTGCATAATTGCCCCCAAATGTTGGCAGTGTCCAAAGAACAACCAACAATTTTGGCCAGGCATCTTGAGACGAGCAGTTCTGGTGTGATGCAAGGATGCTGCACAGTAGTGACATACAACAATCACTAATGGGGGCAATGGTCTGGTTGTTTGTGTGCACTAACTGATGTTTGCATCATGGGATCACACCATCAGTAGCCCACCTCCTAAGCGAGTAGATTGTGAAAGCTGAATATACTTTCTCCACAGTCTGAATCATCCCGATGGAGTAGTATTGCTCCCAAGAGTTGCTTAAGTTTATCACTCTTCCTTTTGATCAACTAAGCTACTATTGTGGACCTGTTTGCAATCACTTGTCATTGGGTGGCTGGCAACTGATGAGCTGATTTGAGCTGGCTCAAATCTTGTATCCATGAGGACTGGCTGGTCATGGGACAATCTTGCTTGGCATTGAAGGCGGCTCTAAGGTTAAATGGCCCCTCATATCTAACCTTGGGTTCCTTACAGATGTTGAGAAGTCTCACTAACTTCCCTGTCAAGTTTCCACCTTCCAGGGGGCAGGCCTCTCCATCTGAGGAGCATGTGTTGAATCTTCAACAACTTGCAGCCGTCTTCCGTCCAGCAGTATTGTGGCCCTGGTGCTGAACTGGCTCAGCATTGTCGATCTGGTAGATCTCTGCAGGCTGAGGATGAAGCCTGAATTCTACTTCACCTGCTTTTCTGCCAGCCACGTCTGCACCAGATTCATCACTCAGGCTAGTCCCCCCCCATCTCTGAGATGAGCAGTTCTGGTGTGATACAAGGATGCTGCACAGTATTGACATACAGCAATCACCAATGGGGGTCCTGGTTTGGTTGTTTGTGTGCACTAACTGATGTTTGCATCATGGGATCACACTATCAGTCGCCCACCTCCTACGCCAGTGGATTGTGACAGCTGAATTGCTTTCTCCATAGAATCATCCTAATAGAGTAGTATTGCTCCCAAGAGTTAATCACTCTTCCTAGTTTGATAAACTCTTGTGGACTTGTTTGCATCACAAGCAAATAATCCAGTGTTACAATCATCCGTCATTGGTCAGTTGGTTGGCAACTGATGAGCTGATTTGATCCCATGTCAGACAGGTATCTGGCTAAAATCTTGTATCCATGAGGACTGGCTGGTCATGGGACAATCTTGCTTGGCATTGAAGGCGGCTCTAAGGTTAAATGGCCCCTCATATCTAACCTTGGGTTCCTTACAGATGTTGAGAAGTCTTGTTAACTTCCCTGTCAGGTTTCCACTTTCAGGGGGCAGGCCTCTCCATCTGAGGAGCATGTGTTGAATCTTCAGCAACTTGCAGCCGTCTTCTGTCTAGCAGTATTGTGGCCCTGGTGTTTGAACTGGTTCAGCATTGTGGATCTGGTAGATCTCTGCATGCTGAGGATGAAGCCTGATTTCTACTTCACCTGCTTTTCTGCCAGCCACGTCTGCACCAGATTCATCACTCAGGCTAGTCCCCCTTCTCTGAGATGAGCAGTTCTGGTGCGATGCGAGGATGCCACATATTAGTGACATACAACAATCACCAATGGGGGCCATGTTCTGGTTGTTTGTGTGCACTAAATGATGTTTGCATTATGGGATCACACTATCAGTAGTCCACCTCCTAAGCCAGTGGATTGTGACAGCTGAATGTATTTTGCACAGAATCATCCTAATGGAGTAGTATTGCTCCCAAGAGTTAATCACTCTCCCTTTTGATCAACTCTTGTGGACTTGTTTGCTCTACAAGCAAATAATCCAGTGTTACAATCATCCATCATTGGGCAGTTGGCTGGCAACTGATGAGCTGATTTGGTCTCATAATGTCTGACAGGTATCTGGCTAAAATCTTGTATCCATGAGGACTGGCTGGTCATGGGACAATCCTGCTGGGCAGTGATGAAGGCGGCTCTAAGGTTAAATGGCCCCCCATATCTAACCTTAGGTTCCTTACAGATGTTGAGAAGTCTTGCTAACTTTCCTGTCAGGTTTCCACCTTCCAGGGGGCAGGCCTCTCCATCTGAGGAGCATGTGTTGAATCTTCAGCAACTTGCAGCCGTCTTCCGTCCAGCAGTATTGTGGCCCTGGTGATGGACTGGCTCAGCATTGTGGATCTGGTAGATCTCTGCAGGCTGAGGATGAAGCCTGAATTCTACTTCACCTGTTTTTCTGCCTGCCACGTCTGCACCAAATTCACCACCTAGTGACCATGGTACACCCAGGCTAGTCCCCCTTCTCTGCTGGTGGCTTATTGTGCTTTCTGACAGTGACTGTCATGATCAGCACATGATTACTTACAAGCAAATCGGGACCCCTACCTGACCTCTGTCAGTTAGAAGGTCCTGTGGGTTGCCCCCTAAAATGTTGGCAGTCTCCAAAGAACTCCCAACGTTTTGGGCAGGCTCTTCAGATGAGCAGTTCTGGTGTGATGCAAGGATGCTGCACAGTAGTGACATACAACAATCACCATTGGGGGCCCTGGTCTGGTTGTTTGTGTCCACTAACTGGCGTTTGCATCAAGGCGTTTGCATCACATACCGGTAGTCCACCTCTGAAGCAAGTGGATTGTGGACTTAATTATTTGCCTCACAAGCAAATAATCCAGTTTTGCAATCATCCAGCACTGGGCAGTTGGCTGGCAACTGATGAGCTGATTTAGTCTCACAATGTCAGACAGGTGTCTGGCTCAAATTGTGTATCTTTGAGGAACCCCTCACCACCAAGGACCTCACTTATTGATGAGTCAGTGCCATCGTACACTGTTACAAGTATGTATTCGTGATAACTCATGAAGCTTCTCTGTCATGTTCATGACGGCGCATCTCGGGTTTGTGATGAGCCCTTTGAGTTATGTTCTCCCATTCTCCTTCACAGTGTATGTCCTTGTAGTTGGACTGAAGAAAGTCAGTGCTGTTTCCCTTGTCAAAACCTGCCATTCCTGGAAGGTGATCATCAGCCAGACATAAAAAATATTCAACAGTGTTGCGTGTGTCTTGCCTTTATTCATTAAGTGAAAGGCAGCCAGCCAAACTGTTCAAATGTGGCTTGTCTTTTTTGTTCATAATAAAAGTCACGGCTAGGCAAACCTTAAAACTCTCTTGCGGTGGCAAGAGATTTACTTGACGGCATGCCTCATTCCTGCCTACAGAGATCGACCTCCTAGGTCTTTGAATAATGTTTCCCCATTTTCCCCTTATAACCCAGGTTTGAGGGTTGGGTTAAATGTACAGCAGTGCTGTAGATTCCACTAATTGATGGGTATCCTATGATAGTTTCTTTTGGGACATGGCTCATGTCCTATGCCTCTCTGTAGACATACAAAAGAATCTCACATACCCATCACCTTTCCTCGGTGTGAGTCTGTGCAAATGTGGTATGACTCTACAGGTGAATTGAATGATGTAGACTCACTCCTCCCTCAGTAGTGAGGGCAGAGTCTATGAATGAATATTAACCTGTAGAGCATCCCTCCTTCATCCCTACTTTGCTCTTTTGTAACATATGTTACATGTTACAAAAGATGGCAGGACAGCAGTGTGTGTAAACTCAATATTGCAAGCATAAGGTAAATTGAATGATGTAGACTCATTTCTCCCTCAGTAGTGAGGGCAGAGTCTATGAATGAATATTAACCTGTAGAGCATCCCTCCTTCATCCCTACTTTGCTCTTTTGTAACATATGTTACATGTTACAAAAGATGGCAGGACAGCAGTGTGTGTAAACTCAATATTGCAAGCATAAGGTAAATTGAATGATGTAGACTCAATTCTCCCTTAGTAGTGAGGGCAGAGTCTATGAATGAATATTTACCTGTAGAGCAATCCCTCATTCATCCCCACTTTGCTCTTTTGTAACACCTGTTACAAAAGATGACAGGACAGCAGTGTGTGTTAACTCAATATTGCTAGCATAATGAAAACAATGCCAATGTTTTATTCGTTGTTTGCAGATGTTGATTGTTTGTAGTCAAAAAGTTTTGTGTGAATTTTTAGACATTTCATTTCACGTTTAATTTATTTGTTATTTGTTATAAAATGAATATTTCTATAAGACAAATTTTAATTTAAAATGTATCTATGATAAAGTTATGATACTCTTGAGTAAGTTTGGTATTAGCCTGAGGAAACACAAAGGAAATATCACAGATTAAAATTGGTTCCTTTCATATATAGAAACTTCTTGGCTGACCCAGTTATGAAGGCTTCATGATTATTTATCTTAAATTATAAGAAATAATAATGGTTTTGCTAGTTTGATTCATACAGAACACATGTAAGGCAGATATTTTTTATTATTTTATTCTCTTCGCCTTGAAAGTAGTAAGGCCCAAATATTCGCAGTTAGAAAAATCCAGAATTTATCTATTTGAATTTGCCTTCGCCCTTTTCCCTCGCCGGAATTTACGAAACTTTTACATAAGGGTTTGACACAATTCAATTGAATATAATATTGATTAATTGGAATTTTGATGGTATTAAGAACAATTGGTATTACCCATAAAGGGTGCTATTCATTAGTTAACAGTTAATCGGTATTATTTCATATTTTTCATTGAAGGCAGCTATTTGTGGACATAATTATTTGGTTTTGTTGCAAATAAAATAATAGCGTGTCTTGAAGGGGTGGTACATCACCCCTAGATGGCATCAGTTTGTGGTGCCTGTGTGCAGAATAAGTTATTTTACTTTTAGTCATATCACAACTTTTAAAAATCTCTATCTATAGAGGGCGCTATACATGAACATTACGAGTCAGTTTATTGCCCGTTAGAAACTGTTTGAAGATCTACTCCTATAGAGGGGGTTATGAGTTGCAAGGCTTGGTAAGGCTCCCTTAACTACAAATGTTTTTGAATCTCCATTTCCAGAGGGCGCTATGTATGAACTTTTGTACAAACTGTGTAATGTTATTTATTGACGCGTAGGAAATGTTTCCGTAGAGGGCGCTATTTGTAAACATACTATGTGAATGAGTATTGTATGGTGGTAGCATAATCTAATGCGGTTTTAATTAGCGGACATTACCTGTAGAGGGCGCTGTTTATTTTAGTACAACATGCATATGGTAGCTTTGAATTATGTAAATTATGGAGTGCAAAATAAAGCATAAAACTGCATAATTACAAGGAAAATTTGCATAATGGTTCCCTGGTTTTCTTTGATCAGTTACTTTTGCATTGTTATTATAATGAGGTCAGGGTTTCTGGGAATTTTTTTTTTTACATTGCGCAATCTAAACTTTAAATATTAGTTCCGACGAAAAATTTTCGAAGAAGCTCGTGGCCCAGCGGTACAGCTCGCTGACCGCCAGGCCGGTGGCCTGGGATCAATCCCTGGCCCGGCAAGAGCTCCGGGGATTTTTTACCTTAATGGTAAAGAAAAAATATATTAAAGTAAAAAAGAGCACCAGCAGGGGTTGAACCCAGAACCTCCTGCATGGGGGCTCTATCCCTTTTCCTCTGAGCCATGGCACTTTCTTGAAAATTTAACGGTTTTTCGTATATTTAAAGCTTAGGTTGTTTATACTTATAAATTTTCAGCCAAGCTGATATGCAAGGGGTACCCCTTGCCATTTTGGCCAATTTTGGCCAGTTTTGAGGGCTGAGAGCTGGAGGTCTGAGGACTTGGAGGACTGAGATTTGGAGACCTGGGGAGTTGGAATTCTGGAGTTGGGTCGCCAAGGGGTACCCCTTGCCATTTTTGCTGGTTTGAGGGCTGAGAGCTGGAGGCCTAAGGACTTGAGGTCTGGAGTTATGGGTCTCCAAGGGTTACCCCTTGCCATTCTGGCCAGTTTGAGAGCTGAGAGCTTGATGTCCGAGGACTTGGAGGACTGAGAGCTGGTGGTATGAGGACTTGGAGGAAAGGTGGAGGCCAGAGGAGTTGGAAGGCTAGAAGTTGAGGGCTGAGAACTGGATGTGGCAGTTGGAGACCTGGCAGTTGGAGACCTGGCAGTAGGGACCTGGGAACTTGGAGGCCTTGCAGTTGATGGGATGTGGCATGTGCAAGTTGATAGTAGGAATTAAGATATGTAGTAGGAGGCTTCAGGGGGCCTTAGCAAAGGGGTCTTGGACAGAGTGGATGAAGGGCCTTCCTTGGGGTGACAATGAGACAAGTTAACAATGCAAATTTGTGTCATGCAGTATAAGCTATTTCAGGCCTTAGCAAAGGGGTCTTGGACAGAGTGGATGAAGGGCCTTCTTTGTGGTGACAATGAGACATGTTAACAATGCAAATTTGTTACAACTACAAGCAAGCTATTTGAAGCCTTAGCAAAGGGGTCTTGGACAGGTTGGTTGAAGGGCTTTCCTTGGGGTGAAAATGAGACATGTTAACAATGCAAATTTGAGGTGACAAGTACAAATAAGCTATTTGAGGCCTTAGCAAAGGGGTCTTGGACAGGTTGGTTGAAGAGCCTTCCTTGGGGTAAAAATGAGTCATTTTAACATGAAAGTAAGAGACAAAAAGTTCATTTCGCATGTAATCTGCAAAAGGAAATTTATTGTTAGCTGATCACCAGTATAATAGTTACAAAATATAATTATCACATAACCACAAGGGAAACTGACTACATTTTAAAAGTCATTGTAAAGTGAACAAAGAAAAATTTACTGGAGCGAGAAAATTTGAACTGGCAACCTCCTGAATACCATACTAATTGTTCTTTAGTTTGTAATAAATTATAAGAATTTCCTGGCAACTTATTGATTTAAAAGCACGTTCAAATGTTTTTTTTTTATGAGTAAAAAGGACTTGTGGGTGTTTTTCATGCAGTTTAAATTAATGAATAGCACTTTGGTTTATGTCAAAGAAATGCAAATTTATGGGCAAAAATATCAAGGAAGATACATTAACAGTAATCTGTGAAACTTTCAGTCCCATACGATGCCCGCCTTTTGAGAAAACAGTGAAAAACGGCAACAGTATTTCTTGTATCTTTTCAGTTATTTTTTATCTTTAAAATTTCAACATTGTTTTTGGTCATTGGTTTTACTCTTTTCTCCAGAAAAAATAAATTAATATAGAAATACAGCATTTCAGGCAAAACAATTTTAATGGTATGTTTCTACCATCACAATCTTTATACCCTGTAGGATATAGGTAAAGATTTCTGTTTCGGTATTCTCCCAAAGTATGAAAGTATACCTTAAACTAAAACAAGAAATATTGATAATATGCAAATTAGGCTTGCACTTCACCGACGTGGATGAGCACTGTATACTCAGTGCTTGTGAGAGCACATGAAAAAATCACATGCTGTCTCAGGTGGGATTCCAACCCACGACCTCCTGCTTACTAGTGCAGATGCCATACCGCTAGGCCACCGAGCTAGCTGGGGTCAGCAGGGTGAATCGAAATCCAATATCGCGGCGGGTACCGCAGTAAATCATGAATGTGAAATGATTTTTGGTCGGGAAATAGATAATATGCAAATTAGGCTTGCCCTTCACCGACGTGGATGAGCACTGCATACTCGGTGCTTGTGAGTGCAAGTGAAAAAAAATCATGTACTGGTTCAGGTGGGATTCGAACCTACGACCTCCTGCTTACTAGTGCAGATGCCATACCGCTAGGCCACCGAGCTAGCTGGGGTCAGCAGGGTGAATCGAAATCCAATATCGCGGCGGGTACCGCAGTAAATCATGAATATTAAATGATTTTTGGTCGGGAAATAGATAATATGCAAATAAGGCTTGCCCTTCACCGACGTGGATGAGCACTGCATACTCAGTGCTTGTGAGTGCACGTGAAAAAAATCACGTACTGGTTCAGGTGGGATTCGAACCCATGACCTCTTGCTTACTAGTTTAGATGCCATACCGCTAGGCCACCAAGCTAGCTGGGGTCAGCGGGGTGAATCGAATCCAATATCGCGGCGGGTACCGCAGTAAATCATGAATATTAAATTATTTTGGTCGGGAAATAGACAATATGCAAATTAGGCTTGTCCTTCACCGATGTGGATGGGTACTGTAAATAAAAGGTAATTACTTAATTAAAGAATGACTTAATGAAATTGAAACTCGTGCACTGCATACTCAGTGCTCAGTGCTTGTGAGAGCACATGAAAAAATCACGTGCTGGTTCAGGTGGGATTCGAACCCATGACCTCCTGCTTACTAGTGCAGATGCCATACCGCTAGGCCACCAAGCTAGCTGGGGTCAGCGGGGTGAATCAAATCCAATATCGCGGCGGGTACCGCAGTAAATCATGAATATTAAATGATTTTTGGTCGGGAAATAAATAATATGCAAATTAGGCTTGTCCTTCACCGACGTGGATGAGCACTGTAAATAAAAGGTAATTACTTAATTTAAAAATGAATGAATGACATTGAAACTCATACATCAACTTCTGGAAATTATGCGTCCTAAAATACTTAAATTTGTATAAAGAATATAGTTTCCTTAGACCTATACCCAGCAAAATGTTCCAATTTGGATATTTTAGGTTTCAATTTTCATATACCGGTATATTGCATTTTACAACTCATTGATGATTATTATAATTAACTGATGTGAGATAATTTCACTCTTTGATACAAATCCAAGGTGCTATTCAGTCCATGCTCTCTTCAACATTAATTACACTTACAAGCAACTGGCTCTTACTGTTCAAGTTTCCAAACAACATGATCAATGCAAATTTCAGAGTATTGCTCAGGACATCTTCATAAATATGGTTGTTGTTTTTGTTGCTTGTTTGGTTTTATATAATGACATAAGCACCTTTTAAGACTGAAAACCTTAAAGGTAGTATCATACTTTGGTAAGAAACCAAAACAGAAATGTTCACAGATTTACGTATAACTTTCAGGGTATGAAGATGGTGCTGGTAGAAACCTACCGTTAAAAATGTTTCCGCCTGAAATGGTGTATTTATCCAGAAATTAGTCAAACAACGACCGAAAATCTTTTTGATCAAAAATAAAAGAGAAAAGATTTAAGAAATACTGTGGCTGTTTTTCATGATTTTCTCAAAAAGTGGGCACCGTATGGGACTGAAATTTTCACAGATGACTGTTACTGTATCTTCCTTGATATTTGTGCCCATGAATCTGTACTTCTTTGACAAAAACTTAAGTATGATACCACCTTTAAATATTGCAAGATAAGTTTGTGACAATATATCAACCAAATCAAATGACACTTTCAGTTACCACTCTTACAAACTCTTAATAAAATTACAAATCACTTGTTTAAAAATATCAAGATAACCGCTTCATAATGGTATTCTTTTGACTTTTCACTTTGACTTGCATCTGAACAGTAGTGTCCCCCCCCCCTCCATTTTTTTTAAATATGGATTTAGGCTGAAATTCGCTCCATGTACGGTATATGGTGCTAAATGGGATGAGTGCCAACAGTAACACTGAACATACAGGCAGCAGGTGTCAACAACAACCTTGTGTTCAACATGTATTGACTCTTCTTCTGTTGAGTTTGATTTTGTTATTCCTGAGCAATGATAAGATTATTTCAGACCTTTGGGCTCCCAACTGCCCAAAAGTGGTTGGAAAGCCAGTGGAGAGCTTCCAACAATAGCGAGGGCTCAACACAGGAGCCCCAAACGGAGACCATACAAGTCTCGAGCTCTTGCTGGCCAAGCATAACCATAAACATCTTGTGAAAGACATCAGCAAAAAGTGATGATACAAGCAAAGAAATGACGGATAGACAACGAGCTTCATTAGAAGACAGTCGTGTCAAGTACAACTGCTCATTTGTGAGTTAAGATGTTAGCCGTCTAGAAAGCTGGTTGACTTTTCTATACAAGTGTGAGTATGATACCATATCAGCCATGAACATCTCCCACACACCAAATGATTTTATAATGGCAGCCGGTATTGGAACTTAACATTTTTCCAAGCAGCCTACAGCATTTATATCCATAAACCATAAAGCAATTCAGACATGTTTTGTGTGTTAAGTCAGTATTCACCATGTAGTAGTTATACCAAGTAGTTCATGATAGTTTTGAAACATTTCTTTGTGAATGCACACACAGAACTTCAAACACACTGATATATTAACTTTGTTAACTTAAATACAACCACATTCCAAAAAAAGATGGATTTTACATAAAAAGTGCATTCATATCCTTCACTTATATTAATTTTATCCTGAAAAGAGGCTTTTAGAACTACTCATTCAAAAAATAACTAAATTTTGCTAATTTGGCATTCTTCATCCACAAAATATGAATGGTTCACCTGCTAGTATGATAGGAATAGGCCTACAACCAAAGGTTATAAAAAGTGTCTGGGCTTGATCTGGTTTTTAAATCTAACCAATCATGTCACATGCAGGCAAAACTGCATGTTATATCAAAACTCAGTATCCAGTATACATAATTCAATTATAATTACAGAATTCAACTGACTGAACAAATTAATTAATAATATACATGTATACAAGTAAGATTGGATATCCACAACATTCATAATGATTTGGACAGGGGGCATGCCACCCAGGCACGGTTCTAAGGGGGGCTACAAGGGGCTGTAGGCCCCCCAAAAATTTTGTCTAGCCCCCCCAAAAAATAAATAAATGCTGGAAATTCAGTTATTACGCATCAATTTCTTGAAAAATGTGCTGTGTAGGGCTATAGAATGCTTTTCTACACCTAATATTAAGACAGCAGAAGTGAATGTAGAAGATGATGTCACGTCTAGCCTCCAAAGAAATGTTGGTCTTCTGGCCTCCCCCGCCCTCCCAAATTTTTGTTGGCTCTTCTATCCCCCTAAAAATATTGGCTATAGAACCGCGCCTGATGCCACCGTTACCGGTAATCACTTGATACAGACAGTATTGTTTGCATTTCACGTCAGGCCTTGCAGTATTTCCTTTCTTGTACAAGGTGCTAGTTTGGGGTCAAAAGTTTTGTCTAGTGCAAAGAGGTCAATAGACCTTAGTTTGTCATTGATGGTTTCACATAAATATACCGCTTACTTTACCCATAGGGGTATTTTTCTTTCATCTGAACTGGGGTTAATTTCATGACGTCATACGTTCGACTATAACTCGAGTTAGGAAGAATAATTAACCCATCGTACCCTACGTAGGGCTGCAATGCATCACAATTCCTACGATTGATAATAAGTTTTGGTGAAAAGTTTAGTGAAATCGACCACTAGATAGCTATTTTGCAGTTTTAGACATTGATCATCCTGCTGTCAAACTCCATTGTAAAATCCCATATTAAGCTCTATCGAATTACATACAATCTTCTGAGCTTAGGATATAGACTGGAATTCACTGATGACCCAGCAACAAATAGCTAGGGTTCACAGATCAAATATGAGAGATTATTTGCATCTTTTGTTGGCTAAACAGAGCCACAACCCTCTCAGTACAATTGCCAGAATGTGCACTGCATGATGAATAAGGCTCATGCCTCTTAATTTGACATCAGTCTGCTAGAGAATGACACCTGATGTACTGGTTAAGATTTATTTATTTATTTGAAGGATGGTGCTACACGTGACCGAGTAGCAGGCTTCCATTGGCACCCTTTGGCAGCCAGCCACATCAACCCATATATGATCACGAAGCACAGCTTAAGATCGAAAGTGTTTTGGTTTTTGTGGAGGGAGGAAAACCGGCGAACCCGGAGAAAAACCCTTGAAGCACAGGAGAGAACTAAACCAAAACTCTACTCACATATGACCCAAGCCGGGATCGAACCCGGGTCACATTGGTGAGAGGCGAGTGCCTAACTCACTTTGCCACCTATGCCCCCCTATGTCAATAATTGGGCAGTGGGTTTGTTTTATTGAGCATTTTTGTGCTAAGCAAACTTTTGTGCTTAACAGCTGGCCCCTGGACATCAGAATTCCTAAGAACAACGCCTAAACTCATAGAGCTTGTTGCAACATCCACCACCCAACAGCAGTTAATGTTACTGCTAGTAATGCAACTACTTGGGACAATTGGTTCATTAACCCTTTTGTTCCAGAGAGTATCCCCATCTAATGTATTTCAATGGAAATAGGAATGCAATCATATGAATATTCTCATGGCATAAGGTGAACTGCTATAGCAGCTTCCTGAGCAGAAGGATTTAAAAGAACCAGTCTGTATTTTCACGTTCATATAAGCAAACGTTCATGTCAGTACACGTACATACAAACTCAATGTTGACTGGGTTGTAACAAATTTAACACACATAAAAATACCTAATACCAGTGTTGGAGTACAACTCGAGTACAGGCAAATACTCTGCCCGTACTCGATCAAAAGTACTCGTAAATAAATGTACTTGGCTCGTACTCGATTCCATTTACTCGTATTTTGGGAGTACTTGACCATTTAGTGCAAATTTAATTTTCGTTACAATTTCACGGTTGAATGTTGCTGATTTCCGATAAAGTGTACAATGGGAGTATGAAGATCATCGGGAGTTTAGTATCCAATGGAGTAAGCAGCTCAATGTCATTTGCAAGGTTTGAAAAACATTAATTTCTGAGAAGAGTGGCACAACATGATCAACATCCAATTATAAACATCTTTGTGAAACAAAGTGAAATTTGTTGCACTGTGCATTGGTACTCGGACTCGGCCCTGTACTCGACCTTGAATGTACTCAAATGCGATACTTAGGACTTTGACAGCAATGTACTCGGACTCGGTCCAGGACTCAGACCAACTCAGAGTACTCTGTACTCGGATCTGAGGACTCTACTCCAACACTGATGCAAGTACATGTAAATTAATACACAATGTTGACTGGGTTGTAACAGATTTAACATACATACAAATACCTATCACTCTCAATCACTAAGCAATACAACATGAATACATCATAAACCATTTTTAAATTGCCCAACTGTAGAAGTGCACTGCTGAAAATGCAGAAACTGTTTGATGATTATTCAAGTTGACAATTGATGAAAGCAAAGAACTGCAAACATGTCAAATACCCTGGTATGCAAGAACTGCTGAACTTCACAGTGGCACGACTGCTAGGACTACTGAGTAACCAGGCGACAATGGCGGCGTGTACCAAATGGGAAAGATGGACCTAATTCCAAATGACTGATGCAGGCCGAGGCAAACTCCTCTAACAGAGGTTGGGGTCTTCAACACGTACATCCATGCAGGAGTGTAACTCTGGTCTACACCAGTCCTCGCTGGACACCTTGTCCAATCAGTCATGCAGTCAAAACCTTGGGAAAATGTCAAAGAAAAGTTTAAGCATTTTATTTATTTATTTATTTATTTATTGTTTACCCTAGGGTTACCATACACTGTTTTCCAGAGGTTCCCAGCAATTACAATATGAATTATGAAGGATGGTGCTACACGTGACCGAGTAGCAGGCTTTCATCATGGGCGCCCTTTGGCAGCCAGCCACATCAACCCATATATGATCACGGAACACAGCCTAAGATCGCAAGTGTTTGGTTTTTATGGAGGGAGGAAAACCGGAGAACCTGGAGAAAAACCCTCCAATCATAGGAGAGCCACAATCTACTCACATATGACCCAAGCCGGGATCGAACCCGGGCCATATTGGTGAGAGGCGAGTGCCTAACGCATTTTGCTACCTATGCCCCCAAGTAATGATTCATTTTCCACATTTAATGAACAAAGAGTAGATGTGTAGAACTTTCTAACTCTCATCTAATGTCATATTAGCCCTTTCCAAAATACAATGTTATAAAATTATTTATTTCCTTTTAATTTTAATTTTAAATTTTTGAATTACTTTTATGCCCTGCATTATTTGTGACGGTAGCCGAGTGCTTCTTTTATCCAGCTTTTGAGTGACTGTATCTTTTTATTTCTTATTAATGGTTTTCATTGTCTGATTGTATTAGTGATTTTTATGAGTGTAAGTCAGGGCCCAGGCCTTCATTTTAATAAAAATGAGGAGAGCTGCATATCGTTCTCCTTATTTAAATCCTAGCTCTATGTTTAAATCAACGTAGAGAATTAAAGAGAGTAATTTGCTCTCACTCCTCAAAATCATGTTTGAGCTGCAAATTCAATTCCTTAAATCAACATAGGGCCTACTCATACTAGTGAATAAAGAGAGCAGTTTGCTCTTGCTAAACCAAGTTTTTGCATGTGTCCGGTGTCGGAAAAAGAGAACATGCACAATTGTGCTTGTTCTGTTGAAAAAGATTATAAAAAGATAGTACTATTTTCATATTTTTCTTAAGGGGTAAATGTCAGCTGGATCAAGGCCTGAGGGCCCTATGGAAAACCACCTTTATGTGAATGGGTTACCCTGGATAAATATTAGAAATAAAGTAAGAAATAAATATTTATCTTTCTTACTTTGACCTGGTTTGAAATTCATGAAATATATGAACTGGCAATCTCTCTTTGGGAAAAGAATAGCGGAAAAGGGGAAAATATGTGGAATACTAAAATATATCAAGATATTAAAGATAATATCATACTTTGGTTTTTATCAAAGAAATACAGATTCATGGGCAAAAATATCTAGACAGATACAGTAACAGTCATCTGTGAACATTTCAGTCCCATACGGTGCCCACTTTTTGAGAAAACAGTGAAAAACGGCCACAGTATTTCTTAAGTATTTTCTCTTTTATTTTTATCTTTTAAAAGATCAAAAAGATTTTCGGTCGTTGTTTTACTAATTTCTGGATAAATACACCATTTCAGGCAGACAAATTTTAACAGCATGTTTCTACCAGCATCATCTTCAAACCCTGAAAGTTATACGTAAATCTGTGAACATTTCTGTTTTGGTCTCTTACCAAAGTATATGATACAACCTTTAAATCAACGTAGTGAATTTAGGAGAGTGATTTGCTCTCACTAACAAAAATCAAGTTTGAGCTGCAAATTCAACTCCTTAAATCAACATAGGGCCTACTTACACTAGTGAATAAAGAGAGCAGTTTGCTCTTGCTAAACCAAGTGTTAGCATGTGTCCGGTGTCAGAAAAAGAGAACATGCACAATTGTGCTTGTCCTGTTGAAAAAGATTATAAAAAGATAGTACTATTTTCGTTTTTTTTCATAAGGGGTAAATGTCAGCTGGATCAAGGCCTGAGGGCCCTATGGAAGACCACCTTTATGTGAATGGGTTACCCTGGATAAATATTAGAAATAAAATAAGAAATAAATATATATCTTTGTAACTTTGACCTGGTTTGAAAGTCATAAAATTTATGAACTGGCAATCTCTCTTTGGGAACAGAAAAGGAAAAGGGGAAAATATGTGGAATACTAAAAGATATCAAGATATTAAAGGTAATTTCATACTTTGGTTTTTATCAAAGACATACAGATTCATGGGCAAGAATATCAAGGAGGATACAGTAACAGTCATCTGTGAAAAGTTCAGTCCCATACGGTGCCCACTTTTAGAGAAAACAGTGAAAAACGGCAACATTATTTTTTAAGTCTTTTCTCTTTTATTTTTGATCTTTAAAAGATCAAAAAGTTTTTAGGTCGTTGTTTTACTAATTTCTGGATAAATACACCATTTTAGGTGGAAACATTTTAACGGTATGTTTCTACCACCACTATCTTCATGCCCGATAAGTTATACATAAATCTGTGAACATTTCTGTTTTGGTGTCTTACCAAAGTATGATACTACCTTTAAACAGATAGTGACTTCATTAGGAAAGAGTGATTGCTTCATGAATTTCTTTCCTCGTTCCCGGCAATGATAAAACACACATTTTCTAAGACAATGAAACTTGCCAACATTCTCCAAGTATCACTTACATTTAATTTTGAAAAATAATTTGAAGAAAATGAAGCAATGTACCTACAGTTTGTTCAGTCTTTTGAAGGTTCTTAAGGTCCACATCCAAGCTACATATACAGATGAAAGGAACTTCAGATCAAACTGATGGGCTTTAGGCTGGCTTGACCATTACAACTGCTGAGATGCCTGACATGTCCACACAGGATAGGGGAAAGATGGTCCATTCCCAACATCCACACAGTCACACACCCCGATGTACAGTAGGCCGGGGCAAAGTTCTTCGAGGCTGGGGGGTCTACTACCTCCATGCAGGTAATCCGTCACACTACACATGTCCATACCCTGACATCACCTGGTCCAGTCACACTCAAAGTCAAAACCTGCCAGTAGAAAAAAAAGTAAATAACATTTTGAACAATGACTCTTTATCCTGGGGTCGATTTCACGAAGCCCTGCGATCGATCGTAACTCGAGTTACGAAGGATAACCCATCGTAGGGGCCCTATCCCACGTTGGGCTTCGATGCATCAAAAGTCCTACGATTGATGGTAAGTTATGATGAGTTTGGTGATGAAATCACCCCTGAATAGATAGAACGTGAGTAAATAAAAAAAAGAAGAGATGATTATATTCATTAAAAAGCTGTATCCTCTTTGAGTGATCCTCCATGTACCGTTCCCAGGTTGCAGCATTGATGCGTGTATCAGTGAAAAGATCCCTGGGGTATGGCGGTGTGTGCCTGGTTTCATGGCTTCTGACTGCCAAACGAACAAAGATAATTGACTATTGGGGTCACCACCAAGAACGTGATATGTGTATGCTGGCTCTGTGTAGGGAGGGGGGGGGGACATATCATGTCGTCCGTGTGGATGGCTCAGTTGGCTCAGTCGCCGGTTCAAATCCCGCTCCAGTCAATTTTTCTTTGTTCACTTTTCAAAGACTTTAAATTCAGTCAGTTTCCCTTGTGGTTATTTGATTATTAAAAAAAATGTTGGTGTTACGGAGAACACATATCTCAAATAAATAATATTCAAAGAAAAATGAGTGGAAATATCTATTCAATCTTTCATGAGGAAAAAAACAAAAAAGGTAAATGAAGTAGAATGCAAGAGAAAGAGAGGTTGTAGAATGCATTAAAAGCTTAGCACACAAAGGAATTTCATTTTTCTTCAAGACAAATTTGACTCGTATTCAAAAAGAAAATCCACAAACTTCCCCGGCGGATCACAATTTGGACAACATTATTCCAAATCTCTCTGACATTAAAATTTGAAAACCAAAAGGAAAAGACGGAATGAACTCACTATTTTTGGAGGCTATTACAACCACTGATGAGTAGAAAAGCAACGGGAAGATGAACCATATTCCCATCATCCAAAATAGGCCGGGGCTAAATTCTCTCTTTGTGGCTGGAGTCCAGTACATCCATGCAGGAGATGTAACAGTGGTCTGCCTAAGAGGAAAAAGTTCAAAATTATTATAATAAATATAAGAAATAAGACACGTTATAATTAATGACTCAACATGAAGTACGTTTGCAGAAATAAATTACCGGTAACTCTTCACAAAGATTGATTATTTGATGGAAGAAAATGAATGAAAATGGCTATTGCCTTATAAATGAGTGGTACATGGTGAAGAAATAAAGGTGAATTGAAGTGGAAAGAGATAAGAACGCACATCAATGGGAGACTTTGGAGAACCGGTCTTCAAGTCAACACACAACAGCGCAGGTACAAAACAACGCGCGCATGCTCACAATTGCGTGCGCGTGCGCTGTTGACCTGAAGACCGGTTCTCAAAAGTCTCCCATTGTATTTGAACAAGAAGTTTACAGCTCAATTTTGAATTCTTTACCCAAGTTCTACAATGATAAAAGAAAACATTCCCACAGTACAATTGTGCCAACATCCTTCAAATCCCTCTACATGTATATTTGAAAAGCAATATGGAAACAAGGAAGGTGCTTACAGTAGGAACTTCAACCCGATGGACTTCAAAACAGCTTGACTATTAGGCCTACAACTGCAGAGTAGCGGGCATCAATGGTATGTCCACACAGGCGGCACGGGAGATTTCCATTGTCCAAACACTCTGATGTAGGCTGAGGCAGAATTCAGATCAAGGCTAGGGTCTAGAGCATCCAATTTCTGTACTTGTACACTCAGGACATCCTGGTCCAGTCATACATGTAGTTAAAAAAGGAAAAAGTAACAAAAATAGTGAAAGGTTGTATCATACTTTGGTTAGAAACCAAAACAAAAATGTTCACAGATTTACGTATAACTTACAAGGTATGAAGATGGTGGTGGTAGAAATGATGTATTTGTCCAGAAATTAGTGAAACAACGACCGAAAATCTTGTTTGGTCTTTAAAATGATCAAAAATAAAAGAGAAAAGACTTAAGAAATAATGTGGCTGTTTTCACTGTTTTCTCAAAAAGTAGGCACCGTATGGGACAGAAATTTTCACAGATGACTGTTACTGTATCTTCCTTGATATGTTTGCCCATGAATCTGTATTTCTTTGACAAAAACCAAAGTATGATATTACCTTTAAATACAGCCACATCAGTTCAATCAGTAACATACAAGTATGCACTTCTTAATTACACGTTTTCAAAGGTTTAGAGAATCTATTCCCAGTAGAGTGAATAGCATAAGAAAATATAAGACAATCTGAACTTATAATGGTATTGAAAAAAAAAATTCTCAGTGTATTCAACAACAAAAACACATTTTTTTTCAACAGAACAGAGCTTCTGGCAAAATCTTTCAAATTCTTCAGACATGAATATAAAAAGAAAAGGAAATGTTGGACTGCACTTACATTTATTTGGAGGTTCATAATGGGCACAAAGCTACTGGTTGGAACTTGACATCAAACAGATGGACTTCATGTTGTGTTGACTGCTGAGATGTTTATCCACACGGGAAAGGGGAAAGATGTTCCATTCCCAACATCCACACATACAGATGAAGGCTGAGCCAACATTCTCTCACAGAGGCTGGAGTGGACCGTGTAGTATATCTACGCAGGAGTTTTGTACACTGGTCAACTGGTGCACATCTGAAACAATTCAACCAGCACAGACTCAAACCTAGCATTGGTTTAAAATAGCATCCGTTCCTACGAGTAGACTGTACTGTTACCAAACTCACACATACTGTTTGTTTTGATATTCATTTTGGTACAGCAAGGTAAATTTTTGGAAAGTTGGCAGGGTTTTAATTTTTTTAGTGAAATTATGAGGAATCAGTGACACAAAAATACCCAACATGCATACACACTAAACTGCCAACTTCCTGTAAATTTGGCAAGATTGTGACAATTTTTTCTCAGTGAATACAGGATTCAAAATCATTCCAGAAACTAGGACATTGTAACAGAAGAAGTGGTTGCTTTGTTGCAGTGCAGAAAGCAATTTTTTTAATTAAAAAAAAAATCACATTTTTATAACTCTTGATAGATACAGGGTGATGTTGTAAACCATTACCACTTCATCACTCCCTTCAAATTGAGTCAGATTAAACTATGAATAATCAGATTTTTTCATGAGAATTTCACTTACATTTTCCATTTCCATTTGTTAGTTGATGAGCTGTAATGAGGAAAAACACTCAAGTATTCAGTATAGTAAGTAAAATAAGTAAAATAAGTAGTAGGCCCTAAGTAAAAGTAAGTAAGTAAGTAAAATCTTTAAATTCTTGCTATAAAATCTGTGAGAGTCATGTATATTTTCTGAAGAAAAATTAAAATATTTCTAAATCTCAGGTTCATGTTTTGGGGTTGTAGTCCACAAGGATTTTCAGACCCCCCATAATTTCCATCAAAACTCAAAGCCCTGTTGAGCGTGATCCAAAAGTAGGTAACATTCAAAAACATAAATTAAAATTCCTTCAACACCCTTAAAAATTACTTCTTTTCACTTAGAAAGGATAATATTTTTCTTATCTTAAAGAAATTTCTTACATTATTTTATTAACCAAAGTTGAAAATGTTTCCAAGTTTTAATAATGAAAGCACAAATCCATAGACTCAGGTGAAGGTAGTCATTTTAATTGATGTCCGTCCCTCACGCCCTAAAATCTTCTTAAATAAAACAACAACCCAAAATAGACAAATTTAAAATGGAATGTGGCCAACTTGCACTGGTGCAAGGGCTTAACAATAACATACACATGTTTCTTACTGATAATAAGTATTCAAGAAATCTTTGGCGAAGCAATTTGATGTCCGTCCATCATGTGAGTGACGGATTTGGATCACGCTCTGCCCTCTTTCCACAAATTAAACCTTGCTAATGTTGAAGAGGACATCACAGCTGGTCAACCTTTTTGAGGTGAGTTAATTAGTTTACTGTAGAAGCCATATCTGAAAATAATCCTTGTGAACTAAAGCACACTATCTGCCTTGTTTTCTTTTAAGCACTATATTGAGACTAATTCTGTGAAAACACTGGTGTGGTTCAACGTATGCCTGAACTTAAATGCACATTATGACACATGATAACATTGTGATGGCATATATCACCGACTCTTAGTACCACTTCCCTACTAAAATGTTCTAAGTATACATGACCAAAATGAATTGATGGACTGAGAAAATACTTCACATTTTCTTAGGAAATACATTGAAATTGAGCATGACTCCCAAAAAAATGTGCGTAAGGCAAACAAAGTGGATTATTATGTTTCTGGAAATATGAAGCATCAGCTAATTCACATGGAATTCTTGCCTTATTTTCAACCAAGTCTCACATATTTTCCCACAAAATAACATTTCTGTCAACATCTTCCAGACCTTTACTGACTTTTAAATGTGAAAAGCAAAAGAAATCAAGGACTGCACTTACATTTCACTTTTCCTTGACTGTGTCTGAGTTTAGAAAGGGCCACACCCTAGTAATGCAGACTCCTATGGTAAGGTATACATGTACTATGCATGCTATAGTGTATAAGCATAAAGCACACTGGTTTGGGTGTGAACCAGGGACACACAATGCCTATGAAAAGCACTGTCCCACCTTTGAACCATGCAGTATTCAAACCTCGCATAAATTTGCATACTAACACATCATTAGACTACTACATTTCTAGAGGGGGTGTTCACAAAAAGAACCTTCTAAATAATTTGTCAGATTTCATAAAGTTTGATTAATTTAAAACCATATTACAATAAACAGAAACATATATTATGCAGCAATAATATTTCTTACTAAGAAGAAATTTAATCAATTTGATTCACATTTTACAAATTGTTTCCTTTCTTTCAATTTTGGTCAATTTTGGTCCAAAACCAACTTTTACCCCCGAATTGGTCACTGAAAATATGAGAAACACATTTCCAGCATTTCCAGGGAAATTAAAACAATTTCAAAATAGTTGATTTTTCTCTGGAAATGTTTGCCACAAATCTTTAAAGAATAAATAAATATAGAAATATATTGCTCTAAAAAGTTTACTAAGTATAACAAAATGTACTGAACATCTTTCTTGTTAACTGAAAGGATAACAAAAATGAAAAAAAAGCAGAAAACAAACCAAGCTTTTCATTCATCATAAAAAAATACACAAGATTTTTGTAAGGCACAATTAAAACTATTGTATAAATTTTGCAGTTCCAAAAACAACATTATAGTATCTATAAACGCTACTTCAGTAACAAAATAAGAAATATTTTGTTAAACCCTTCGGCCCGGGAAGCGGCTAAAACCAGGGGCGGATCCAGGGGAGGGGGGGGGGAGGGCATACACGCCCCTTTTCTTTTAGCCCCCACCCCCAAACCAATAAAGAAAGGATGAGAGACTCAAAAAGAGGGGGAGACAAAATTAATTGGCCAGTTCACGTCAGGAGCCAATTTCACGGCGCTGCTTAGCACAAAAAAATTTGCTAAGCATGACATTTCTGTCTTAATAAAAAACAGGGGTTAACAACCAAATTTCCATGTGTTGTGTATCACTTGTGATTGTTCTTTGACTATTGTTCACTGACCATGAACATCAAATGAAATTTGTAATGGTGGTTTGTTTTATTGGGCAAGACATTTTTGTGCTAAGCAAATGTTTGTACTTAGCAGCGCCATGAAATTTGTCCCCAACCTGCTAGCTTTGATCGCCCTGGATGGAATGCATCCATCGCCTTTCAGTTAGCCAGTTTCCTGGCCAACAATTACGGTAGACATGCATTTCATTTCCACGCCCCCACCCTTTTGGGAAATCCTGGATCCACTCCTGATAGCAGTTCACCTCATGGCGTGAACGTATTTGTGATTGCTTTGTAAATTCCATTGAATTTCATAGAATGGGGGTACTGTCTGGAACAAGAGGTTCAATAAACCTTGAATTGTCCTAAATGATTTGCTCATTGTGATACATTTAACCCCCCCCCCCCTCGATTTCCAATTGAAAAGATCAATGTTTTCGAGCAGTATGCAATCTATGAGCTGCAAACATAGCTGCAGTGACACCAATTACATCTGCCTGGAATTCAGGCCATTGTCCTACGGTTTTCAACCACTGTATGCCCGCATTGTTTACACCAAGCTCCCTACACACATGGCCCGGCCAGATGACCTCTATATTTGACCGGTGGCTGATAATGAGGTCGGTAAAACCAAAAACAAAACCACAACCCGGGCTGAAGGGGTTAAAGTACTTTTAAATCAGTCAAACAAGCAGAAAGAGGAAATATAGCAAATTTTAGCAATCAAACATAGATACAATATTTACAGGTAAAGATAAACTAAGTATGTGTACATTATACATCATGTTGAACATTTAGAATGCTCATTCATTCCAATCATCTAGTTTTCAATCTGTATTTCATTAAACAAAACTGGTACAAAAGTCGTCAAAATCAATATTCATAATTTTTTAAAGCAGGTCCGTTGAATACGATGCCGTTTCAGGGAGAAATATTTCACAGGATTATTGGTTTCAGGAATGAAAATAATGACCCGATGACCAGGGATAATAATAAATTTGTGAAGCACAGTAGAGTAGAGTATATTCATATAGTAGATGCACAATATAAATGTCTGATATTATATATTATTATTATAACTTTACAACCTTCCAGACCAAAACTGAGATATTCCTTACCAATCCTGTACTCTACCTTCAAACATCAAATCTTTGCAAGAGCTCAGTGCTAAATGATTCTCACCAGGGAAAGCCAACTTTATAATCAATATGTTATTTGACAATGCAAAAACGGAATGATAACACACACTATATGAACTGATGTTTGTGGTAGCCAGAAAATTCATTAGTTTGCTAAAGCAATGTCGGTGGTCTAGGTATAGTAGGACATCTGTACTAGCTAGTGATGCAGTAGGTCACTGGTTCAAATCCTGCACAAGTATTAGCCTGTGAACTCCCTGATACATATACAGGGTGTCCCAAAAAAAACGCAACACTTGTGTCGAGAACTATTATATGAAAATTAAACTGTTTATCACTTCAAGATTTAGATATGTGATACAGCCATGTCTTGGCTATCACCATGTAGAATTGGAACAAAATTGGACTGAAATTGAGTGAAAAAACTAAGACTGAATTACCCAACCTCAAAACCTGATTTTCATCTTTCTTTCATACAAATTATGTGTGTATTGACCAATATGCGTGTTATCCTTGCAAATTTGTTTTTAAGGAGTACTCTTTCAATAGCACTCCGCACTTGCGCTAAAAATAGCACACTAGCTCAGACAAACATTACAACCATGCAAATGTGTGGTGTGTGCACGCATGGTGTACACTGCGCGTGCGTGTGTGAGTCAATGTTTGTCTGACATCCGGGGATTTTGTACACTCATGTGACATCATTAGTGCGGAGCGCTATTGGTCATATATTTTTGCCAATTTCAGCCCCAATATGCTTAAATTCTACATGGTGACAGCCAGGACATAGCTGTATCAGATAACTGAATCTGGAAGTGATAAACAGTTTAATTTAAACATAATGGGTCCCGACACAGTGTTGCATTTTTTTCTGGGACACCCTATATATATCAATATAGGTGGTTTAGGTAGTAGGACATCTGCACTAGTGAAGCAGTAGGTCACTGGTTCAAATCCTGCACAAGTATTAGCCTGTGAACTCCCTGATACATATATAAGGTGGTATACAATGCAATTATTATGCCAGGGGTCGATTTCACAATGCCCTACACTTGATTTAGTCTATTGTGATAGACGCACTCGCCCTACAGCGAGTGAGCGTCTATCACATGTGTGCAGATTTCCTGATTAATTATGCAAGCCAACCCAGCGCTGACCGCTCTAAGTTTTGACCAATCAAGAGCAGGCGCGGTTCTAGAGCCACAATTTTGGGGGGGCTAGAAGAGCCATTATTTTTTTTTGGGGGGGGCTAGAAGACCCAATATTTGGGGTTCTTCTAACACTCGCTTCTGCTATGTCTTGTTAGGGGTCAAAAACTTGCACATAAGAGCCCACACAACGCGTTTTTTATGTAATTGGCGCTTAATACCTGAAAAAATCCAGTATTATCAAGAATTTTTTTTTTCACTTGCATTTTTTGGGGGGGGGGGCTAGACAAAAATTTTGGGGGGCTACAGCCCCCCTAGCCCCCCCGTAGAACCGTGCCTGATCAAGTGGCGTCTACTATCGTACCGTTTGGCGAGCGCGTCTATCACGAAGATAGCGCAAAATTGACCCGATCCTGGCGGAAACGTTCTCAAAACAAATCTGATTGTCTGATGTGCCGCGTTGCATAAAATTTGTATGCACGCATGTATCAGACGTTCGTACGTAGCGACACAGAGTAGAATGGGTGATACTCAGATTACACTTGATCATTACTCGAGTTAAGAAGGATAAGCCTATCATATCATACATAGAGCTGCAATGCATCATAAGTCCTATGATTGACAGTACCGGTAAGTTACAATGAGTTTGGTGAAATCGACCCCTGGTCAGGTAGAGATTGCTATCAACCATATCCTCTACCAATCTATCTCAATTCACTGTACATTATCTACAATTAATGCATACACTTCACAGATTAATTTAATTTGACTGAAAAAATGGATACCAAATAGTAATGTAAAACTACTACTGGTGTAAAAAAAAAAAGATCCCAAAACATATCACAAATATTGAACTATCTGCAACTGAATACTAACTGAATATTCTGAACTGAATACTGGATAAAAAGAGGTCAAAAACGACCTGGCCATCTAAACACACATGGAATATAGACCTTTCTTTTATTTACAAACACTGGTTGGCATGGCATGGGCGGCCAAAGGTTGCAAATCATTTCGTCTTCTTGACAGACGGCGTGACCAACTTCAACGTTTTTGTAAACTTTCCATACCAGTACAAAATACATACCAGCATTGCTTGTGTTGTTTCCATTACATTCAGCAATATCTTTTGATGTTTATGAAACGATGTGTACAAATTGGGTAAAATACGTGGTTTTTTATGCCTGGCTTTGATGGCTCGCCATGGTTTACGCCATGCTGGTTGGCAAAAACTCTCGTCTGTGACGTTGCAAAAGAAAGGTCTATAGGTTAAGGCAGGCCTGCATCATGTGAACACCATAGCTCCTGTAGAGATAAGATCCCCTATACGAAGCAGGATCATGTTGGAGTTAGATTGCTCATGTCAGGTAACACAGTAGACCGGTATTTCTTCTCAAGACTCTGCATGTAGTCAATATGCTGACCAATGTGAAATCCATCGATGCTGTTCTCCTGTTGGCACAAACATGAAATCACAAAATCAATTGAGACTGGAGAGTGTATTGTGCAAATAAGTATGGCACAAGAAGATTTGAAGAGGAGTCATTTTTATTACAAAATCAACTCCCATCTTGCAAAAATATTAACAAACAGCCATACAAAGACCCACCAACCACCAAACAGACAAACCAACCAACCGACCAACCGACCTACCAACAAACAAACAGTCAAACAAAGACCCAACCAACCACCAAACAGACCAACCAACAAACAAACGGTCAAACAAAGACCCAACCAACCATTAAACAGACCAACCAACAAACAAACGGTCAAACAAAGACTCAAGCAACCAACAAACAGACAAACCAACCACCAACCGACTGGCCGACCAACCAACCAACCAACAAACAAACAGCCACAAAGAAAGAAGAAACAAAGAAACAAACATGTATGAACTGGGAGACAGACAAACAGGGAGACATGGAAACAAACTAATCATAAGCAAATGATAAACAAACCTCAAAACACAGATACTGTGACTGTGGATAAGAGTGTGACTAGGACATAACAGAGGATGCAAGATTGACTAAAAAAACTCACAAGATTCAACTGAGACTCACCTTCAAGAATGCTTGTAATTGTTGCTTCTGAGAATACAGCAGTATCTTAGGCTGTAGGTACATGAAGATAGCTACGCATACATATACTTGATAATCAGCTCCCATTACAATACACAATGCAATGTAATGAGTAATATCAGACCAGTCCATGTAATTCCAGAAACATTGACGTAACCACTGCTGGCAGATCTGAGTATAAGAAACAAGTACAAATATCAAACAACTTATGCTACATCGAATTGGTATCAGTTTCACAAGGACACCCACTGCCCATTTTCCTGTACATCTACATGGTGTCCCAGAAAAAACCGCAACTCTTTGTCGGGACCCATTATGTTAAAATTAAACTGTTTATCATTTCAAGATTCAGATATGTGATACAGCCATGTCTTGGCTATCCCAATGTAGAATTTAAGCATAATCGGGCAGAAAATGGCGAAAATATGACCAATTGAAAGAGTACTCCTTAAAAACAAATTTGCGAGAATAACACGCATGGTGGACAATACACACATAATGTGTATGACATAAAGATGAAAACTGGGTTTTGAGGTTGGGTAATTCAGTCTTAGTTTTTTCCCTCAATTACAGTTCAATTTTTCTCAAATTCTACATGGTGATAGCCAAGACATTGCTGTATCACATATTTGAATCTTGAAGTGATAAACAGTTTCATTTTCATAGTTCTGACGCAAAGTGTTGCGGTTTTTTGGGGACACCCTGTATAGTTCTTTTCTTTGGCAGTCAGAAGCCAAACGAACAAAGATAATTGACTACCTGGGTATTAGGAACACCACCAATGTAGAGCTCAATAGCTCAGTTGGTAGAGCATCTGTTCGGTATTGAGGAGTTCATCGGTTTGAATCCCACTCCAATAAATAATAACAATAAACTGTATGTATACAGCGCATTGTGAATCAAATATTCCTCAATGTGCTTTACAAAAATTTAACTTAACCTTAATCATATTAGGGTCAATCGCAAATTAAAAACCTGTTATAATGAATAATCATTTTCCTAGACAAACAAACAATCTTTGATTGTTGATAAATTGTCAATTACAATATTGATTCATGATCTTATCATTTTCTGAGCTCTTTCTGCTAAGTCTTTTCTGCTAAGTTTTTTTTTATCTTGATGTGATTTACATTTAAAAAGGTCCCTGAAGGATCAGCTGTGCTGGATGAGTATTAAACCCTTGATAAAATAATTATGGTAATAAATAAATAAGACTTAAAGATGGATGCAATAGCTCCTTGGCTAGGGCTCTAACTATAGATTTGGTTCAACACTCTTTTAAAACAACAAGTGTCAAAATATCAAAACAGATGCTTTTGGCTACTCCATTGAAGTGCACACCATGAACAAGAAACATTTTTCAACATCAATGAAAAACCATAACCTGTTTAATAAACTTTTGGATGATGGTGAAGAAGCGAAACACTGACCCAGAGGCAGTCATAGAAGCATTAATTATACATGGTTTGTATGTAGGATTTGAAGCTTTGCATGGTGGAAGTAATGTAATAAAGAAAGGTTTGTGGAGACCCCAAGTAGGCCTATTATATAAACTCTTTTATAGATGTGTGGTTCTGAAAAGAACCGGTGAGAAGTTAGATCTCGACATTCCGGCCAGTGTACTCTGGTCGTCCCCAGGAGAGTGTGTGGGTATGGCCAACTCTAGCCATCCTCTCCTTTAATTTATACATGGTGTCTCCGCAAACCTTTCATTAATATTACATATGGTTTGTATGGTTTACCTGTGAAGGCGTGTAACCAGACATTCTGAATGCTGAGTAGACATGAGGCACCTCAGTCTGTAGAATCAGCTCCACATTATGACTGGTCCTAGAGAAGACTGGATGGATGCCACTAGCAGCCATGTCATAGGGTATGTGAACCTACAGTCAATCATATCAAATACATAAATGGATGCCACTAGCAGCCATGTCATAGGGTATGTGAACCTACAATCAATCATATCAAATACATAAATGGATGCATGCCACTAGCAGCCATGTCATAGGGTATGTGAACCTACAATCATTCATATCAAATACATAAATGGATGCCACTAGCAGCCATGTCATAGGGTATGTGAACCTACAATCAATCACATCAAATACATCAATGGATGCCACTAGCAGCCATGTCATAGGGTATGTGAACCTACAATCATTCATATCAAATACATAAATGGATGCCACTAGCAGCCATGTCATAGGGTATGTGAACCCTACAATCAATCATATCAAATACATCAATGGATGCCACTAGCAGCCATGTCATAGGGTATGTGAACCTACAGTCAATCACATCAAATACATAAATGGATGCCACTAGCAGCCATGTCATAGGATATGTGAACCTATGGTCAATCATATCAAATACATAAATGGATGCCACTAGCAGCCATGTCATAGGGTATGTGAACCTACAGTCAATCATATCAAATACATAAATGGATGCCACTAGCAGCCATGTCATAGGATATGTGAACCTATGGTCAATCATATCAAATACATAAATGGATGCCACTAGCAGCCAGGTCATAGGGTATGTGAACCTACAGTCAATCATATCAAATACATAAATGGATGCCACTAGCAGCCATGTCATAGGGTATGTGAACCTATGGTCAATCATATCAAATACATAAATGGATGCCACTAGCAGCCATGTCATAGGGTATGTGAACCTACAATCAATCACATCAAATACATAAATGGATGCCACTAGCAGCCATGTCATAGGGTATGTGAACCTACAATCATTCATATCAAATACATAAATGGATGCCACTAGCAGCCATGTCATAGGGTATGTGAACCTACAATCATTCATATCAAATACATAAATGGATGCCACTAGCAGCCATGTCATAGGGTATGTGAACCTATGGTCAATCATATCAAATACATCAATGGATGCCACTAGCAGCCATGTCATAGGGTATGTGAACCTACAATCATTCATATCAAATACATAAATGGATGCCACTAGCAGCCATGTCATAGGGTATGTGAACCTACAATCAATCACATCAAATACATAAATGGATGCCACTAGCAGCCATGTCATAGGGTATGTGAACCTACAATCATTCATATCAAATACATAAATGGATGCCACTAGCAGCCATGTCATAGGGTATGTGAACCTACAATCAATCATATCAAATACATAAATGGATACCACTAGCAGCCATGTCATAGGGTATGTGAACCTATGGTCAATCATATCAAATACATAAATGGATGCCACTAGCGGCCATGTCATAGGGTATGTGAACCTACAGTCAATCATATCAAATACATAAATGGATGCCACTAGCAGCCATGTCATAGGGTATGTGAACCTATGGTCAATCATATCAAATACATGAATGGATGCCACTAGCAGCCATGTCATAGGGTATGTGAACCTACGATCAATCATATCAAATACATAAATGGATGCCACTAGCAGCCATGTCATAGGGTATGTGAACCTACAGTCAATCACATCAAATACATAAATGGATGCCACTAGCAGCCATGTCATAGGATATGTGAACCTACAATCAATCACATCAAATACATAAATGGATGCCACTAGCAGCCATGTCATAGGGTATGTGAACCTACAATCAATCACATCAAATACATAAATGGATGCCACTAGCAGCCATGTCATAGGGTATGTGAACCTACGGTCAATCATATCAAATACATAAATGGATGCCACTAGCAGCCATGTCATAGGATATGTGAACCTACAATCAATCACATCAAATACATAAATGGATGCCACTAGCAGCCATGTCATAGGGTATGTGAACCTACAGTCAATCATATCAAATACATAAATGGATGCCACTAGCAGCCATGTCATAGGGTATGTGAACCTACAGTCAATCACATCAAATACATAAATGGATGCCACTAGCAGCCATGTCATAGGGTATGTGAACCTACAGTCAATCATATCAAATACATAAATGGATGCCACTAGCAGCCATGTCATAGGGGATGTGAACCTACAATCAATCATATCAAATACATAAATGGATGCCACTAGCAGCCATGTCATAGGGTATGTGAACCTACGGTCAATCATATCAAATACATAAATGGATGCCACTAGCAGCCATGTCATAGGGTATGTGAACCTACGGTCAATCATATCATATACATAAATGGATGCCACTAGCAGCCATGTCATAGGGTATGTGAACCTATGGTCAATCATATCAAATACATAAATGGATGCCACTAGCAGCCATGTCATAGGGTATGTGAACCTACAATCAATCACATCAAATACATCAATGGATGCCACTAGCAGCCATGTCATAGGGTATGTGAACCTATGGTCAATCATATCAAATACATCAATGGATGCCACTAGCAGCCATGTCATAGGGGATGTGAACCTACAATCAATCATATCAAATACATAAATGGATGCTACTAGCAGCCATGTCATAGGGTATGTGAATCTACGGTCAATTATATCAAATACATAAATGGATGCCACTAGCAGCCATGTCATAGGGTATGTGAACCTACGGTCAATCATATCAAATACATAAATGGATGCCACTAGCAGCCATGTCATAGGGTATGTGAACCTACGGTCAATCATATCAAATACATAAATGGATGCCACTAGCAGCCATGTCATAGGGTATGTGAACCTATGGTCAATCATATCAAATACATAAATGGATGCCACTAGCAGCCATGTCATAGGGTATGTGAACCTACGGTCAATCATATCAAATACATAAATGGATGCCACTAGCAGCCATGTCATAGGGTTTGTGAACCTACGGTCAATCATATCAAATACATAAATGGATGCCACTAGCAGCCATGTCATAGGGTATGTGAACCTACGGTCAATCATATCAAATACATAAATGGATGCCACTAGCAGCCATGTCATAGGGTATGTGAACCTATGGTCAATCATATCAAATACATAAATGGATGCCACTAGCAGCCATGTCATAGGGTATGTGAACCTACAATCAATCATATCAAATACATAAATGGATGCCACTAGCAGCCATGTCATAGGGTATGTGAACCTACAGTCAATCATATCAAATACATAAATGGATGCCACTAGCAGCCATGTCATAGGGTACGTGAACCTACAGTCAATCATATCAAATACATAAATGGATGCCACTAGCAGCCATGTCATAGGGTATGTGAACCCGTACAGTCAATCATATCAAATACATAAATGGATACCACTAGCAGCCATGTCAAAGGGTATGTGAACCTGTACAGTCAATCATATCAAATACATAAATGGATACCACTAGCAGCCATGTCATAGGGTATGTGAACCTACAGTCAATCATATCAAATACATAAATGGATACCACTAGCAGCCATGTCATAGGGTATGTGAACCTACGGTCAATCATATCAAATACATAAATGGATACCACTAGCAGCCATGTCATAGGGTATGTGAACCTACAGTCAATCATATCAAATACATAAATGGATGCCACTAGCAGCCATATCATAGGGTATGTGAACCTACAATCAATCATATCAAATACATAAATGGATGCCACTAGCAGCCATGTCATAGGGTATGTGAACCTACGGTCAATCATATCAAATACATAAATGGATGCCACTAGCAGCCATGTCATAGGGTATGTGAACCTACGGTCAATCATATCAAATACATAAATGGATGCCACTAGCAGCCATGTCATAGGGTATGTGAACCTACAGTCAATCATATCATATACATAAATGGATGCCACTAGCAGCCATGTCATAGGGTATGTGAACCTATGGTCAATCATATCAAATACATAAATGGATGCCACTAGCAGCCATGTCATAGGGTATGTGAACCTACAATCAATCACATCAAATACATCAATGGATGCCACTAGCAGCCATGTCATAGGGGATGTGAACCTACAATCAATCATATCAAATACATCAATGGATGCCACTAGCAGCCATGTCATAGGGTATGTGAACCTACAATCAATCACATCAAATACATCAATGGATGCCACTAGCAGCCATGTCATAGGGGATGTGAACCTACAATCAATTATATCAAATACATAAATGGATGCCACTAGCAGCCATGTCATAGGGTATGTGAACCTACAATCATTCATATCAAATACATAAATGGATGCCACTAGCAGCCATGTCATAGGGTATGTGAACCTACAATCAATCACATCAAATACATAAATGGATGCCACTAGCAGCCATGTCATAGGGTATGTGAACCTACAATCAATCACATCAAATACATAAATGGATGCCACTAGCAGCCATGTCATAGGGTATGTGAACCTATGGTCAATCATATCAAATACATGAATGGATGCCACTAGCAGCCATGTCATAGGGGATGTGAACCTACAATCAATCATATCAAATACATAAATGGATGCCACTAGCAGCCATGTCATAGGGTATGTGAACCTATGGTCAATCATATCAAATACATCAATGGATGCCACTAGCAGCCATGTCATAGGGTATGTGAACCTACAGTCAATCACATCAAATACATAAATGGATGCCACTAGCAGCCATGTCATAGGGTATGTGAACCTATGGTCAATCACATCAAATACATCAATGGATGCCACTAGCAGCCACGTCATAGGGTATGTGAACCTACGGTCAATCATATCAAATACATCAATGGATGCTACTAGCAGCCATGTCATAGGGTATGTGAACCTACGGTCAATCATATCAAATACATGAATGGATGCTACTAGCAGCCATGTCATAGGGTATGTGAACCTACAGTCAATCATATCAAATACATAAATGGATGCCACTAGCAGCCATGTCATAGGGTATGTGAACCTATGGTCAATCATATCAAATACATAAATGGATGCCACTAGCATCAAGAAGAGGCTCCCATATCTGACTTCACAAAATCAAACAGATTTGTCTGCTGCCCCCATTGGCAAAATTCAGAGAATCTGAATTTTGGGGAGCTTGTGGGCTGATCGAGAGAAAAATCATCCAAAAAGATTCTATCATCTGTCTGTGTTCAGTGTAAGATACATATTTGTTTCTCATGTCAAGTAATTTAAGGATTATAGTTCTAACCAATAAAATGAGGTTTGTTGAGTCTTGAACATCCTCTTTAAAGTTAATATCATTATTTGGTTTTTATCAAAGAAATACAGATTCATGGACACAAATATCATGAAAGATACAGTAACAGTCATCTGTGAAAATTTCAGTCCCATAGGGTGCCCACTTTTTGAGAAAATTGTGAAAAATGGCCACAGTATTTCTCAAGTTTTTTTTTTTTTTTGATATTTAAAAGATCAAAAAGATTTTCGGTCGTTGTTTTACTTATTTCTGGATAAATACACCATTTCAGACGAAAATATTTTAACGGTAGGTTTTTACCAGCATCATCTTCATACCCTGAAAGTTACACGTAAATCTGTGGACATTTCTGTTTCAGTTTCTTACCAAAGTATGATACAACCTTTAAGATTTTCAGCACTGATAACTTTTGGACGTCTTCTTACCGAGGCATGAAGGCGAGACATACTTAAGTACCCTGATGATAGAATACTGAAGCATTTATGAAGCAGGCTCCAGGCTTTGTCACGATGACCAGACAATAGCAGAAAGATGGAGGATACAAACCAATCATGACCAATGTAATCACCCTCCAAACAGCCTGATTGTCAAGGGTTAAGGAACAAGACTAGATTCAATCAACTTGATTGGAGTAAATATCATAGAATCAAAGGAGTCCTAGATGAAGAAACCTTGTAAGTGTGTTATCACTGGATTGAAATATCAAGCTATACCTACCAACAACCAGGATAGTGACAATTTGGGTGAATTTTCTCACAAACTTAACAGAGATTTAAAATTATCAATCCATTGTTAAAGGTAATATCATACTTTGGTTTTTATCAAAGAAATACAGATTCATAGGCAAAAATATCAAGGTAGACACAATAACAGTAATCTTTTAAAATTCAGTCCCATATGGTGCCCACTTTTAGAGAAAACAGTGAAAAACGGCCACAGTATTTCTTAAGTCTTTTCTCTTTTATTTTTGATCTTTAAAAGATCAAAAATAATTTTGGTCACTGGTTTTACAAAATACAGCATTTCAGGCAGAAAAACTTTAACGGTATGTTTCTACCATCACCATCTTTATACCCTGTAAGTTATAGATAAATCTGTGAAAATGTCTGTTTCGGTACGCTACCCGGCAAAGTATGATAATACCTTTAAAGGGTTTGCTGACTCAGAAGATAATGACAGGTGGGAAGAACAGAGTGAAATTGGCATGGAATACAATAAAAGGATACGCATGTTGGAATGAATGTTTCTTTGTTGGCAACCGAGGTAGTAGCGACTTGTCTTCAGTAGTAAGCTCAGATTCTCTGCTGACTCATTGCTGTTATTCAACAATCTCAGATGCTGTCCATATCTTCATAAAACAAACAGAAACAGAAAGGTTTGTATTAGGCGACCTTATCAGGGAAGGGTTTAAGGTAGTGCCCATATACACTTGGACGACTAGGTCACTAAGGCCAAATCTGGCTGACGTTGAAATCTACTCCACAATGTGATTTGGAGTCCCACATCAATTCCCTTCTCAAAATAACTGTCATCATTCCAAATTTACTCCTCATCAACAAAGTGCTAACTGTAGTATAAAGTGGTAAGATTCTAGCAGAATGGGGGATGCCCAACAAACTCATCTATCTATCAACCAAACTACACATCAACAATTTGATAAGTAACTGCATATTTATCATTATCACCAATCACACATCTAAGGGTGCATTCGTTTAGCTGACACGGGTCAGCCCTTACTGGGAATGGTCGTGTTTTACTGCACAAAACAAGCGAGAGAATGGGGACGAGGTTGACTTGTGTCGACCCGGGGGAGCCAAAACGAATGCACCCTAACAGACTGTATGCCATACATGGTGTTAGCACAATACATGTAACTTCCAATACTCATAAACTCATCACCAGGATAGCCATCGTATCTACAATTTGTTCTAATTCCTATTAATATAAGAGAGGTGGCTATATGAAGCACAGAATGCTGACTTTAAGCAGCTGTGACGTCATCAGTCTTTATGTACCAGTGACGATTTACTTGTTTGTGCTTTATAAAACTTATTATCAACACGGATAGTGGCCGCACTTCACGATAGTCAAAACAAACAACGAGAAGTGTACGCATATGTGCACTATCCGTATGTGAGCGAAACCTCTCTAATACGATGACATACATACAATCCTGCATAGCTTTTTATAGCTCTTAAAACTTCTTTGGATGACAGACAAAAATTAACCCTGAACTCACCTGACAACCATCTTGACACCCAGTAGTTGCAAAGCTGGCAGCTTCTGGCCCTTGAGGGCGCTATCCGACACTTTACATGGTTTCTTAGGAAACACTTCATTTTCTGGAATCAGTAGCTGAGTGGTGATGAGTTGATCCAACATGTCTGCCAGCACTAAAATAACATTCAAGAAAAGGCTTTATGTCAGATATTTATTGGCTTATAAGAGACCAAATTGACTTAAAGATGCATGAACTGTGTACGGAAAAATGGATACAAAAGACAAAAATTAATTTTCTTAAAGGTAGTATCATACTTTGGTTTTGGTCACAGAAGTACAGATTCATGGGAAAAAATATCAAGGAAGATACAGTCACAGTCATCTGTGAAAATTTCAGTCCCCTTCGGTGGCCACTTTTTGAGAAAATCGTGGAAAAACAGCCACAGTATTTCTTAAGTCTGTTCTCTTTTATTTTTGATCTTTTAAAAGATCAAAAAGATTTTTGGTCGTTGATTTACTAATTTCTGGATAAATACACCATTTCAGGCGGAAAAATTTCAACAGTATGTTTCTACCACCACCATCTTCATACCCTGTAAGTTATACGTGAATCTGTGAACATTTTTGTTTTGGTCTCTTAATACCAAAGTATGATACTACCTTAAAGTCTATTTTTGACTGCAGGCATGCAATTCAGACTTAAAAAAAAAATGAGGAAAGTCTAATCTTTTACAAGACTTTTCTATTTTCAATGGCATAAGTTTGAATTGAAAAAAAAAGAGGAAATCAGCTGATCTGAGGAAAAGTTGCAGGCCTCAAAGCAGGCAATGCAAATACAAGAAGAGTTCCTACATACTGAAATCATTGTCAGTGGACTTTGTCTCTGAACGGTAAGATATTCTACATTCATGAGGAAAGACCGGTGATAGTTTGTGGGGAATTCCTTGGTAAGCACAACCATGAGAATTGACATTTACCCAGCCAAACCTGAGCTAGCTGGGGGCATTTACGAAAGGGAGGTTAAGGCTCCAGCTCTGACATCCATATGCTGAAAATATAGGTTGTGGTTTTTCATTGAAGCTGCAGCTCTATTTTTCTTTTCAAACCAGAGAATCTACTTCAGAACCGCAGCCAAAACCCTTTTTTTTTTTTTCTGTTATTTCAGAATGGATTCACAAAATGGAGCCAGAGCCTAAGACGGAGCCTAAGCCTCTGTTTCGTAAACGCCCTATAACTCACCTTTATTGGTAATACTCTGTGGTTTCTTAGCTATGCAGGATAGGAAGGCACTCTGACATTTACTGAGCCATATCTGGGCTTCAGATGGAGTCTTGACAGGTATAGTACTGCTCAATAGTTTACTCAGCTCACTCTCTGAATCAACAAGCACAAATGAAAAAACATTCCAAGACTTTAAAGGTAATATCATACTTTGGTTTTTGTCAAAGAAATACAGATTCATGGGCAAAAATATCAAGACAGATACAGTAACAGTCATCTGTGAAAATTTCAGTTACATACGTACTGTGCCCACTTTTTGAGAAAACAGTGAAAAACAGCCACAGTATTTCTTAAGTCTTTTCTCTTTTATTTTTGATCTGTTGAAAGATCAAAAAGATTTCGGTTGTTGTATTACTAATTTCTGGATAAATACACCATTTCAGGCGGAAATATTTTAACGGTATTTTTCTACCACCACCATCTTCATACCCTGTATGTTATATGTAAATCTGTGAACATTTCTGTTTTGGTTTCTTACCAAAGTATGATACTACCTTTAAATATCAACATGATTGCATACCGTAATTAGAACTTCTCATCCTGATTGCCTCCTGATTGGGCAAATGCAAGTCACATGGTACTTTCCTTATTGGACAAGTTAGGTCACATGATACTTTCATAATTGGACAAGATAGGTCACATGGTACTTTCTTTATTGGACAAGTTAGGTCACATGATACTTTCATAATTGGACAAGTTAGGTCACATGGTACTTTCTTTATTGGACAAGTTAGGTCACATGGTACTTTCTTTATTGGACAAGTTAGGTCACATGATACTTTCATAATTGGAACAAGTACAAGTACCGGTAAGTACGGGGGTGGATTTCACCAAACTCATTGTAACTTACTATCAATCGTAGGACTTATGATGCATTGCAGCCCCACATAGAAGAAGAAGGACACGTTGAGTTATCCTTCGTAACTCGAGTATCTATCGATCGTAGGGCTTCGTCTTACCAAGTCTTACCTTGTTTATTGCTGGGTGTTCTGGGTATATTAGGGGTATATTCCTTGGGTATTGGTAAGGTAGAGAATAGAGGCCATGGGTAGGGATTGCTGCCCTCTGTCTGTAGACTGTGAGTCTTACCTTGTTTATTGCTGGGTGTTCTGGGTATATTAGGGGTATATTCCTTGGGTATTGGTAAGGTAGAGAATAGAGGCCATGGGTAGGGATTGCTGCCCTCTGTCTGTAGACTGTGAGATGGTAGAATTCTCTCTGTTGGTCCTCCAATTACGTTGGTTCTGACGAGAAGATGATTGCGCTCAATGGACAGCATATCAATTATGATAGTGGACTCTCTGCAAGATGAATTGAAACAGGTGAATATGTTAGATGACAGCCAATTCAGCAAGGATTCAATGGCTCCTAGGTATCAATGCTATGTCAGGCTGGGAATACATATTAATTTTTATCAATATGACATGTCTTCAAGAGTTATCATTCCACCAGGTTGGAGCAGGATTTGTCTCATCCTTCCTCCATGGTACCATCTTCAGAATTGCACATTACTATTATGGGTCATTCCACCAGGTTGGGTCATGATTTGTATGAAGTCTGTACGTGTACCATCAACAGACTTGCACAATACTATTATGGGTCATTCCACCAGGTTGAGGCAGGATTTGTATGAAGTCCACATAATAACATCAGCAAACTAATTTTCATACTCTATAACATTGTTGTCCTTTCTTATTGAAGACCCATAGACAGGGGCAGATCCAGGGGGCATGGGGGAGGGGGGGCACGCCACGCCCCCCTCCCCTTCTTTAAGCAGAAAGACTCAAAAAGAGAAGAAAAAGAGAGGGGAACAAAAATAGCTAGCTTTGATCGCCTCGAAATGAATCCATCACTATTGAATTGGTGCATTTTATTTCCCCCCCCCTTTTGGAAAATCCTGGATCTGCATCTGATAAATACATTTTAATTTAACTTAAGAAGAACACAGGCAATCAGTAAAGGACACTGTCCCCCACTGATTCAAAGGATACAAGATGTACAAATTTACTCATGAACATGTATCGTGAACACTGTCACACACACTCATCCATCAAAAGGATAATAAATGAAGTAATTCACTAAATGTCACACAGAAATTTGTCACATAAACATGCCCCACTAGTCTAATGACCCATATACATACATGCTGCGCACTGACAGATAAATCATTGGTACTTGGGCAACAACAGATGATTGTGCAGAAAATACTTTAATTTTTTTCTTTTGAAAATAATTCAAAACAGTAATTAACTGCAGCAAACTGCTCATCAAGGGAAGATCCTGCTAGGATCAAAATGTTCAGCACTCACAGCTTTTTATAATTCAGTAACAATCCCTGAAATCTCTGAGGCGTGGACCCGTACTGTGAGACAGCATGCAGCATAATAATAATAATAATAATAATAAAAATAAACCGTTTTTATATAGCGCATATCACAATCAACGTATGACGTCTCTATGCGCGTATTACTATTATCCCTGGTCATTGGGCTGCAATTATTACATTCCTGAAACAATCTCAACTCCCTGGGGAGTATACAGCATGTGCAGTTGCATAGGCCACTTGTCCCGTACCATACACTGCTGCACTGCCCAGTCACGGTACAACGCAACGCACATTGGATCTTCTGAATCAGGATATAAAGGAGCATGGACGTGACTACTGCCATCATCTGATGAAGTATTGCAGTTTGCATACGAAACATCGCGATCTCTACTGTTGACCACAGTAGAGATCGCGATCTCTACTGTTGACCACATTGTGTGACAACGGATAGTACATTTTTATTAATTCAGTATTAACAGTTATCAATGCTGCTCCCTGACTTTGATAGTAATTTGTGTGATATCTAGTATGAATTCTAGCATCTTGTATCATGACAATGTAGTACAACTAGTAACAAAAGTAACATACCCAATGCAATTGCTCTCCTGTGCTTTTAGAAGCATATCCCAGATGTGGTACTGAGTTTCTAGCAGTAGCATTGAATCCAAGCAAGTCATCATCACATTCAATAGCCTGTCAGTAGAATCAAACAATTCATACACATGAAAACACAAAATGAATGAAATCATAGAAGAGATGTATATATATGAAACATAGAATAAATGATTACCCTATTGAATGAATGAAGAACAGAACTTCATACAACAAATGAAATAGAAACCAAAGGATAAATGACACAGAATAGATAAATCACAGAGTAAATCACAGAGGAAATCATAGAAGAGATGTATATACAGTGGCGTCGCCAAGGGGGGGGGCCAGGGGGGGCACGTGCCCCCCCTGGAAAACATCGTGCCCCCCTTGTGCCCCCCCATTTGAGATTTGGGTTGGCGAAAAAAAATATAATATATATTATTGTAGTGCCCCCCCAACAATTGCTAGTGCCCCCCTTGTGCCCCCCCAGACTCAAAAGTCTGGTGACGCCACTGTGTATATATCAAACCGATGAAACATAGAATAAATGATTACCCTATTGAATGAATGAAGAACAGAAGAAATAACATCAGACAACAAATGAAATAGAAACCAAAGGATAACTGACACAGAATAGATAAATCACAGAGTAAATCATAGAAGAGATGTATATATCAAATTGATGAAACATAGAATAAATGATTACCCTATTGAATGAATGAAGAACAGAAGAAATAGCATCATACAACAAATGAAATAGAAACCAAAGGATAAATGAAACAGAATAGATAAATTGCAGAGTAAATGAATCATCACTGAATAAAACATTGAATAATTGAATCACACAATAAATGAAGAAAAATACAAGAAATGAAACGGAATAATTGAAAGACACAACACTTGTGACAGAAAATCTAATGGCAAAATAAATAAAACAAATTTACCTAATCACAGAATACAGGCAAATGAGAATATTTGAAAAATAAATCAATTACAAAATGAAATAATATTCCAAAATTGTAACCATTTCTACCAGAGGTCAAAAAGAGTGATTTGTAATACAACTAGCCAACTTTCCAATTCCCCAAGTTGGTTAAAGGTAGTATCATACTTTTGTAAGAAACCAAAACAGAAATGTTAAAAGATTTACCTATAACTTTCAGGGTATGGTAGAAACATACCATTAACATTTTTCCGCCTGAAATGGTGCATTTATGCAGAAATTAGTAAAACAACGACCAATGATCTTTTAAAAGATCAAAAATAAAAGAGAAAAGACTTAAGAAATACTGTGGCTGTTTTTCACTGTTTTCTCAAAAAGTGGGCAACGCATGGGACTGACATTTTCACAGATGACTGTTACTGTATCTGTCTTGATATTTTTGCACATGAATATGTATTTCTTTTTGATAAAAACCAAAGTTAACCAGGCTGGTTAAGAGACAAGATTTCTCACCTGAGTCCAAAGACGTGAGATTCTTCGTAGTTGAAGAGTGAATTAATCTTAGCCTCAGAATCTACCACAATGAGTCTCTCCATCATACCCTGAAATCAAACACAGACAGACTTCATTCAAACATCAATATAAATGGTACAAAAATAGTGCATGCATACTGGTTGGGCCCAGGCATTGTACAAACAGGGGCCTTCGGGCCTGAAATCCTTCTCTTGTCAACTCTGAACTTCAACTGCAATGGAGATGCTTAAAATAAATCAAGCCTAGCTTCTAGATACTGTCCATGATCCATATAGACCATCTAGACTGTAGACTGTCAATTGGGTTAATGGAAACTATGATTAATATAAAGCAGGGATTTGAAGTTGATAGTCGAAGGCTAGGGTTTACAGGAGCCCAGTACACCAGGCAAAGCCCAGGTAAAGCCCAGGCAAAGCCCAGGCCTGGCCAGACTTTTCAGTGGGGTGTACCAACCAATATCAAAGTGAACTGTACAACATGCGAATCATGCACATTTCACAGTGTTGTCAAGATTTTAAAGGTTTACTGTAACCAAAAAACACATATGAAGTTAAATACACTGTATTGTTATAAAACTCAACCTGTCTATCATTGTTAACGCTAAAAAATATTGTATATATAGAAAAAGGAGGTATTTTAGGCCCATAATTCATCAGCACCCCACTTTTCGCAACGAAAAACCTTGCTTGCTTACGTCACATGCAGAGGCTATGCTAGTTCTGTATGTGACGTCACTTGCTTTTGTTGCCTGGATCGTTTCCATGGGGGGACGTTTTTTTTGGGGGGGACGGGGCATACATGTACTGATTTTGTAATGTTTTGGTCAAAAGTAAGCACTTACATAAACATAAATTTATAAAGCCATTAATTATGTATTAAGCAATCATTTTAAAGCACTTTTCCCAATTTTGATTACAGTAAACCTTTAACTGTGTCTTGTTTTCAAATTCTGTCCAAATTATTATCATGTAGATACTAACCAATACATCACTGGGTGATTCTCTGAGAGTGTATGCATCTTTGCATGGTAGTGTCTTGCCAGCTAATATCTCATACACTGCTGGGAATGCAGATAACGTGTTCATCATTCGCACAAAGAACTACAACAAGAAAACACACAACAAATGACATAAGTATCTCAAAATGCACTCTATAGGTTTTGCATGATTAATTAAAGGTAGTATCATACTTTGGTAAGAAACTAGAACAGAAATGTTCACAGATTTTACGTATAACTTACAGGGTATGAAGACGGTGATACTGTTAACATGTTTCTGCCTGAAATGGTGTATTTATCCAGAAATGAGTAAAACAACGACCCAAAATCTTTTTTGATCTTTTAAAAGATCAAAAAAAAAGAGAAAAGGCTTAAGAAATACCGTGGCTGTTTTTCACTGTTTTCTCAAAAAGTGGGCACCGTATGGGACTGAAATTTTCACAGATGACTGTTACTGTATTTGTCTTGATATTTTTGTCCATGAGTCTGTATTTATTTGATATAAACCAAAGTATGATACTACCTTTAAAGAGAATTGCAGATGATTCTTTGGAAATCTAAATGAATATAAGATCAAAGCAGCATACCAGAGTTGTGCTCTTGGGTCAATAAGTGGACTACATACCTTATGTGCCATTCGATCCATTGGCTCAGCTGGTATTGGGTTTGGTCTGAGCATAGGCTGACCGTCAGTGCCACACTCCAGCACTGACCATAGTCCTTGGACAACAGCTTGGATGAAACCTGGTCAATGGAAATAGGTCGTGTTTAATAAGGGAATATCTCTAGATTTTATGAATCTCCTTTCAGATAAAAGCAATGCAAGTATTCCTTCCACATACTCATTTTGTAGCAAGATGTTAAAGGTATAATACATGTTTGGCAAAGGTCACAGAACATCATACTTTGTCTAATCCAACATGTACATGAAATAATAAGCCTGTGAAAATTTGAGCTCAATTGCACATCTGAGTCCCGAGAAAATAGCGAAAACCCAACTCAATTTTTCTTATAAAGCGTAAAGAATGGTTTTGATCTTACCCTGAGATTAAAACGTGTTTTCGGTTTTTGTTTTACTAATTTCTGGATAAATACACCATTTCAGGTGAAATTGTTTTAACGGTATGTTTCTGCCAGCACCATCTTCATACCATGAATGTTATGCGTAAATCTAAGAACATTTCTGTTTGGGTATGTTACCAATCCTGTAATGTACCCTTAACCTTCAATATATTGAACATTGTGCAGGGTTATGGGTGAATAGGAATGGTAGGGTTGGGGATCGGAGGGCAGGAGAGGTATCCGTTAGGATGCATATAACACAAAGCATAAATGGAAGGGGTACATAAAAGGCAGTTTTCTGAGGCACATCAAAAAGCATTACTGGGCCTTTATATATGACCTTTGTGAATAACGACCCTTTTCACATTATTTTAGTATTCACAATCTTTCTATTTAAGTTTTACACAAATGCTTGGAGTTAGGAGGGCCTGATGATGGTTTGGATCCTAGCAGGATCTTTCTCATAGGCTAAATGACGAACGACAAGAACATGCAAGTGAAAGAAGCATACATGAATGGATGAGACGATATGGAAAAGGGAAGGGGATTGGTTGGAGAGTGGGGGTAGGTAAGATTAATCAGACAAAAGGAATGTTTACATGCTATTTAAATGATGTAACAGGCTTCTTTATGTAACTACTGGCAAAAGTTAATACAAACAGTATACATCGAGTACCATGGAGTGATCGAAACTTTTCACGTACCTGTTCTTTGAAGAGCCACAATACCGGGTGCTGTCGCAGCAAACTGCGTCACCATGCTTCCATAACCAAACTTCTCAGTTTTACTGACCTAGAAATACACACATTAATCATCTAGCATTAATATTTACACTGGCCATATCTTTGAAATCAAATTCAGAAAAGCATGATCTAAAATTTCAATATGAATAAAGAATGTCTTATTTAAAGGTAGTATCATACTTTGGTAAGACACCAAAACAGAAATGTTCACAGATTTACGAATAACTTGAACAATATGAAGATTGTGGTGGTAGAATCATACCGTTTAATTGTTTCCGCCTGAAATGGTGTATTTATCCAGAAATTAGTAAAACAATGACTGAAAATCTTTTTGATCTTTTAACAGATCAAGAATAAAAGAGAAAATACTTAAGAAATACTGTGGCTGTTTTTCACTGTTTTCTCAAAAAGTGGGCACGCTATGAGACTGAAATTTTCACAGATGACTGTTACTGTATCTTCCTTGATATTTGTGCCCATGAATCTGTATTTCTTTGATAAAAACCAAAGTACTTTGATACTACCAAGTGGACTGAAGCATGCAATGACTGATGACTGAATATCACTCACCTGTAGTTTCTTGGCTAATCTGTTGTACATGTAAGCGATACACTCATTAGTAGCTCCTGTTTGCTGTAATAAGTGAAGACCCTACAAATGCACAATACAAAAGAGTATCTTAGACGACTATTGCACCATAGAGACATTGAAATTTAATTACAAAACCCATGCCCATTATCAAATTAACATATGGGCAACCCTCCAGGAAAATACAGACCTTCATCAATACATGTCTTAGGCGGATTCTCAAGATTTTCTTGAGGTGGAGCTCTTGCAGAGACGATGGAGGTGGATTGGCCATACCCTACGAAAACCGATGCCTAGTATAACTAGACAGGCATTGACTTGGAATCCTCAAGGGGAAAAGAAAGAGGGAAAGGCCTCGAAACTCATGGCGCAGAGACAAGGAGGCAGATGCTAAAAGGATGGGCCGCACATGGAAAGATCTGGAGACGCTGGCTCAGGATTGCTCTGCCTGGAGGACCTTTGTTGACGGCCTATGTCCCAGGAGGGGCGATAGGCGTAAGAGAACCCTCCACTTGCCTTTGCCTGTAGCTCATTGGCCCATCCTGTGTGCAGTGTGTACATACAGTACAGGTAGCTGTGGTGTGCCATTGTTTCAACATTGTATCACCCACAAAATGGTGGCATGATGAAGTCAATGCCATGGACCTTTTCCAAACCTCGGCTCAGGCTCTCTCTCCGGTGCTGTCATCCATATGCGCTTTGCTGAAAATACAGGTTGTGGCTTCTCATTGAAGCTGAATCTCTACATCCAAACTGCAGCCAAAACTCTCTATTTTGATACCCATTATTCTAGAATGGATTCACAAAATGAAGCCGCGGAATCGGAGCCTGAGCCGAGGTTTGGAAAAGGGCCCATATATGCACAAGCATCCAAGTTTGCAATATAAAGCAGTGTGTCTCTCAATACGGGCGATTCACAATAGTGCACCACCATGAGTCTGCAACGCGTTGGCCAATCACAATTGCGCGAAATTAATTTACATGTGGAAAGATGCGCAGTTTGTCGACAAATTGGCCAATGCGTTGCAAAGTCATGGTGGCGCACTATTGTGAATCGCCCGTATTCAGAGAACTCTCAAGAAGGTCCATTAGCTCAGGCTGCAGCTATGAATAACACATGCACCAATGGCAGCCACAAGCCTAAGACTGAAGCCATTTCCATAGACTTATATGCATTACTTGCAGTTACAGACAGAGGCATGGGACACAGCCCGAGATCCTGGGTATACACTGTACATACCTTTGGTGTACTGGCAAAGTTGAGCAGGTTATCAATGAGTGTTTGTTCCCATGCCTGCAATGCATCAGCTTCTTGTGTCCTTGAATCACCTGCTAGTACATCACCTCCATAATTAATATCTACATCATTAGGGGTAGGAGTTCCAGCTAGCTCTAACTCTCTGCATACCTGTATACCAAGAACAGCAGAATATCAGGGTATATCATCAGGCCAAATGAATAGTATAAATATCAGGTGATATCATTATGAATATCAAGTTATATCAATGTCATATATTAGACTAAAAGACCAGTGTGAATATCAGGCTGTATCAAAACGATATCAGGCAATATCAGTGTAAATATCAGGGTAATATCAGAATGAATCTCAGGCTAAATGAATAGCATAAATATAAGGCTTGTACCACTATGAATATCAATCTTTATCGATATGATATCAGGCTATATGAGTGCAAATGTCAGGACATATCAATAAGAATATCAGACTAGAGATATCAATATGATATCAGGCAATATGACAAGTATAAATATCAGGCTATATCAGAACAAGTATCAGGCTATTTAAGTATGAATATCAGGCTATATCAATATGGTATCAGGCAATATGACAAGTATAAATATCAGGCTATATCAGTATAAGTATCAGGCTATTCAAGTATCAATATCAGGCTATATCAGTATCAGTATCAGGCTATTTAAGTATGAATATCAGGTTATATCAGTTTGAATATCTAGCTATATCTATTGGAATATCAGACTATATCACTATAGGGCCTGTTTGTTTCACGCAAAGGATCATGAATCCTTCGGATCCGGATCCCATTTTAGCGTACCCTGCATAGGAAGGTGGATCTGAAAAATGGGATCCGGATCCGAGGATTCGTCCGAAACAAACAGGCCCATAGTTTACAGTGTAGGTAACAGCATACATAATCCGGTTAATATTGTAAAAACTGATAATGCACTTGTCTACCTACCTGTCGCCAACAGTTGGCTATCTGATGGTGCAGCCCATATCGATTAAGGACCAATAAGCCTTCACATGTGCTGTATAGTTGCCTACACACATACAGGAAGGCACCAGTCACACTACGAGATGGCTGAGCGCACATACTGGATGCTAATTTACTATCCAAGGCTTGTTTGGTAAATTCAGCAATGGTATGAATGGGAGCAGAACTGAAATAAATGACAACATTTATTAATTAATAACTTAGATTACTCATGCTTTATAGTATGCTGCGAATCCATATATTCTCACATTTTGATTTTAGAATAAGAACTGAAAAAGTCTATCTTAATGACGACAATACATATCAGGAAGCAAGAGGTGTATGAGTTATAAAGGTGGAGCTGTATTATATCATCAGCGAATTCATAGAATGAAATGAAGGGCTGCTTTTTCAAACCGGTACTAGCTCCGGCCACAATGCAGTGTAATGCAGACCATAAAAGGTATACTATAATACTGAAGCTCCTTTTTGATCATATGTGAATAAACTCGAATTATTTCTCAGTGGTCTAGTGTCACGGTCCTGCAATCGGACACCATATTTTGTTATAAGTCAAAAAAATCATCCCATAAACTTAGGGCCTGTTTGTTTAATGCAAAGGATCACGGATTCTACTGATACGGATCCCTGCATAGGACGTGGATCCCTAAATATGGGACCCTTTGCATTAAACAAACAGGCCCTTAGTAAATATTCAAATCAATTCAAATATATTCAACTTCCAGGACATAATACATTTTTTGACATTAAATACTAGCATCAATTGAGTGCCCTCAACATACAGTTAAAAATATGGTTCACTTTTGCAAAATATGAACCATTGCTAAATTACATTTTTTCTAATTACAAAGCACAGTTTTAAGATCTGCATTGGCTGTGTGATAGAGGTTTTCACTCACCTGTTTTCTTTAGACCAATTTCCCTTCTCACCGTACAGCAGTAACTGGCGTCCAACATCCCATGATGCAATAGTAGAGAGTATATCAGCAATATGCAGCATCCTGCTATCACTGCAAGTCTGTAACAAACAAAACCACATTGTTTACTAATTAGCTGGTAACCTGCCAAACATTGCGTGTATAAACTTAATGTGTGCATATGACTGGTACTTAGTAGCTGCCATCTTGCTTTCCGCTACCATTTTCAATTTTCAACAATTTCTATATTGAATCAATTTCTAAGCATTTCTGAAAGACACTTATCAAACTACACTCTGTGATCAATGGGAGACTTTGGAGGACCGGTCTTCAAGTCAACAGCGCACGCGCACGCACAACAGCGCAGGCGCAAAACAACGCGCGCATGCTCACAATTGCGTGCGCGTGCGCTGTTGACTTGAAGAACGGTTCTCAAAAGTCTCCAATTCATGTGACCTATAAACACTTCTTTCAAAGTTCGTAGCTAGAGAGGTGTCTGGGTACATGTATGTCTTGGACACCTTGTTTGTTTTGTACGCCCACTTTCATTCATTTGTATGCAGACTAATTAAGGCCGTGTCCCAAAAGTCTGGCTGTGGCTGCTGACTGGATGCAACTGCTTCTTTATACTGGTTTCAGCCAGGAGAATGCGCGGTAATTTTTTAATGCTTGAGGGCGCTTCAAATAACTTCCGGGGGTCATTTGACAATGCGTTGTTGTTGTGTGCCGCTGTGTCAGAATACAACTCGTACATGTTGTAGTAAAAATATACACTTCTATCGTATCCCAAAAGACAAAATTGTCCGTAAATGATCTCTGCTCAATTGACAATTAACCGGACCGTACCCCCGGAAGTAAATAAAGTTGTGCCTAACAGCGCCCTCATGCGTTCAAAAATACGGCGCATTGGGATGCGCCTTTGGCAAAGTACTATAGGCATGCCCTCAATAGATGTTCACAAGCATACAAACCCTGAGGTCTGTCTGGCCAAAACGAAGTCACCTTCCTTTGTTGCTTGATATTTGTGACGTCGCTGCCTCAGGCAGACATTTGGGACATGGTCTTAATTAGTGAACATTCTGCCACCATGATACTCAGTGCAGACCAAATTTAAACACAGCAATGTCACATTAAAGGTAATATAATACTTTGGTTTTTGTCAAAGAAATACAGATTCATGGGCAAAATATCAAGACAGATACAGTAAGTTGAGTAACAGTAATCTGTGAAAATTTTAAAAGTGAAAAAACTTTTAAAAGATCAATACAAAAAGATTTCCGGTCTTTGTTTTACTAATTTCTGGATAAATACACCATTTCAGGCAGAAAAATTTTAACGGTATGTTTCTACCACCACCATCTTCATACCCTGTAAGTTATAGGTAAATCTGTGAAGATTTCTGTTTCGGTATGCTACCAAAGTATGATACTACCTTTAAGAGTAAATCCTTGCTACTGTACCTTGTTGCGTGCAAGCCACATGTGGATTGGTTTAAGAAGCTCAGATATAATAGCATCTTTACACAGACACACCGAGCAGCTAGACTTGGTGAAACACAACATCTTCAGCATGTCAGTCACCAAGAGGGACAGATCATATGCATCTGTGGAAATCACATGAAAATCGGCAAAAACATTCAATACACCTTCAAATTCCATTGGAAAAACTCAATATTTATCAAGCACCGAGTGCATCATGTATTTCAGTATCAGACAAATAGTAATATACAAATAATAACAATAGGTATTTATGAAGCTCAAACTCCAAAGGAGATGCTCATTGAGCTCTTTCTACACACAGCTTGATTACAAAAAAAAAGACAAATGTAGTTTTTAGAAATGTGATTGATTCTTTAAAATATCATTGTGCAAATTACTTTTTGATAGCCTTGCTTCATATTGTCTTTACTCACTCATGCATGAAGTATGTATCATAATAATAATAATAATATAGGACATTTATATTGCGCAGCTACTATATGAATATACTCTACTGTGTATTACAACTTAATTATTATCCCTGGTTATTGGGCCATAATTTATATTCCTGAAACCATCTCAACTCCCTGGGGAGTATACAGCTGGTGCTACCATAGGGCACACAGAGGCTAATCAAACCACAAAACCATCTCTACCCTCACAGGTACCCATTTACTCCTGGGTGAAGAGAAGCAATGTGTGACAAAGCGTCTTGCCCAAGGACGCAAGCACTAATAACCCATATGAATGGTATCAAATGAAAGCTAAGAAACTAAGCTTTTCAGATATGTGTCATTTTCTATTCAAAAAGGAAATGAAAATAGGATTAAACACTGACAAATCTCGGTTTCGTTTTTTTCTGGGACACCCTGTATAATATGCTCTTTCTGATTACTGAAACTAAATTTGTCAAATTGTTGACATATGACTGATTTTCACAGAGCATGTCTTATAATTAACAAACATGTCATAGAACAGAAACAATGTGATTAAAATCCTAGCAATACAAAGATGTTAAGCTATTTAAAGTGATAGGCTTACTCTGGTCTTGTGTCTTGACTGATGATTCGTCTTTTTCCGTGATAATGAGCACAAAGGCCACCAGAAGTTCTGTCACGTTCACTATGGTCATAAAAAACAAATCAAAGAAAACATAAAGTCAAGAGAATCATCCGTTAGGTAACTTAAAGGTAATATCATACATTGGTTTTTGTCAAAGAAATGCAGATTCATGGGCACAAATATCAAGGACAGATACAGTAACAGTCATCTGTGAAAATTTCAGTCCCATACTGTGCCCACTTTTTTAGAAAACAGTTAAGAACAGCCACAGTGTTTCTTAAGTCTATTCTCTTTTTATTTTTGATATTTTAAATGATCAAAAAGATTTTCGGTCGTTGTTTTACTAATTTCTGGATAAATACACCATTTCAGGAGGAAAAACTTTAACGGTATGTTTCTAGCACCACCATCTTCATACCCTGTAAGTTATATGCAAATCTGGGAACATTTCTGTTTTGGTTTCTTACCAAAGTATGATACTACCTTTAAAGCCTTTGAAAAAACTTAGGTCAAGGCCCTGGCTCAGACTTTAGCTGTCTTCGTCAAACTGAAAAGTTTTAAAAAGTTTGTTGTTCAAAACAGTCTATAATTGAAAGCTGTAACCAAAAGCCTTTATTTTGATACCTAAAGCCAAAGCCAAAGTTTAACTTGAACAGCAAAGCTGTCATGGCTCGCTGCAGCCTAATGTGCAGTTACAAACATGATAGCAAACACCCATCCATCACACACAAACACCTATCCAAATAAAAATTCAACATGTTGAAACAATAGAAAAAACTTCAACATTTTGTATTTACAATAATAACAACATTATTTTGGACAACACACCCATCCCCCCAAAAAAATCAACATTTTGAAACAATAGAAAAAACTTCAACATTTTGAAACAATAGAAAAAACATTTTTCATTTACAATAATAACAACATTATTTTGGACAACTAACCCATACAAAAAAATAAAAATGGGGTTCAAGCACATAAACATTTTGCATAGACGGCCAAACGGATGGGACCAACGGTACTACTACATAGGCTTCGCTATGCTTCGCAGCTCGCCAAAAAGGACCTTAGAATTCACCTAAAGCCACTTATTTCTTTTTAATACAGGAAAAATCATGCCAAACTCATCCGTGGAATCCATTGACAAAAACATTTTTCCAATGATACTATGAAACAAAACCTGGCAATATTTCTTACCATTTCCATCTCTGATGTCGGCTGGGAAGAGTTTATAGCTCTCCCTGTACTTGAGCAGACATCCTAACAAGCTGATGGAATGATACAAGTATAAGTAGTTGACTTCCTGCTCCGTGTAGCGAGTACGTTGTGACGATCCTGTGTAGTAAAGATAGATAATCATGATTATCACATAACAGCACTCCGCACTTGTGCTGAAAATAGCACACCGGATCTCAGACAAACATTGCAACCATGCAAACGTGTGGTGGGTGTGCTTGTGTGCATGCATGGTGTACACTACGTGTGTGAGTCAATGTTTGTCTGACATCCGGGAATTTTGTACATGCGCGCGCTGGCCAAATCACTCGTGTGACGTCCTTAGTGCAGAGCGATATTGGCAAAATAAATAGGCCAAATGGAAGCTTGAAGTGGAGACTACTGGAAAGTCAGCACTTATAATCATCAGAGCTATCCAGTCATATAATACAGCCTGCCTATACAGTAATCTGAAGTTTTTGAAGAACGCCGTCTTTTGATTAAGAAGAAAAACTGCGGTGGTGTCAGTATATTATTTTGTACACCGCCAATCATCTATGACTGAAATCTGGGAAGCAGGAAAGCTAATCATGAGCAAAAGACCTGCGGGGAAATCCGGGACATGTTGTCCATGCTGAATATTCTTCTAACTTTCCTTTCAGTAATAAATCGCGCATCCATGTACCGAGCCGGAGTTGTAGTGCATTTTATAAACACCACTGCAGTTTCTTGTTCTAATCAAAAGAGGCCGCCATTCAAAACCGTGTGCTCGGATCACTGTATAAACAACTATCCTGTATACAGCTTTTTAATTAATTAATACAAACATCAAATAACCACAAGAGAAACTGACTGAATTTTAAAGTCACTGGCTTCTGACTGCCAAACGAACAAAGATAATTGACTATTGGGGTCACCACCAACGTAGGACTGGATGGCTCAGTTGGTAGAACGCCTGTACAGTGTTCAGGAGGTCACCGGTTCGAATCCCGCTCCAGTCTATTTTTCTTTGTTCACTTTTCAAGTCCTACGATTAATGGTACGTTGCGATGAGTTTGGTGTAATGGACCCCAGCACTCTACCATCTGAGCCTTTCCTACAGGCAACCTGTCTGAGTCACTATTAATATAGAAAGGTTGATGATACCCACCCAATGTCTGCTTGTCCAACTTCTCTGTGATTTGACTGACTAGGTCTGGTGATCTGTCTTTTGATGAGATGAAATTCATGCACTGTTGGACACAGGTCTCCACCTGTGTGGGGAAAATAATAAACACAAATCAAAACTAGTATTAGTATTTGCTTATGAAATAAGCTTACAAAACTGTCAGTTAAATATTTGAGCCTGGGATATTATTGGTTCTCACAAAAAATGTGAAGCATTGTATCAGTGTGTGCTTACATTTTGCTGTGTACTGCTCCCACATTTAATAACTGAATAATATAAAGCAGCCTACATAAAGCTTAGATGCAAAAAGGCCTTTTCCCACTAGAGCGCTCATCCCCGGGGCGAAAATTTCAACCCTGGTCCCGAGCAGGGTTGAACTAACCCCGGAGATAAGGCAATCTCGGGGTTGGCTCAGGGGTGGCTCGGGGGTGACGGAGGGGTGAACATTTCAAGTGGGAATCGTGGCTTATTTTCACCCCTGCGTCACCCCGGGGCCACCCCCAAGATTGGTCAAGTGGGAAAAGGCCTATAGATGCTTAAATGGTAATTTGGAGATTTTTAAAGCGATTAACAAGTGATAAAGAACTTCTTTATCACTTTAAGAAGACTGATTTGAGACATGACTAAATCTATTTTTAATAGTTATGAACTATATACTTACAAGATTGTGATTCCTTTCTAGATGTCTAATGACAGCTGTACGTCCGTAGTTGCCATGCTAAAATAAACAATAAACCAATGAAATTTTAGTATAAATCTAATCTATCATTCTCACTCAAGCAGATTTTTTAAAGTGAAAAATTGGCATTTGTTTTACTATCAGGCTGAAATAGACACATTATCGTACTCCTCCTTACAGTTGTTGAAATTCTTCTCCTATGATAATTTGTCTCCTGTTTGACAATTTATTTGAATCCCAAAGAAACTCAAGGACAGTACGGTAACGTTAGAATCGTGTCTGACATCGCCATCTTGGAGAAGTTGTGTGTTACCATTCACGACACAACACAAATGTACACGTACAGTGTACATACGTAAACATGCTAAGCAAGTGACACATTCTGTGCATGCGGTATGTGCACAAGGATCCTTGTTATTCTGCACGAACCTTTCACACGACGCATCCTTGCTATTTTATCCAGGTTTTAACATGGATGCGATTTTATCAAGGGACCCTTGTTAATAAAAGCTTGCTAGATGGTCTCGTGTGAAACGGCCTTAAGCCTACCATGGTCAAGTTTTATTCAATTCATGCTAAGATTGTACTAGATCTTGAAAAAATTTGGTGTCTTACCATCCATTTTCTGAACCAACTTGCTCTTGGATCTATGATGGCCATACACTGTAACGGCGTCAGCTGCTGTGATGTAGAGCTATCAGACCCATGGGGTTTAGTCACTAGAAGATTGATGGTGGATTCAGTCACGTCATCCAAGAATCTACAATGACAAAGAGATCGCTGATTATAATACAGTTGATGGAACTCTGGAATCCGATAGCTCATAACATCACTCCAAGAGGACACTGATTGATAAACTTGATCCACCACGTCAAAATGAGGATATGCCACAAACCTGGCAAAGTGAGTAATCTATACAAAAATGGTTACAATAATGATAAATAAGACTCAAAGCTATGCATGGTGGATCTGGAAGTACTAACAGAAGGTAGGTTTGCGGTAACACCATGTAATCTCTTCTGTGAGAGTGTGTGGTTCTGAGAAGAACCGGTGGTATTATCTCGACGTTCCGAACAGAGTGCCTTAATATTAGGGGATTTTCAATCGTGTGGACTAGGATGCCGTTCACGTTCACGACGGACGTCAATTGAGGTGAACGGCAAAAGTGCTGTGAACGGCGGCGCGCCGGCTGGGTCCTTGATTATGGCAGAACGTGGCACAAGTGCAAAGATTGTGGAAAAGACATCACTACGTCGCATCCATGAGGTAAATGAACATGAATTCTCACCTGTCAGGGAATCTCACCCAGTAAGTTGGAATTTCCAAATTGAATTCATTCATCAAACGGAACTGCACAAACATAAGAAGAAAACTTAATGTTAATTGACAAATTGAATTCTAAAATTAAAAATACGAAGAAGCTAGTCAGAGTGAACACCTTGGGCTTGTAAAGTACCAAAATAATAATTGAATGAAAGATGAGTGGATCTTAAACAATGACATAATTAAGTAAAAGAGGCCCATTCATATTGAATAGAGAGTTAGAATGGCAGACAATGATTTATATGGCTTCTGACACATATTGTGAGCGAAGATGGTTGACTATAGGGAAGCCCCATCATAGGGGGCTCGATAGCTCAGATGGTGGAGCACAGGTACAACAGACAGTGGGTTATGTGGCTTCTTACTGGCACCATGAGCAAAGATGGTGGACTATAGGGATGCCCCATCATATAGGGCTGGATAGCTCAGATGGTAGAGCACTGGTACAACATATAGTGGGCTTCATGGCTTCTGAATAGCACCATGAGCAAAGATGGTTGACTATAGGATGGCCCTATCATAGGGCTAGGTATCTCAGATGGTAGAGCACTAATATGGCTGATAATGAGTTATATGGTTTCGGAATAGCACCACGAGCAAATATGGTTGACTATAGGGTGACCCCATTATAGGGTGGGATAGCTCAGATGGCAGAACGTTAGTATTGCAGATGGGCAATGGGTTATATGGCTTCTGAATGGCACCATGAGCAAAATGATTGACTATAGGGAGCCCATATCATAGGGCTAGGCATCTCAGATGGTAGAGCACTAATATGGCTGATAATGAGTTAGGCCTATATGGCTTCTGAATGGTATCACGAGCAAAGATGGTTGACTAGTGGGAGGCCATATCATAGAACTAGATATCTCAGATGGTAGAGCACAAATACGGCTGATAATGGGTTATATGGCTTCTGAATGGCACCATGAGCAAAAATGATTGAATATAAGGTGGCCCCATTATAGGGTGGGATAGCTCAGATGGCAGAGCAGCAGTATTGCAGATAATGGGCAATAGGTTACATAGCTTCTGAATGGCACCATGAGCAAAGATGGTCGACTATAGGGTGGCCCCATTATAGGGTGGGATAGCTCAGATGGCAGAGCAGCAGTATTGCAGATAATGGGCAATGGGTTGATAGGCGGCTTCTGAATGGCACCATGAGCAAATTAAAGATGGTCGGCTATTGGGTGGCCCTATCATGGAAGTAAACAGCTGGTATGGAAGTAAACAGGTTATGTGGCCCCTGACTGACATCCTAAGCAAAGAGAGTTTGATTGCTAGGCTCCCATCAATAGCATGTTGGCATGACAGTTGATGGTTTACATGACATCTGCACCCTGAACAGAGATAGTTTGACAATGGGGGCTAGATATGCATCTCAGATCGTTGATCATTGAATCTCCTCACCTTTTTGAGTAAGATACTCGTTGCATGATCCGCCATATCAACTCCATCCTCTACAAATATAGCCTTGGTTCTACGATCAGTAAAGTGTGCAACCAGGTGTTCAACTGTAACAGAAATAAGACAGAAACTCTGCATTAGGATTCCCCCACAACCAGTTAATGCTCATAGTAAATTGTGAAGTAAAAGCAAATGCTGAAGTCATAAATTTGTAGTGAACACTCTGCACAAGTTAACATGTGCCCAACTTCCAACAAAGATTTGTGAATGTCCGGTTGTAATGACAATTTAAAGGTAGTATCATACTTTGGTAAGTGACCAAAACAGAAATGTTCACAGATTTACGTATAACTTACAGGGTATGAAGATAGTGGTGGTAGAAACATACTGTTCAAATTTTTCCGTCTGTAATGGTGTATTTATCCAGAAATTAGTAAAACAACGACCGAAAATCTTGTTGATCTTTTAAAAGATCAAAAATAAAGGAGAAAAGACTTAAGAAATACTGTGGCCGTTTTTCACTGTTTTCTCAAAAAGTGGGCAACGTATGGGACTGAAATTTTCACAGACGACTGTTATTGTATTTCCCTTGATATTTTTGCCATGAATCTGCATTTCTTTGACAAAAATCATGATACTACCTTTAAGCTTTGCTTGATAAAGTACGAGTAAGTATAAATTGACTCTTTAGTCTGCTGAAATTAACATACACTCTTTTGATATAATTTTGTTGATGAGCAGTCAAACAAGTCTTTATTGGATTTAAATTGTTGGACCTAAGTGCTCTTACCTAGGCTTGTGTATACCTCCCTCATCACATGGTGTGAGTTAGAAGAGAACATCTTAGCATGAAAGTGAAGACTTGTTGCCTAAAAGCAAAAGAAACAAAATTGGAGAATCAAAAAGTTGGACCATTTTGAAAGGTGACGCTAAAGGTACAGTACAGGATTGATAACATACCCACACAGAAATGTTCACAGATTTACATTTAACTTTCAGGATATGAAGATGGTAATGGTGGAAAGATACCATTGAAATATTCCTGCCTGAAATGGTGTATTTATCTAGAAATTAGTAAAACAAAGACCGAAAACAGTTTTGATCTCGGGGTAAGATCAAAACCATTCTTTATGTTTTAAAAAGATTTAGTCAGGTTTTTGCTATTTTCTCGTCACTCAGATGTCTGATTGAGCTCAAATTTTCACAGGTGTGTTATTTTATGTAAATGTTGGATTAGACAAAGTGTGAGTGCTGTTCTGTGACCTTTACCAATCATGTAATATACCTTTAATAATAAGGGAACATGTTATGACTATCATTGGGTATACATAAAGTAAGTTTTTCTAAAACAAGTAAACATATCAATTTAAAGTTCCAGCCAGAAAACATCAACCTGTCTTCAGGAGAAATGTAGAAAATTATTCAACTTTTAGAATCTCATGGAACTCAAGAACAGAGTATTCAAATATGATATCATCACTGCCCAAAATCAACATCCGAATACATTTGGTGTTAGCTTTTCAATGGTGAGATGTATGCAATCAGAATCAAGTGTGAACACAATTATTGACAGGATATTACTCACTGCTAAGATTTCATCAGGGTCAGATAGAGCTAGCAGGAGTACTGCACGTAGGCTATCCCATTGATCACAGGCTAAGATGTCTGATGGTGGTAGCTTGCATAATCCTTGGAGTGTCTCTCGTCTCATCTATATCAAAGATAATGTACATGTGTGTCTCACATCATAATATTCCCACAAGATGCTGACAGTGCAATATATTACTACAGCCCTCACCATAGGGCAAATATAAAGTGAGCCAAGCCTATCCACTAATGTGATACAACATATAAATGAAAAACAACGCATACGCGTTCCATTGAAATATTTCCTTAACATGCTACTACAATGTACTAGTGCAATATATCACTACTGCCCTCACCATAGGGCAAATATAAAGTGAGCCAAGCCTATCCACTAATGTGATGCCTCACATAAATAAAATACAATGCATACGAATCACATCGTAAAATTCCCTTAAAATGCTGCCAGTGCAATATATCACTACTGCCCTCACCACAGGGCAAATATAAAGTGAGCCAAGCCTATCCACTAATGTGATGCCTCACATAAATAAAATACAATGCATACGAATCACATCGTAAAATTCCCTTAAAATGCTGCCAGTGCAATATATCACTACTGCCCTCACCACAGGGCAAATATAAAGTGAGCCAAGCCTATCCACTTATGTGATGCCTCACATGAATAAAATACAATGCATACGAATCACATATCGTAAAATTCCCTTAAAATGCTGCCAGTCCAATATATCACTACTGCCCTCACCATAGGGCAAATATATTGTGAGCCAACGCTATCCACTGATGTAATACAAATATTAATGAAATACAATGCATCTAAGTGTTCCATTGAACAATTCCCTTATTACATGCCGCTAGTCCAATATATCACTTCTGCCCTCACCATAGGGCAAATATACAGTGAGCCAAGCCTATCCATTGATGTGATACCACACCTATGAAAGGCAATGTATTAAAATGTCACAAAATAATCTATTTCCCTGAGATGAGCAGTCAATAATATAATGTACTTACATCAAGAGGTTTGTCTGGTGCCAAGTTGTCAGCGATGGTAGCAAAGTGCTCTTGACTCATGAAGGTATATGAACCCTAACAATAATACATGCAAGGAAAAACAGACACATCAGTTTAACGCCATGAGTGCACACTTATACGTATACATGTATGTGAATATGTATGAAATTCTGCATCCCACAAATTATAAAGGAGGTAACTAATTCATACAATACCAACCACTAGGAAAGAACGTACTTTGTGACGAGGTACACAATTAATGTTTCATGATATTAGCTGTGTATTCCTACATGAACATAAAAGTCTAGGTTTCACTCAAACAAAAACAGTAAGCTGCTGTTCAGATATCAGCATGCATATTATGTAATATCATCATTCATGGAATAAATATGGGCCCCGCTTCAACAAAATTATTGCATGCATCAGGACTAAAAATGTGGGTATCTGCAAATATGTTTGCATATCAGAGCTGAAATACAAGTCTGTTTGTGAGCAGAACCCAGTCTAACTAGATTGACACAACATTCACTAGAATACTGAATAATAATTTAATGCAGGGCTGGAAATAAACAGAGACCATGGAGGCCATGGCCTTCATTGCCCTGGTTCTTGGCCTTGGTGCCCCTTTAAATATTTCCATAGACATTATGAATTTCCAATGGAAGTGCTCCTTGCAATGGAAAATTGGCCTTGCCCTCACCAAACCTTATTTCCAGCCCTGATAATGATTTTGGTTGGGAAATAGATAATATGCAAATTAGGCTTGCCCTTTACGGACGTAAAGAGAACACTATCTTTGATTTCTGGACATGTTGGTTATGAATAATTTGAAATATAATACCTCATCAAATAACCACAAGGGAAACTGACTGAATTTAAAGTTATTGAAAAGTGAACTAAGAAAAATTGACTGAAGCGAGATTCGAACCGGCGACCTTCTGAATACTGTACAGGTGCTCTTCCAACTGAGCCATCCAGCCAAAGCCGTATCTTCTTTGAGTGATCCCCCATGTGCCGGTCCCAGGTTGCAGCATTACTGCGTGTATCATTGACACGATCCTTGGGGTGTGGCAGTGTGTGCATGGTTTCATGGCTTCTGACTGCCAAACGAACATAGATAATTGACTATTGGGGTCACCACCAACGTAGGGCTGGATGGCTCAGTTGGTAGAGCGCCTGTACGGTTATTCAGAGGGTCGCCGGTTCAAATCCCACTCCAGTCAATTTTTTCTTTGTTCACTTTTCAAATATAATACCTGATTGAAGGATGAATCAAATGAGGAACTGTCATCACTCAAGCAGAAGCTGTGTCTCTTAGGGCTATGCAGGGCTGCCTGATTGTACATGCCTGGTATGTTATTAAACATACTATGTTGGACTGGATGGTGCTCCTCATCAAATATCCTGACTAATCTCTCGACTGCATCCTTTGTACAATGCTTCAGGGATTGAACCAGATCCAGTAATCTGTTGGGGATATAGGAATTGCAAAGATGTGCGTTTTGGCTGAATTTGGTACTTCAACAGATGTGAAGGTATTAAACTTCCTTACAGACGTTGTTTCATGTATCTTTTTACGCTTTTTTCATCTGGATAGCAGAAATACAGCCGAAATGATTTGCCCCCCCCCCCCCTCCGAATCCTTCAAAGTTACACCACGCTTTGGAAATGCTACTTAATCGTTCGGACGAACGATCTTTTAAAAAGACACTAAATCTTGATTTCCTTGAAAAACCCAGCATCTGATGAACCAAGATTTCCCATGGTGACTGTTTGCACTGTTTACGAACTGTTGGGTCTCAAACTCAGTCAATATTTTTTTTGGAGGCCTTGCAAATCCTGTACGCTGCCTTTAAGTGACTCTGACCTAACAGAAAGGACCTATTCCAAGTTGATCAATCATTCTTGAAAGACTCTAATCTAAAAATGTGTTATTGGAATCAGCAAGTATATACCTTTTATCATTCCTTGACATGCAAACAAATATGCAAAAAACATAGAGGAAACTTACATTTCAAAAATGTCCCCAAACCAAGGAAATGCCCCTATGACTATCAGTCTGCTGATAAGTGTACCATTGCTTCTGCATAAACAACTTATGTCCAATTGACTGTTAACGATGTGGTCTATAATAATTCTCTTTGAGAACAATCTTGTACCTGGTCATTAATTACATCATAATCTGTGATCCATTTTCATTGTGACATCTTAAATAAAAATCTTAATGTGTGCATGATAATCATTAACAAGGTGTATGATTACTTCAACAATAACTCAAATACATATTTACACCTGATCACTGAAAGCTTGGCCTATTATTTAGGGCTGTTTTAGCTTTTTTTTCTTCCAAAAAAGTCATTTAATGCTAGTTGGCTGTAATTATTCTGATTAGCTCAAATTCCTTAATCAAAATAGTCACATATTGAAAAAATCATCACGTGACAATTTCATGCAAATAAGTTGCTTGTTTTTGACCAATCTTGCTGGGCTGCATACATGCCGTAAAACATGCTTGTAGTGTTCTTTGACCATCATTTACATGCTGGACGAGTGTCTACATCAAATCTTTTAATCTAAACTATGGCTTCTTTCAATGTTTCAAAAACAAACTTACGCCGGATCATTGATGACGTGATCTGTGATCATTCTAACCAAGGCCTCTTCTCCTCCTTTGCTCTGCATGTGTAGTGACCGACGCTCGATCTCCTCCTCAATTAAGGGTCCCAGAACTTCCTCAACACGACTGCGTATGTACTTCACCAGCTCATATCTGGTAACGAGACAAATCAGGAAATTTGATCACTCATGGACGACAACTCAATGAAGCAAGAAGCAGCAAGTACAACCTATGAACATTCACAATTGAATGAACTACATGAACTGAGGAATTTTTTGGCCAGCAGATATTCTGGCCAGTAAGCTGTGACAATCTTTTGATCCATGATGAAATCTCTCATTCTATTCTGCTTAATTTCAACATTTATCGGTTAGATCTTACGTTTTAGAATACAGAGTAGGTTGCAGCGATGGTAGTCAGCTATTAAAGAAATAGGGATGTTTCTAGTTTTTAACCTCATAATCTCTTTAGTAACATAATTTACTGGATACAACAAATACATTGAAAAATAGGTCCCTTCAGAAATCTTGGCTTGAGCTCTTGTTAATATGGGTAATTTTTCACCTTCCATTTGAGCAGGTATCTAAATTGAGGCTTAATTATTGTGGGGTACTGTGGCCTAGTGGTCTGGTGTGTTGAACTCAAAGTCTTGTGGTCAATCAACAGATTGTGGGTTCAAATCCAGACATGGGTTAATGGTGTGCATGCTTGCGTCCTTGGGCAAGATGCTTTGTAACATATTGCTCCTCTTCACCCAGGTGTAAATGGGTACCTGTAAGGGTAAAGATGGCTTTGTGGTTTGATTATAGCCTCTGTGCGTTGAATACGGCAGCCAGGGCTGTATACTCCCCAATTGCAAGGAGTTGAGAATGTTTCAGGAATGTAAATTATGGCCCGTTGACCAGGAATAATAATTTATTTGCGCCAAGAGCGTCATGCTTTATACGGCGCATTATACATGTATGTAAGTGTCCATTATTATTATAATTATTCATTATTAGCTGTGATCTTGAAATAGAGAGACTGTTTTGAGCAAGAGAAAAAATTTCCTAGTTTTAGATAGCAGAAAAGAAGCCTCAGCCTGAGTTTTAAAAAGAGCGTAGTATTTATAGTATGATGACACAATAAAAAGTTCAAATGTTTACTAACCTGTGGAAGTTATCATCTGTCTCTTCTAAATGAAGGACCATCTCCTCAGCAGTTTCCTGTGATTCTGCTGCTCTGAGTGTAGGTTTAATGCTACTGATCAGCTGGCGGATGCTGGGAAGAAGATCTTCATCATTTCCTAAAGGATCCGCCATCTTCAATCTAAACCAATGAGAACAATTGAACCAAATAGAAATCATGAGTGTGCGGCACATCCAAGCGAAATATCTTGGAGAGAATTTCGCAGATGACCTCCACTTGGCAGGTTCTAGGGGTCATACAAAATTCCAAATATTTCTATGCTCCAGACATGTGTAGTCTTGATTCCAAGACCTTCGTGTTGTTTTCCCTCGGCCCATAGCTAGGCGCCCCCGCGCGGCGGACATGGATAAAATTCTGTCGGATCAGACAGTGGAATAGTCACATTGCGCGGCCCTCTATTGACTGCACTTACACACAGACTTATAATTAGGTTGTAACCTCTTGGAATCAAGACTACACATGTGTGGAGCAGAGCCACACAAAATAATCATAATGGTGGTTACTTATAAAGCGTGCAAATTTTAGATCGTGGTCGTCTGGTTTTCCGTCAGAAAACATAAATTTTCATCACAAGAAATGATAGTGAGTAAAAATAAATGGGCTGCATTTCATCCCTGACAATTGGAGAAGAGATGGAGCGATTTTCAAGCTGATTTGCGATGTTTCTGTTGTTATTTGGGGACATTTTCGGCGAAAAAGTAAATCTTTTTCTGTGTAACACATCTGGGCCAATATAAATCACTGGGGCGCTAGACCGACCGTCAACCCCAAAAGTCAAAAAGGGAGTTCAGCGCCCCAGTTACTGGGTCTAGACTGCAGGCTACATTCCAAATAATTTCCCTCCAAAATCAAAGCCTTGCCCTCTTTCCACAAATGTAACCTTGCAGAGGACAAATATTGAAGAGGACATCACAACAACAAGTCAACATATTTAGGTGAGTACTGTAGACGCCATGACTGAAAATAATTGTTTCCATGGAGCTAGAAAATAATGATCCTTGTGTGTTATATACACACTCACTAGGCCTAACCCCAAAATGTAAAAAATGTTGACAAGTCAATGCTGTGTTGAGTTGTATCGTGTTTACAGCGGACGTGACGGGTTCCGAGTTCCACAAAATTCAGCAATTATACTAAGCTTAAATCTACATAGAAGTTCATTGCAAGCTATGGACTTATTTTTTACTACTCACCGACTCCGTAAAGAGAGAAATTCAGCGTGCAAATTGATTGGTAGATGGCAACATTGTAAAAAATGATGTTGTCAACACAACGCAGACGCAGACGTTTTTTGGTCCATTTTTTTCAACAGCGCCCTCTATTTTTTGTACGAGTTTAGACATTCTTGGTCAATTGAGGGCGGTCTCATTTGTTTTCATTTTGAGTGTGTTTATGCTGAAGAGCACGTGCGTTGTACATTGTAAACAAATGTTAGTACTTGTTTGTTGCTCTATGTAATCTCTAAAAACTCAAAATGTCACTTTCTGATTTGTAAGAGATTAAGTGCATTATCCTTTTGCTCTTAATTCTTTACTTCCATACAGGAAAATATTTTACACAATTCATGGTTCTGTATTATTAAAACGTTGCGACACAAGATACACACTGAGGGCCTTTACGAAACTTGGCTTGAGGCTAGGCATGGGACTTATTTCAGACTACCACCATTTGAAGCCCACAAAAAGAAATCAGGGTTTGGGCCAAATGATGAAGCAGAAGAAAGGCTCCAGTTTTGCCATGTATCTCAAGCCCTTCATTTCATTTAGGACACAAAATGGCAGTAGAAAAACAAATGCCAAGCCTAGCCTCAAGCCCCATGTCGTAAAGGCCCACAGTTTGACGACAAATTGGCCAACGCGTTGCAAACTCATGGTGGCGCAGTATTGTGAAACGGCCGTATTCAGCCATTGTGTAATTAAGAGAAATGGCAATAATTTCACTAATGACAGCATGTTGGCACCATCTTTGGGGGTAAAAATAACATGAAATTATATCCGTGATAGAGCGACCCTGTGGTTTCATTGAACACATTGAATGAACTCGCATACATTGAGGTTTTATTTATACTGAGCAATAGAAACATCTTTTCTTTATTCTAAGAAATTTTCCTCAGCAATTCTTCTTCCATAGAAATACAAATTTACTTCAAATATTAATGTACAATTAATATAATCATCACAAAAAAGTAGATAAAATCTATCAAAGATTTATATGCTGTTTAATTGGATTTATTTTTTAAAACGGTCTTTAAAAGGTACTATCATACATTGGTGTTTGTCAAAGAAATGCAGATTCATGGGCAAAAATACCAAGACAGATACAGTAACAGTCATCTGTGAAAATTTCAGTCCCATACAGCACCCACTTTTTGAGAAAACAGTGAAAAACAGCCGCAGTATTTCTTAAGTATTTTCTCTTAATTTTTGATCTTTTAAAAGATCAGCAAGGTTTTTGGTCATTGTTTTACAAACTTCTGGATAAATACACCATTTCAGGCGGAAAAATGTTAACGGTAGGTTTCTACCACCACCATCTTCATACCCTGAAAGTTATACGTAAATCGGTGAACATTTCTGTTCTGGTCTCTTACCAAAGTATGATACCACCTTTAAAGGTAGTATCATATATCTGAATCTTGAAGTGATTAACAGTTTAATTTTAATATAATTTGGGTCCCGACACAAAGTGTTGCATTTTTTGGGGGGGACACCCTGTATAGCTATCTGTGGAATTAATAACATATAAATTTCCCACCGAATATTGACCTTACAAATTGCGTTCATAATAAGATGATACTCTGCATTGCCTTATAACAGTCTGCAGAGAAAGTCATATAATGCACATAAGGGCACCCCTTTTTACTGTGGTTCTCATGTCCGACCGACCCATATTTTGGGCTCCGACCGAAGAAAAAAACCCATTTTTTTTGCCGCCGACCCTGTCCAGAATGACATAATATTATAAATTCAAGAAAAAATAAGAAAGAAATCCAGAATTTCTGGAGACATATTTTGTCAATAGGCCTACATTTCTATACCTTCTATCACAGAAATAATTTTTAAAAAATATTCAAATGAGATTACAGTGATTACAATGAACATTTCTCATAATTTTCTTTAGGTTTTTGTGTATTCAGCCAGATGTTTTTTCCACCAAACTTAATTTTTTTGGTCCGACCTCCCTCAAAGTGACAACGAAATGAGAGCCACAGTTATAAAAAGGGGCGCCCTAATAGCTGGTACATACATGCCCCTGATCACTCTCTGCTTTACCACAGTCATACTGAACTACTTGTAGAATTGAATGTGTAAAGCAAATTATTCTATTTTGGGAAAGTTGTTAAAGAAAAAGGGGCAAAGTGCTTAAAGGTAGTATCATACTTTGGTTTTTGTCGAAGAAATACAGATTCGTGGGCAGAAATATCAAGGAAGATACAGTAACAGTCATCTGTGAAAATTTCAGTCCCATACGGTGCCCACTTTTTGAGAAAACAGTGAAAAACAGCCACAGTATTTCTTAAGTCTTTTCTCTTTTCTTTTTGATCTTTTAAAAGATCAAAAAGATTTTCTGTTGTTGTTTTACGTATTTCTGGATAAATAACCATTTCAGGCGGAAACATTTTAACGGTATGTTTCTACCATCACCATCTTCATACCCTGTAAGTTATACGTAAATCTGTGAACATTTCTGTTTTGGTCTATTACCAAAGTATGATACTACCTGCTCATCAATATCCATGATGTGTACAAAACCCTGTCAAAATATCACAAAATTGTACCGCATTCTTGTTTAAAGACCAAATAATAATGTTGTTTGAATTGATTATAATTTCTTAAGATGTGAGGTACCTTCTTTCCGAGTAAAGTTAAGAGATTATTTTCTTTTACATCGTGTACCCAAAGATAGCATCAAATACAGTACCCTATTATACCGAAAGTAAGGTCCCTGTATGGACTGATAATCTATTTTGATAAAAAAAGCCTTTGAGAAAGATCATGCTAGGATCGAAACGTGTCTGGCCCTCCCAACATTAAGCATTTAATATTTTTCAGGTCATTTTGGCTGATGAGCAGTTATTACCGGTACTTGTATTCATAAAAAAATGTTGATGTTTTTTCAAATATACTTTAGCAAATATAAAATGTAGCTCAGGGTTGATCTAGATGAAAGCCAAAATCTAAGATCAATTCTATCTTGCAGTAGCCATCTTTATGCACTTCCGTGAGATAAAGTAAAGATCGTAAATAGACCATGGATTCATTAAAAGTGATCCAAACTTCATTTAGTAGGATGAATCTATTCAATTTCAAAAAGCAAGAAACAAATGGAAAATGCATTACTTTGTGCTTCAAATAAAAAGGATGAAACTCTTTAAAGGAGCCTTATTTTTTCAAATATATCTTATCAATTACAAATGTGAGGTTTGATCTGGATGGATGCCAAAGTTTAAGAGATATCCGTATTTTAGGTTTTTTAAAAGGGATCTTGGCCAAAAAGTAAAAAGGCACCTTTTCAGTCCAGTTACATGGCCTTATGAAACCCCTCCAAATCAATCCTTCATTAGAAGTATGGGTCATTCCACCGGGTTCGAGTACATTTTGTGACGGTGTCAGATGTTACGTCTGCACACTTGCTCTTCCATTTTAATTACCGTTACCATGACTTGTTATTAGCAATGATGAATTTTTCAATTTAATTTGTTGACTAATTTCATTTGAATTTGAAGTTACAAATTTGCAAAATTAATTGAAGTCTATATAATGCACTTTAATGGATGTGCAAGTGTGCAAATGTAACATCTGACATCATGAAATTGTGCCCCAAGGCGTTGGAATGACCTTATATTATCTTGCTGTAACTATCTTTGTTGTGTGCTTCCACAAGATAACTTGAGATCATTGGTCTCACTTATTTGCATTGATCCAAACTTTTAAATAAAAAACACTATTATAATCATCAAATAAGCACAAGGGAAATTGACTGAATTTAAAGTCATTGAAAAGTGAACAAAGAAAAATTGACTGGAGCGGGATTCGAACCGGCGACCTCCTGAATACCGTACAGGTGCTCTACCAACTGAGCCATCCAATAGTCAATTATCTTTGTTTGATGGCTTCTGACTGCCAAACAAAAAAGATACTGGGGTCACCACCAACGTAGGGCTGGATGGCTCAGTTGGTAGAGCGTATGTACGGTATTCAGGAGGTCGCCGGTTTGAATCCCGCTTCAGTAAATTTTTCTTTGATCACTTTTCAGAAAACACTATTGTAAGGTTTTGCCCTTTACCTGTGTGTATTATAGCACTGTGCTCAGTGCCTTAGAGTGCCTTTGAGAAATCAGTTCTTATGATGGCTCAAGTTCATGTGCAGGAGGTTTTAGGAATCCCACTTGAGCCAGCATATGAAAGTTCGTTTTCTTGAGCACTCTAAGGCACTGAGCCCAATGGAAGTACATGGTGGTGAAGGGTAACTCCATAAATTGCTGTCCCCTCACTTTGTAATCAGTTTTGAGAATGGAAATTTGATAAATCAAGGGCCAATTATTATAAGGTTTTGGCCTCCACCATTGTGTACTAGCAATGTGCTCAGTGCCTTAGAGTGCCTTCGGGAAAGAACTTCTTATGATGGCTCAAGTTCTTGTGCAGGAGGTTGTGGATCTTAGGATTCCTAGGCACTTAAGCTAGCATTTGAAAGTTTCTTTTTCTTGGGCACTCTGAGGCACTGAGCCTTTGAGAATGGAAATTTGATAAATCAGGGGCCAATTATTATAAGGTTTTGGCCTCCACCATTGTGTACTAGCAATGTGCTCAGTGCCTTAGAGTGCCTTTGAGAAATAAATTCTTATGATGGCTCAAGTGCTTGTGCAGGAGTTTGTGGGTCTGAATCCCACTTGAGCCAGCATAGGATTTTTTTTTTTCTTGGGCACTCTGAGGCACTGAGCCCAATGCAAGTACACAACGGTGAAGGGTAACCCCATAAAGTGCTGTCCCCCAACTTTGTAATCTGCTTTGAGAATGGGAATTTGGGTTTTGGCCTCCACCATTGTGTACTAGCAATGTACTAAGTGCCTTAGAGTGCCTTTGAGAAATAACTTCTTATGATGGCTCAAGTTCATGTGCAGGAGGTTGTGGGTCTGAATCCCACTTGAGCCAGCATATGAAAGGTTTCATTTCTTGGGCACTCTAAGGCACTGATCACAGTCACTGTGTAAGTACACAATGGTGAAGGGTGAACCCATAAATTGCTGTCCCCCAACTTATGTAATTAGCTTTGAGAATGGAAATTTGATAAATCAGGACCAGATGACAGTATCATTCTCCATTATCATGCACTAGAAATGTGCTCAGTGCCTTTGGGTGCGGACGAGAAATAAATTCTTATGATGGCTCAAGTTCATGTGCAGGAGGTTGTGGGTCTGAATCCCACTTGAGCCAGCATATGAAAGGCTTTCTCTTGAACACTCTAAGGCACTAAGCACATTTTTAATACTCATCTGTGAAGGATAAACCCTTATTATCAATTGTAGATATTTTAAATATGTTTTATCCTCATGGGAAGTAGAGAATAGAGGCTACAGCATGATAAAATATCTACTGATGAAGCTGGCTTGCAGATGTTGAACAGTTCTCCTTGTTGCAGAATGTCCCGTCATAGCCTGTTGATATCCTTTCAGCTGTCAAACCTGAAATAAAGATAAACAGTTGAAAAAAAAAATTAAGTTCCAAAATAAAGTTGATGTTCCACTAGGACTGTTTACTCATTACTTTCAAGGAATTGTCTGTGAAAAATACAAAAACACAGGCACCAACTTCCAACTAGACCCGGCAATAAAAGCTCTCTGTGTTCAACTGGCAAATGTTGCTCCTAGTGTAGCAACAGTGTGCACAATTTAAATGGAAATCTGCATTGGTAAGAAAATGATTTAAAGTAAGGATTGCCTTTGGGCTTGCTTTCAGAAGGACAAACCCCACTCTAAATCATCATCAATGACGTATTCCTCTATATTTGAAATAAAGATATAGGATTGACGAGCTATGGGAAGCTTGCTAGACTAGTTTGTCAATACATCTTCACACCATCATTTGTTTTCTTGGAGATGCTCAAAAGTACAAGTGAACAGTTGCTAGTAACTCAACTCTTAAAAGTGTATAAGATTGCTTTATGTCCTATGTTACATAATGAAAAAAAGATAATGTGTGTGTCAGCCATGATGCATGCACGATACTGCCGGCTGCAGCACAGATAGCTTTCATTCACCGCACACGGTACAACTTTCGTCTCGCATGACCAAAATCATCAAACATGTTAGATATTTGGCGCAGCGCCACAGGCACTGGAATCTTTTGTTTTTATGCACACGGGCGCCAAGTGCGTACATCAAGGTTCACAAACAAGTGAACTTTGGAGTACGCACTTGGCGCCCGTGTGCGGCACACTTTACTGTGATCTTACCTTGAGAGGAAATCCATTGATTGATATTCCTTCCTGTGAGCAGTCATGTTGCACATCTACTTCAATTGAGCCTTTAGGATGAGGGTGAAAATCAAGGAGTATTAAATACCAACCAAATTATCAATATTTTTGCTACTAAATTCTGCAAATTCTAAAAAATGACTTTTTCCGGTTTCAGTAAAAAAAAAAACACCCTGATCTTTTATATTTTGTGATTATTTCATACTTTTAAAACCTCTTTCAAAAGATGACCTGTAAATTTTGAGTCACCAACCCAGATGTCAAATTTAACCTGAAATGCAAGATCTTGGTTGGTTTCATTCTTGAATGGTTAATTTTCTTCTTTTAAAGATCAAACAGTTATTCAAGTAATCTTAAAGTTCCAAAATTAAACTCATGTTTCACTAGTAATGTTTACTCATTACTTTCAAGGGCTTGTCTGTAAAAAAAATACAAAATGTAAGCTAACTGTAAGTAGGTTACAACATTTCCCTAAAGGAATTTGGAGGAAACCCAAATTAAAATGAAGAAAACAATGTCTGTGCTTTTGATAAACTCTGGGTTAGGAAAATAGATTTCAGAAGCATTCCCAAGTTACGAGTTAATTTCAAAAGCCTGTGGTTTCTAATTTTAAGAGCTCATTACATTTGAACCAAATCCATTTTCAACCAAATTCATGTTCCACCCCCATGATGATCGTGAGTGATGATAGTACATCTCATCAATTGGAAAAACGTAAAAGACAAATGAACAGAGAGTGACAGGTTGACAAACAGGTGTTTTACTCTGATCTTACCTTGAGTGGAAATCCAGTTACTGATATTCCTTCCTGCGACCAGTCATGTTGCACATCTACTTCAACTGAGCCTTTGGATGAAATTGAAATAGTAGGATTATTAAGTTACCAACAGCCAACTTATCATTATTTTTGTTCCTAAATTCTGCAAATTGTGAAATAATGACTTACTGCAACTTAAAATTGCTCCAATCACAATGCAACAATATTTTGCGATTATTTCTTACGGTTAAAACCTCTTTTCAGTTTATTTTGAGTGGCCAGACCAGATGCAAACTCAGTGACTAGTTTTTATTCTTGAATATTGTACATTTTTTTTCAAAATAATGACATTCACCTTGGGGATAAGTGATGGAAAGCTCAGCAAGCAGGGCCATCAGTGCAAACATCTGTCCTCCGTTCCTGCTTCCGGATCCTAATTAGCATCCTCTTTGGTATCTTCTATGGCTTACCATTCTCACCCAACATCCTCAGTATCCACTGGTAGGTAGATATCCCTCTGCTGAGCTGAAAATCTTAACAAAACTGAAAAACATTCGACCTAGCAGAGCTAGGTTTCATTAATAAGATATTCAACTGACAAAACATAGATGGGTACATTCAGAACACAATCTCATAATTATATTCATACTTACATGATTGTGTTTTTTATTTACCATTTATTTGACCTACTAATGAGAAACGTGACCTTTTGTAAGTTCTTTCAGTTAAAATGTTTGTGTATAGAAATCCACATATTTATAAAGGTAGTTTACCTGTAGGTTAAAAAGGACAATTTAATGTACTATTTTGTTGTATGATAATGTTATTAACCTACTTTGTAAAGCGCATTGAGATTTTACTTTTAATGATGTAATGCGCTATTTAAAAATAATATTTTTTTTTTTTTATTATCACAATTTATGATTTTTTTTATTGAAATGCCATACAATGATGGGAAGGGATTCAAAAACATTAAAGGAATGGGAGGAAATAAAAGGTTAGTACATCAAAGGAAAAGACAAACTCATAAAAAGTCATTATTTGTACATAAAAACAAAGCATTGTTCAACATGAGACTGTTTGAAATTTGGAAGGTTTTTGGATTTGTAAGAAAAATGGGAAAAAATGTTAAATGTTAGTACACATTCATAATCAATGTACAGTATCAAGAGACACTGTTTGTGAGCCAACAATAAAAATATGGTACAAAACAGTAGGAATAGAAATACATAGACATTTATTGATGATTAATATTCAAATATGGAACATCGTTACAGGCCTAAAAAAAAACCTAAAATATGCAACAAAGAATGTAGAGAATAAGAGTTAGTACATATATTTGTTTGTTATACAGAATTTTTTTGATTGAAGAAGTTATTCAGTACAAATATATCAATACACAGGGGAAAGAAAAGATTAGAACATGTTCCTGTAAGAAGAGGAGAAAAAATCCTTTCTCAGTAAAAGCAAATACATGTGAGTAAATAATATGGAATATAACTGTTTACATGCATCAACAACAGAACTACTGTGGTTCAAAGAATGAGGAAAAAGAAAAGTACATGTTCATTACATCATACACAGATACACATTTTTCATTAAAGAAGTTATTCATTACAAACATATCAATACACAGGGGAAAGAAAAGATTAGAACATGTTCCTGTAAAAAGAGGAGAAAAAAATCCTTTCTCAGTAAAGACAAATACATGTGAGTAAATAGTATGGAATATAACTGTTTACTGGTGTCAAAAACAGAACTACTGTGGTTCAAAGAATGAGGAAAAAGAAAACATGTTCATTACATCATACAAAGAGAAATATTTTTATTAAAGAAGTTATTCATTACAAACATATCAATACACAGGGGAAAGAAAAGATTAGGACATGTTCCTGTAAGGAGAGGAGAAAAAATCCTATCTCAGTTAAGGCAAATACATGTGAGTAAATAGTATGGAATATAACTGTTTACTGGTGTCAAAAACAGAACTACTGTGGTTCAAAGAATGAGGAAAAAGAAAACATGTTCATTACATCATACAAAGAGAAATATTTTTATTAAAGAAGTTATTCATTACAAACATATCATTACACAGGGGAAAGAAAAGATTAGAACATGTTCCTGTAAGGAGAGGAGAAAAAAATCCTTTTTTAGTAAAGGCAAATACATGTGAGTAAATAGTATGGAATATAACTGTTCACAGGCATCAACAACAGAATTATTATGTTTCAAAGAATGAGGAAAAAGAAAAGTACATGTTAATTACATCATACACAGAAACACATTTTTTTTTATTTAAGAAGTTATTCATTACAAACATATAAATACACAGGGGAAAGAAAAGATTAGAACATGTTCATGTAAGAAGAGGAGAACAAATCCTTTCTCAGTAAAGGCAAATACATGTGAGTAAATAGTATGGAATATAACTGATTACTGTGTCAAAAACATAACTACTGTGGTTCAAAGAATGAGGAAAAAGAAAACATGTTCATTACATCATACAAAGAGACACAAAGAAGTTATTCATTACAAACATATCAATACACAGGGGAAAGAAAAGATTAGAACATGTTCCTGTAAGGAGAGGAGAAAAAAAATCCTTTCTCAGTAAAGGCAAATACATGTGAGTAAATAGTATGGAATATAACTGTTTACATACGTCAACAACAGAACTATTGTGGTTCAAAGAATGAGGAAAAAGAAAAGTACATGTCCATTACATCATACAAAGAGGCACATTTTTTATTAAAGAAGTTATTCATTACAAACATATCATTACACAGGGGAAAGAAAAGATTAGAACATGTTCCTGTAAAAAGGAGGGGAGAACAAAATCCTTTTTTAGTAAAGGCAAATACATGCGAGTAAATAGTATGGAATATAACTGTTTACAGGCATCAACAACATAATTACTGTGGTTCAAAGAATGAGGAAAACACCACTCAATGCATTTTTGGTTAATATTTATTCAACAATTCTGAGGTTTTTTTTTTTTGCTTTTTTTGTTGGGGGAGGGGAAACATAAATACACACAAAATACATTTTTTGTTTTCAATCAAGTTTTATTTCAAAGCACTGAAATAAATGACAGACACCCCTAGTGCATTCTGGATTGAAACTTTATTCAATATTTTCCTGCTTTTGACTTCTTTCCTGCAATGAAGAAAATTAAACAAGACACATCCTTCTTCACTCATGGTGTATTCAACTGTTCTTTTATTCCTTGTCTTTCCAAGTCTATTTCTCCTCAGGGCTTATGTCTAACTTCAATTTATGAACTCCTGAAGTAACAGAGTTGGGTCTATACAGGCCAATACTCTGTACTCTGTTTTTGACCTTTTTAAAGATTAAAAAGTTGAACACGATACATTTTCTTCAAGGATGGTTTATTTGTCATCAAATCAAACATCAAAATATTATTATCATTATATTATGAACATATTTTTTCTGTCTAGTGTTAAATCTACATAGAAAGGTTACTCCTTCATGTTCAAGTATCAAGTAGTTATTTCCACCATAATCAACAACAAGGGCCTCTGTAAATCAACGCTACTATTATGCACTGAGAGGTTACCTTTGAAGTGACAAGGCACCAGGCACTGTCACAGGTTTGCAGATTATAATGTCCTAACCCTATACAAGGTTAAAATGGACTTTAAAATTAGAAGTTTCTTCATGCTGGGCAATGTACCGACATTGCATCCTGAGCTTCTTAGTCAAATAGTTTCACTTTTCACACAAAGGGTGTCTAAGTCGGTGATGTGCACCAAGGAGGTTATCTCTTTTCATTAACTCTTTTTAACAAAAATAAAAAGATCTCCACCTTTTTCAAATTACTTTTTGATACTGCTAAAATAAACACAACTCTCTTTATATCTTATTCATGGTTTATTTGGCACATTCAATTTTTATTTTTAGAAACAAATACACACACAAATGCAAACATGTTTTTTCATACATGGTTTTATTTCTGAAGCAACATGGAAATAAATGACAATAACCACCTTATGCACTTTGAGACTGTTTTTGACCTTTTTTTTCAAAATGAAAAAGTTGAACACAATACATTTTCTTCAAGGATGGTTTATTTGCCATCAATCAAACTTCAAATGAATGACAAGCACACAACAAGTAGGCATTCCTGCTCATATTTTTATTCAACTGATTTTTTTATTCCTATTGATTTTTATTGCTTATTTCTCCTCATGATTCAGGGTGAACGTCAATATATGAACTTCTGAAGTAACAGAGTTGGGTCTATACAGGCCAAATAATACTCTATACTTATTTTCTTCTGTCTAGTGACAAATCTAAATAGAGAGGTTAATTACTCATTCATGTCCAAGTATCAGGTAATTTTTTCACCATAATCTACAACAAAGGGCCTCTGGAAATCAGCGCTACTGATATGCACTGAGAGGTTACCTTTGAAGTGACAAGGCACCAGGCACTGTCACAGGTTTGCGGATTATAATGCCCTAGCCCAACAAGGCTACAGTGGACTTTAAAATAAGAAAGTTACTTCGTGATGGGCCTGAGCTTCTTAGTCAAATTGTTTCAGCGGCACACAAAGGGTGTCTTGCTGTAGGAGGTTATATCTTTTTATTGACTTTTTAAAACTTTTTTTTCTTAAAATAAGTCAAACGGACATAGATATACACACAAATGCAAAAAGTTGTTCACACACAAATGCAAAAACGTTGTTCACACACGGTTTTATTTCTGAACATTTTGAGTCTTTACTCAACATGTTCATGTAAAACTGTTTTTGACCTTTATTTCTAATTAAAGAGTTAAACACAACACACTTTCTTCAAATATGGTTTATTTGTCATCATCTTAAACAGCAAATAACTGACAAGCACCACCAGTAAGCATTTCTGCTCATTCCTTTATTGAACTGTTTTTTTATTCGTTGTCTTTTGATGTTTATTTCTCCTCAGAGTTTAGGTTGAACTCAAAATTATGAACTCTTGAATCAACAGAGTTGGGTCTATACAGGCCAATACTCTGTATTAATTATTATGAATTAATTATTATTGCAAATTAAGTTTTTTGTTTTAACTCCTTCTGAAGTAACAGAGTTGGGTCTATACAGGCCAATACTCTGTACCTATTTTCTTCTGTCTAGTGTTAAATCTATAGAGAGAGGTTACTCCTTCATGTCCAAGTATCAGGTAGTTTTCCCACCATAATCTACAACAAAGGGCCTCTGGAAATCAGCGCTACTGATATGCACTGAGAGGTTACCTTTGAAGTGACAAGGCACCAGGCACTGTCACAGGTTTGCGGATTATAATGCCCTAGCCCAACAAGGCTACAGTGGACTTTAAAATAAGAAAGTTCCTTCGTGATGGGCCTGAGCTTCTTAGTCAAATAGTTTCAGCGGCACACAAAGGGTGTCTTGCTGTTGGAGGTTATATCTTTTCATTGACTTTTTAAAACTTTTCTTTTCTTAGAATAAGTAAAACGGACATAGACATACACACAAATGCAGAAAAGTTGTTCACACATGGTTTATTTCTGAACATTTTGAGTCTGTACTCAACATGGTCATGTAAAACTGTTTTTGACCTTTATTTCTAATTAAAGAGTTAAACACAACACACTTTCTTCAAATATGGTTTATTTGTCATCATCTTAAACAGCAAATAACTGACAAGCACCACCAGTAAGCATTTCTGCTCATTCCTTTATTTAACTGTTTTTTTATTCGTTGTCTTTTGATGTTTATTTCTCCTCAGAGTTTAGGTTGAACTTAAAATTATGAACTCTTAAATTGACAGAGTTGGGTCTATACAGGCCAATACTCTGTATTAATTATTATGAATTAATTATTATTGCAAATTAAGTTTTTTTTTTTTAACTCCTTCTGAAGTAACAGAGTTGGGTCTATACAGGCCAATACTCTGTACCTATTTTCTTCTGTCTAGTGTTAAATCTATAGAGAGAGGTTACTCCTTCATGTCCAAGTATCAGGTAGTTTTCCCACCATAATCTACAACAAAGGGCCTCTGGAAATCAGCGCTACTGATATGCACTGAGAGGTTACCTTTGAAGTGACAAGGCACCAGGCACTGTCACAGGTTTGCGGATTATAATGCCCTAGCCCAACAAGGCTACAGTGGACTTTAAAATAAGAAAGTTACTTCGTGATGGGCCTGAGCTTCTTAGTCAAATTGTTTCAGCGGCACACAAAGGGTGTCTTGCTGTAGGAGGTTATATCTTTTTATTGACTTTTTAAAACTTTTTTTTCTTAAAATAAGTCAAACGGACATAGATATACACACAAATGCAGAAAAGTTGTTCACACATGGTTTATTTCTGAACATTTTGAGTCTTTACTCAACATGGTCATGTAAAACTGTTTTTGACCTTTATTTCTAATTAAAGAGTTGAACACAACACATTTTCTTCAAATATGGTTTATTTGTCATCATCTTAAACATCAAATAACTGACAAGCCGAAGCACCACCAGTAAGCATTTCTGCTCATTCCTTTATTCAACTGTTCTTTTATTCGTTGTCTTTTGATGTTTATTTCTCCTCAGAGTTTAGGTTAAACTTAAAATTATGAACTCTTAAATTGACAGAGTTGGGTCTATACAGGCCAATACTCTGTATTAATTATTATGAATTAATTATTATTGCAAATTAAGTTGTTTTTTTTTTACTTGAATCTTGGTTTTTAACCAAAGCTTTTGCTGTCTATTCCTCCTCAGGATTAGGTCAAACCTCAATTTATTAACTTCTGAAGTAACAGAGTTGGGTCTATTCAGGCCAATACTCTAGATCTACCTATTTTTTTCTGTCAAGTGTTAAATCTACATAGAAAGGTTACTCCTTCATGCCCAAGTATCAGGTAGTTTTCCCACCATAATCTACAACAAAGGGCCTCTGGAAATCAGCGCTACTGATATGCACTGAGAGGTTACCTTTGAAGTGGCAAGGCACCAGGCACTGTCACAGGTTTGCGGATTATAATGCCCTAGCCCAACAAGGCTACAGTGGACTTTAAAATAAGAAAGTTTCTTCGTGATGGGCCTGAGCTTCTTAGTCAAATTGTTTCAGCGGCACACAAAGGGTGTCTTGCTGTAGGAGGTTATATCTTTTTATTGACTTTTTAAAACTTGTTTTTCTTAAAATAAGTAAAACGGACATAGACATACACACAAATGCAAAAAGTTGTTCACACACAAATGCAAAAACGTTGTTCACACACGGTTTTATTTCTGAACATTTTGAGTCTTTACTCAACATGTTCATGTAAAACTGTTTTTGACCTTTATTTCTAATTAAAGAGTTAAACACAACACACTTTTTTCAAATATGGTTTATTTGTCATCATCTTAAACAGCAAATAACTGACAAGCACCACCAGTAAGCATTTCTGCTCATTCCTTTATTTAACTGTTTTTTTATTCATTGTCTTTTGATGTTTATTTCTCCTCAGAGTTTAGGTTGAACTTAAAATTATGAACTCTTGAATCAACAGAGTTGGGTCTATACAGGCCAATACTCTGTATTAATTATTATGAATTAATTATTATTGCAAATTAAGTTGTTTTTTTTTTAACTCCTTCTGAAGTAACAGAGTTGGGTCTATACAGGCCAATACTCTGTACCTATTTTCTTCTGTCTAGTGTTAAATCTATAGAGAGAGGTTACTCCTTCATGTCCAAGTATCAGGTAGTTTTCCCACCATAATCTACAACAAAGGGCCTCTGGAAATCAGCGCTACTGATATGCACTGAGAGGTTACCTTTGAAGTGACAAGACACCAGGCACTGTCACAGGTTTGCGGATTATAATGCCCTAGCCCAACAAGGCTACAGTGGACTTTAAAATAAGAAAGTTCCTTCGTGATGGGCCTGAGCTTCTTAGTCAAATAGTTTCAGCGGCACACAAAGGGTGTCTTGCTGTTGGAGGTTATATCTTTTCATTGACTTTTTAAAACTTTTCTTTTCTTAGAATAAGTAAAACGGACATAGACATACACACAAATGCAGAAAAGTTGTTCACACATGGTTTATTTCTGAACATTTTGAGTCTTTACTCAACATGGTCATGTAAAACTGTTTTTGACCTTTATTTCTAATTAAAGAGTTAAACACAACACACTTTCTTCAAATATGGTTTATTTGTCATCATCTTAAACAGCAAATAACTGACAAGCACCACCAGTAAGCATTTCTGCTCATTCCTTTATTTAACTGTTTTTTTATTCGTTGTCTTTTGATGTTTATTTCTCCTCAGAGTTTAGGTTGAACTTAAAATTATGAACTCTTAAATTGACAGAGTTGGGTCTATACAGGCCAATACTCTGTATTAATTATTATGAATTAATTATTATTACAAATTAAGTTTTTTTTTTTTAACTCCTTCTGAAGTAACAGAGTTGGGTCTATACAGGCCAATACTCTGTACCTATTTTCTTCTGTCTAGTGTTAAATCTATAGAGAGAGGTTACTCCTTCATGTCCAAGTATCAGGTAGTTTTCCCACCATAATCTACAACAAAGGGCCTCTGGAAATCAGCGCTACTGATATGCACTGAGAGGTTACCTTTGAAGTGGCAAGGCACCAGGCACTGTCACAGGTTTGCGGGTTATAATGCCCTAGCCCAACAAGGCTACAGTGGACTTTAAAATAAGAAAGTTACTTCGTGATGGGCCTGAGCTTCTTAGTCAAATTGTTTCAGCGGCACACAAAGGGTGTCTTGCTGTAGGAGGTTATATCTTTTTATTGACTTTTTAAAACTTTTTTTTCTTAAAATAAGTCAAACGGACATAGATATACACACAAATGCAAAAAGTTGTTCACACACAAATGCAAAAACGTTGTTCACACACGGTTTTATTTCTGAACATTTTGAGTCTTTACTCAACATGTTCATGTAAAACTGTTTTTGACCTTTATTTCTAATTAAAGAGTTAAACACAACACACTTTCTTCAAATATGGTTTATTTGTCATCATCTTAAACAGCAAATAACTGACAAGCACCACCAGTAAGCATTTCTGCTCATTCCTTTATTGAACTGTTTTTTTATTCGTTGTCTTTTGATGTTTATTTCTCCTCAGAGTTTAGGTTGAACTCAAAATTATGAACTCTTGAATCAACAGAGTTGGGTCTATACAGGCCAATACTCTGTATTAATTATTATGAATTAATTATTATTGCAAATTAAGTTTTTTTTTTTAACTCCTTCTGAAGTAACAGAGTTGGGTCTATACAGGCCAATACTCTGGACCTATTTTCTTCTGTCTAGTGTTAAATCTATAGAGAGAGGTTACTCCTTCATGCCCAAGTATCAGGTAGTTTTCCCACCATAATCTACAACAAAGGGCCTCTGGAAATCAGCGCTACTGATATGCACTGAGAGGTTACCTTTGAAGTGACAAGGCACCAGGCACTGTCACAGGTTTGCGGATTATAATGCCCTAGCCCAACAAGGCTACAGTGGACTTTAAAATAAGAAAGTTCCTTCGTGATGGGCCTGAGCTTCTTAGTCAAATAGTTTCAGCGGCACACAAAGGGTGTCTTGCTGTTGGAGGTTATATCTTTTCATTGACTTTTTAAAACTTTTCTTTTTTTAGAATAAGTAAAACGGACATAGACATACACACAAATGCAGAAAAGTTGTTCACACATGGTTTATTTCTGAACATTTTGAGTCTTTACTCAACATGGTCATGTAAAACTGTTTTTGACCTTTATTTCTAATTAAAGAGTTGAACACAACACATTTTCTTCAAATATGGTTTATTTGTCATCATCTTAAACATCAAATAACTGACAAGCCGAAGCACCACCAGTAAGCATTTCTGCTCATTCCTTTATTAAACTGTTCTTTTATTCGTTGTCTTTTGATGTTTATTTCTCCTCAGAGTTTAGGTTAAACTTAAAATTATGAACTCTTAAATTGACAGAGTTGGGTCTATACAGGCCAATACTCTGTATTAATTATTATGAATTAATTATTATTGCAAATTAAGTTGTTTTTTTTTTACTTGAATCTTGGTTTTTAACCAAAGCTTTTGCTGTCCATTCCTCCTCAGGATTAGGTCAAACCTCAATTTATTAACTTCTGAAGTAACAGAGTTGGGTCTATTCAGGCCAATACTCTAGATCTACCTATTTTTTTCTGTCAAGTGTTAAATCTACATAGAAAGGTTACTCCTTCATGCCAAAGTATCAGGTAGTTTTTCCACCATAATCTACAACAAAGGGCCTCTGGAAATCAGCGCTACTGATATGCACTGAGAGGTTACCTTTGAAGTGGCAAGGCACCAGGCACTGTCACAGGTTTGCGGATTATAATGCCCTAGCCCAACAAGGCTACAGTGGACTTTAAAATAAGAAAGTTTCTTCGTGATGGGCCTGAGCTTCTTAGTCAAATTGTTTCAGCGGCACACAAAGGGTGTCTTGCTGTAGGAGGTTATATCTTTTTATTGACTTTTTAAAACTTGTTTTTCTTAAAATAAGTAAAACGGACATAGACATACACACAAATGCAAAAAGTTGTTCACACACAAATGCAAAAACGTTGTTCACACACGGTTTTATTTCTGAACATTTTGAGTCTTTACTCAACATGTTCATGTAAAACTGTTTTTGACCTTTATTTCTAATTAAAGAGTTAAACACAACACACTTTTTTCAAATATGGTTTATTTGTCATCATCTTAAACAGCAAATAACTGACAAGCACCACCTGTAAGCATTTCTGCTCATTCCTTTATTTAACTGTTTTTTTATTCGTTGTCTTTTGATGTTTATTTCTCCTCAGAGTTTAGGTTGAACTTAAAATTATGAACTCTTGAATCAACAGAGTTGGGTCTATACAGGCCAATACTCTGTATTAATTATTATGAATTAATTATTATTACAAATTAAGTTTTTTTTTTTTAACTCCTTCTGAAGTAACAGAGTTGGGTCTATACAGGCCAATACTCTGGACCTATTTTCTTCTGTCTAGTGTTAAATCTATAGAGAGAGGTTACTCCTTCATGTCCAAGTATCAGGTAGTTTTCCCACCATAATCTACAACAAAGGGCCTCTGGAAATCAGCGCTACTGATATGCACTGAGAGGTTACCTTTGAAGTGACAAGGCACCAGGCACTGTCACAGGTTTGCGGATTATAATGCCCTAGCCCAACAAGGCTACAGTGGACTTTAAAATAAGAAAGTTCCTTCGTGATGGGCCTGAGCTTCTTAGTCAAATAGTTTCAGCGGCACACAAAGGGTGTCTTGCTGTAGGAGGTTATATCTTTTCATTGACTTTTTAAAACTTTTTTTTCTTAGAATAAGTAAAACGGACATAGACATACACACAAATGCAAAAAGTTGTTCACACACAAATGCAAAAATATTGTTCACACACGGTTTTATTTCTGAACATTTTGAGTCTTTACTCAACGTGTTCATGTAAAACTGTTTTTGACCTTTATTTCTAATTAAAGAGTTAAACACAACACATTTTCTTCAATATGGTTTATTTGTCATCATCTTAAACATCAAATAACTGACAAGCACCACCAGTAAGCATTTCTGCTCATTCTTTTATTCAACTGTTCTTTTATTCGTTGTCTTTTGATGTTTATTTCTCATCAGAGTTTAGGTTGAACTTATAATTATGAACTCTTGAATAAACAGAGTTGGGTCTATACAGGCCAATACTCTGTATTAATTATTATGAATTAATTATTATTGCAAATTAAGTTTTTTTTTAAACTTGAATCTTGGTTTTTAACCAAAGCTTTTGCTGTCCATTACTCCTCAGGTTTAGGTCAAACCTAAATTCATGAACTCCTAAAGTAACAGAGTTGGGTCTATACAGGCCAATACTCTGTACCTATTTCCTTCTGTCTAGTATTAAATCTACATCTATAGAGAGGTTACTCCTTCATGTCCGAGTATCATTTTCCACCATAATCTACAACAAAGGGCCTCTGTAAATCAATGCTTCTTATATGCACTGAGAGGTTACCTTTGAAGTGACAAGGCACCAGGCACTGTCACAGGTTTGCGGATTATAATGCCCTAGCCCAACAAGGCTACAGTGGACTTTAAAATAAGAAAGTTCCTTCGTGATGGGCCTGAGCTTCTTAGTCAAATAGTTTCAGCGGCACACAAAGGGTGTCTTGCTGTAGGAGGTTATATCTTTTTATTGACTTTTTAAAACTTTTTTTTCTTAGAATAAGTAAAACGGACATAGACATACACACAAATGCAAAAAGTTGTTCACACACAAATGCAAAAACGTTGTTCACACACGGTTTTATTTCTGAACATTTTGAGTCTTTACTCAACATGTTCATGTAAAACTGTTTTTGACCTTTATTTCTAATTAAAGAGTTAAACACAACACACTTTTTTCAAATATGGTTTATTTGTCATCATCTTAAACAGCAAATAACTGACAAGCACCACCTGTAAGCATTTCTGCTCATTCCTTTATTTAACTGTTTTTTTATTCGTTGTCTTTTGATGTTTATTTCTCCTCAGAGTTTAGGTTGAACTTAAAATTATGAACTCTTGAATCAACAGAGTTGGGTCTATACAGGCCAATACTCTGTATTAATTATTATGAATTAATTATTATTACAAATTAAGTTGTTTTTTTTTAACTCCTTCTGAAGTAACAGAGTTGGGTCTATACAGGCCAATACTCTGTACCTATTTTCTTCTGTCTAGTGTTAAATCTATAGAGAGAGGTTACTCCTTCATGTCCAAGTATCAGGTAGTTTTCCCACCATAATCTACAACAAAGGGCCTCTGGAAATCAGCGCTACTGATATGCACTGAGAGGTTACCTTTGAAGTGACAAGGCACCAGGCACTGTCACAGGTTTGCGGATTATAATGCCCTAGCCCAACAAGGCTACAGTGGACTTTAAAATAAGAAAGTTTCTTCGTGATGGGCCTGAGCTTCTTAGTCAAATAGTTTCAGCGGCACACAAAGGGTGTCTTGCTGTAGGAGGTTATATCTTTTCATTGACTTTTTAAAACTTTTTTTTCTTAGAATAAGTAAAACGGACATAGACATACACACAAATGCAAAAAGTTGTTCACACACAAATGCAAAAATATTGTTCACACACGGTTTTATTTCTGAACATTTTGAGTCTTTACTCAACGTGTTCATGTAAAACTGTTTTTGACCTTTATTTCTAATTAAAGAGTTAAACACAACACATTTTCTTCAATATGGTTTATTTGTCATCATCTTAAACATCAAATAACTGACAAGCACCACCAGTAAGCATTTCTGCTCATTCTTTTATTCAACTGTTCTTTTATTCGTTGTCTTTTGATGTTTATTTCTCATCAGAGTTTAGGTTGAACTTATAATTATGAACTCTTGAATAAACAGAGTTGGGTCTATACAGGCCAATACTCTGTATTAATTATTATGAATTAATTATTATTGCAAATTAAGTTTTTTTTAAAACTTGAATCTTGGTTTTTAACCAAAGCTTTTGCTGTCCATTACTCCTCATGTTTAGGTCAAACCTAAATTCATGAACTCCTAAAGTAACAGAGTTGGGTCTATACAGGCCAATACTCTGTACCTATTTCCTTCTGTCTAGTATTAAATCTACATCTATAGAGAGGTTACTCCTTCATGTCCGAGTATCATTTTCCACCATAATCTACAACAAAGGGCCTCTGTAAATCAATGCTTCTTATATGCACTGAGAGGTTACCTTTGAAGTGACAAGGCACCAGGCACTGTCACAGGTTTGCAGATTATAATGCCCTAGCCCAACAAGGCTACAGTTGACTTTAAAATAAGAACATCCTGAGCTTTCTTGTCAAATAGTTTCACTTTTCACACAAAGGGTGTCTTACAAGAAATTAGTCTTTTTTGATTGCTTCCAAATAGGTTTTCAACAAAACCTAACTGAGTAATGTCTTTGTGCAGCCATTTGGAGATTATACATGAGCATCTTCACTGTCTTCTTTAAGGAGTGGGTCCTAAGAAATACTGTTTATAAGTTAGTGCAATGGTTTCCCCGCTCGTTATCGTAAACCTAATATAAATTGTCTCTTGGTAACAAACAAAGCATGTCCACAAAGCCACCTTTTTCCGAGAAAATGGAAATGAAGTTTCTCCCTCTGTTTTAATCAACTATTTTAAGTTAGTGCTAATGCATGACCCAAATAACCTTTCCAGTGGATGGTAATTTGTCCATTTGTTCTAATTGATTAAATTTAGCAAAGATTTTAGAATATACTCCATTACCCTCTTTACTCCATTACTTTCAGTGAATTGATAACTTTAATTATTTATTGTGACCAAATCCCCTCCTATTGGTGAAGTTAACAGCATGGTTTAACAGTTGTGTGAGATTTGTTGTGGATTGAAATCAATGCAGGTGAACTGTGAACACTGAGCAAATGAGATGGCCGCCGATTTGAGTGGACCGACCGAGCCGAGTTATCCCGCGACGTAACACAGTGGTAGCTAGGCCCTGAACTAAACTAACCTACCAGTACTACTAACTAACTAACTTACCTACCCTATACTACATAACTGCACTAACCTACCCTATAACTAGCCGGCATCCTGAACTAACTCCCAAGCACCTCTCCTAAATTAACAAAAAGTCCCTAATCCGAGGTGAAGCGACAGCAAATTGTTCGCGATAAACCAAATTGTAATGCATGTATTGTATGGGTGAATGTTTGGTCAACATTCTGAAAATCTTAAAATGTACAAAAAAATGTAAATGTACATGCTGTTCACCCAACCAAATAGGAGCATGCCCCAAAGTAATTGAAAGCCGTTTCAGATTAAAATTTCTCCTCTATAGTATTAAAAGTGGTTCACTGAAAGTATACTGATTTAAAGATGGTCATGGATTTAATTGAAGTGCGTAGCAAAAGAATCAGAAATATTTTGAAATGTCAAAATTACCATCCACAGTTAAACTATCAGGCATTACCTCAAGAATTTTCTTTGATAATCCCCATTCAAAATTGTTCACAAGGAAGCGCCTCTACAACTAGTACAAGAGGGTACTCATTCCACAAGCAGTTTTTCCCCAAGATAACCAAAATTATTCTTTTCCTTTTACAAACAACTTTAAAAAAAGATCAATTGACCGCTATAAAAAAGTTGTAGTAAAATCTCAGGAATCCTCCCTTATTTATTGCAATGAATGAAATTCAATGAATGAGTAGCCCTACATTTTCTTTGTTTCATAATACAATGTAGACAAAAAATTGTACAGCCTTTCAATAATTTGTCTAGAAAAAAAATTATGTCGACAAAGAAAGTTCATGATAATAACTCCAAATTACTGCACAAAAACATCACAAGGCACAAGATACATTCGTAGAAAGTTCACCTTTTCACCCCAACTAAAAAAAACTTCACGCCACCACAAAGGGGCTACCAAGCTACCATGCGCTGAAGTTTCGGCAGTGACTAGATTTAACCACGCCCCCTCACACGCGCACAGTGAGTATTGCACGTGTGGGCGCCCGCGTCTCCTCAATTCATATGCAAATCACAGATGCTAGAATTTGATTGGCTCTGACGAAAGGTCTAAGTTTCAAGAAAGGCGGTAAATCTCAACTATGGCAAAAAGTGGCTTTCTGCTCCAACAAGCCATTCATATGCAAATTCAAGCAAGCTGGATAGACAATGGTTTACCACCACGGCAGATTCAGTGCATGGGGTTGTTTTTAACATGGCTTCAGATTTTGGCGGTGGAACAAAATTTCGTGATTTTTGATCTCACATTATTGTGACAGAAATGAACACTGAACTTACACTTTGAGTTTCCAATTCCAGACATTAAGTTTAGAATGAAAAAAAAAAAACCATTTTCGAGGCCGGTGTTTCAACCTGAGCTTCAGGTGAAATTTTCCGGTGAACGGTGACAGTACTAACAGACTAAAAATACAAAGTTTTCACTCACCTCGGCTCATCCAGGTTTTTTGACTTACCACGACTTGAGTCTTGAAATCCCAAATTCGTTATTCAGATCATGCGACAAATAAGTTCACATTCACAAAAAATTTGTAAGCACAGTCTTTTAAAGTTTTAGTTCTTTTCCGTGCAAAATGTTAGAGTTATACAACTTATACAAGTTGACATGTGCGAGGAAAACTTTCCTCCCGGCGTTGCCAGTCGGCCAGTCCAAGTTGACAATTGTAGCGCCGCAAATCTTTCCCTCGGACTCGGTGAATACGAGACGAAAGTTAATCCACCAGTCTCGTTTTATCCAAGCATGAGAGTCAATGTCATTTCTCAGGTCACTCCGCAAAAATGTCCGTCTTCTTGTCGTCCAAGCCTCGCCGTGTAGCCGCGGCTCGCCTTGAACGGGATGGTGAACGTGGGCCGGAGGCGGTACCGGTACCGCACATCTTTCCACAATTCACTCGGAGTCGGTTGACGAACTTGGGACAAAAGTTTCACTGTCCTTGTTATACAAACATGACAGAGTTTGAAAATGTTCACATCGCAAAAGTGTCCGCATTTGTTGTCTAAAGATCAGCGTTGGCGGCTCGCGCTCGTCATACAATCGTGGAAACTATCTTCAAGATATCTTGGTGTAATTCTGGTAGGGCCAAAAAGATGAGCGAGTTTCGGCCCCACCACTACCCATAACTAGCGGTCCTTCTCTGATTGACTTCTGACTGCGGAATGACATCGAAGTAAACAACCCACACGCTTCATGTATGCCGCGGCACGCGACCACGGAACTTATGCACGCGACCTGGCTGGGCATGGGGGGGGGCAAACCCAACATCTATATTTCTCCGCGAGTTATAGAATCTTGTAAATTCCAAGTTTTAGATAATTTCCTGTTTACAAAATAATCAAAAGAGAAGTTATAACTTATTTATTGCAGGTTTTGCATTAAATTTCGAAGCCGCGAGCTATTTTGACAAGAATCAACGGGTCTATTTTGTTTGTCTTAGCTCAGGGCATAATGATAATAATGGCGCAATGTCATTAGGGGTGCTCAATTTGCCCAAACAATGGGAACGAGATCGGCAGACGATATTGCTCATTTACATAATTTATTATTCTTCTTCGCTCGGAGGGAAAGCAGGTCCGGACAAGTGGCGTACGTGGTTTGAACCACTTCCGGTCGATTTGTGTAGAATATAATGGCCCAGAATCTGAGCTGTCTATTGATTTACACGAGACTTCAGTTCTGTATGGGACTGGACATTTCACAGAATCACTGTTATTGTATCTTTCTTTATATTTCTGCCCATGAATCTGCATTTCTTTGACAAATTTCTTAAGCCAAATAGCATATTAAAGTAATTCTGTGCGGCCAGATGACAATATTTACACATTTATAAGGAAGCACGAAAGGCCCAGTAACCCATAACCATACCATGGTATAGCAATCAATTTTAATTGGCCAGCCACTGCAAGCAGTGAATCCTACTTTTGCCAAAAATATGCCTATGGGATTTTGCGTACAAAATTTCTCTCCACAAGGAAAGCACACAAGGGACCTGATTGGTCGATTGTTCCACGCAGTGGATCCTAACTTTGCCATAATTTTGCCTATGGGATTTTACACACAAACCGACTCTCCATAAGGAAAGCACACGAGCCACCTGATTGGTCAATTGTTCCATGCAGCGGATCCTAACTTTGTCACAAATTTGCCTATGGGAGTTTACACACAAACTGACTCTCCATAAGGAAAGCACACGAGGCACCTGATTGGTCGATTGTTCACGCATGCGCAGTGGATCCTAACTTTGTCACAAATTTGCCTATGGGAGTTTACACACAAACCGACTCCCCATAAGGAAAGCACATAAGGCACCTGATTGGTCAATTGTTCCACGCAGTGGATCCCAACTTTGCCACAAATTTGCCTATGGGATTTTACACACAAACTGACTTCAATCCTCATTCCTGCTGTGTATTGAAATATTAAGTACAGATTGACGTGTAATTTTCATTAAAATGAAGATGGTGCTTCTAGAAATATACCATTAAAATATTTCCGCCGGAAATGGTGTTTTTATCCAGATATTAGTAAAACAAAGACCGAAAACAGTTTTGATCTCGGGGTAAGATCAAAACGTTAATGTTTTATAAGAAAAATTGAGTCAGTTTTTCGCTATTTGCCTATTTTCTAGTGACTCAGAATGTCCGATTGAGCTAAACTTTTTCCGACAGGTGTGTTATTCTATTTGCATGTTAGATTAGACAAAGTGTGAGTGCTGTTCTGTGACCTTTACCAATCATGTATTTTTACCTTTAGGTAGTATCATATACTTTGGTAAGACGGAAATGTTCACAGATTTACATATAACTTACAGGGTATGAAGATGGTGGTGGTATACTTTAAATGCAGCATTAACCATAAAAGAGTCAAACAACGACCGAAAATCTTTTTGATCTTTTAAAGGCATTGCATACGTTTGGTAATGACTCTGAAAATTTATGGCAATAAAAACTTACATGGTGAGAAGTACAACTGCTTTGGATAGTATAATGCATATTGAGAAACGTTCAATTCGAAGTACCGCGGTTATGGAAAAATATGTCACTTTTTATCTCCAAAAATTATGAATCTGAGAAGCGTTATGGCCGTAACGCTTCTCAGCTATTGACTTACTGTTCTCTGGCGTGAAATAACCGCTCTAGTTTGTCGCCAAAATCTCAAAAACGCTACCACCTTTTGAATTGAAACTTTCACAGGTTAGTTTTATGGTATATATAAACAATTATATTGGTTTGAAACAAACATTAGGCTCAAATTACCAAACGGGATTCACTGGGTGCACCACCCGGGTGCACCCAGTGAATCCCACAGTGTACCAAATAGTAGTATGAAAAGGGGGTTATCATTCCAAACCCCATTTTCACTCACTCCACTCCACATTTAACTGCCACATTCAAAATAGATTTCATCTCGCCAATTTTCACCCCCCATTTCACAAATCTCAGAATATCCAAAATCAAAATCAAAATGCCTCATTTTATCGCGAAAAAAAAAATGTTGTAAATTTAAAAAGTTGTAGATTGGAATGTGAAAAAAAATGAGAAAATTAAATAATATTATTTTATATTATTATAAATAAGATGGAACAAAACAAAACAATAAAACATACATACTTTGTAACTGAAAAACATGATCTATATAAAAACGCAGATAAAAGTGAATATAATCATTATGGGTTGTTTAATGAGAAAAATTTAATAATAAATCCAGCGATTAAAACTTCACAAGAAGTAGTAGAATGTGCTAAATCAAAAATTACTTATAAACATGATGATAAAGAATGTAATTTAATTTTTATGTTACCAACAAATTTTTGTTTTGGAATAAATACAATTAATACTTTTGGTGAAGAAAAAAATCCAGACAACACAACTGGCTATCAAATTGTATATAATTTACAAAATGATTGTGATGAAATTGTTAAATACTTTGATAAAATGAGATGTACAGTAACTAAATATATTGAATCTGATAAAGATAAAAATATACCAAAAATAACCAGAACTATGTATATAAACATGGGAAAACAAAGTGTTAAACCAATTTATGATGATAAAAACAAAAAAATGTATATTAAACTTAAATCATATGGAAAAGGAAATCAATTAAAACAATATACAAAATTGTTTGATTCTAAAAAGAAAAAGATTGATAACATCGATGAATATATGAATAAATCATGTAAAGTTACACCTGTTCTCATCTGTAATGATATATTTTTTGGTTCTCATGGAAATAGTGGATTTGGTGCAAGTATCAGATTTAAATTAGAACAAGCTTTTATTAGGCAATATGAAACTATACAAATCCCCACTAATGTCATGTTTGATATTGAAGATATTGATGACTAAATCTAGAATATAAAAAAGAAAGCCAAAAAAAATAACAAAAAAATTATCATTTTTATTTACACACTAAATTAAGCCACATCCAAATTAGGATGTGGCTTTTTTTTTTACGTCGTATGCATGTACACTACTCATATGCACTTGACAATGCACTAAAGGTTATTTACCTTAAGTGTATACACAACACTCGCTTGAAAAAAAACAGCCATTCAATGTCACGCGTGGTTGTCCCCAGCGTAAACAGGGTTTTTGTTATTCAAATTTCATTCATGACTGAACGTAGTGTAAAACGCTTAGTCATCCGCTGACACAAAGGTTAAATTCCTAAAAGCGCTCGGGTTTGTTATTGAAATATAACACATGACTGAACCTGTGTAAACCGTCACAATCACAGTCAAACACCCCTCAAAAAATAGACTCGTCCTTTGTGTCGTCATCGTTGTTATTGCACCATTTCGAGTATAATATATATCAAATTAAAAAACCATTTTCAGTCGGGGCTGGGAGGATAGCTCAGTGGATAAGCTCGGCGGTTTGCAACCATGGGGTACCGGGTTCGACGCACGGTCTGTAAAATTGAAATTAACATAACAAAAAATATGAATAAAAAATAGAAAAAGAAAAAATGTTTCTCGTTGAATATTTGATGTGGGTATTTAATAAGAAACATAAAAAACAATATCCTGACATAAAAAAACATGAAAAAAAAATAGAAAAAGAAAGAAAATGTTTCTCGTTGAATATTTGGGGTGATATTTAATAAGAAACATAAAAAACAATATCCTGACATAAAAAAACATGAAAAAAAAAACCTTTAAACTTTGAACCCGGTACCCCAAAAAAGGGGGTCAATAGTGTTGTTGGCCCTCTTTGATGAGTTTAAGGCATAGACCCCGGCCCCTTTACACTCTTTATAAAAACGCCCACGCATTGTGAGTAAAGTATTAGGTGAAAAACAATGATTAAAAAAAAAAAAAAAAAAACATTATTTTTTTTTAAATATAAATGAATGAGATAGGTATGTGCACTCACAACATCATGATTGATGAAGACAAAGACGAGTATTATTGTGACAAGTGTGGATTAATTATAGGTTATAGTCTCATGGATTATTCTACGGAAAATATTAATGGAAAGTATAATCAGAGATTTTTCTATAAAAAAACAAAGGCTTCTATAGTAAAAAAAGTCTTTGATAAATTTAACATTCAATACCAAATGTGTGACCTTAAACTCGTCGAGTTTAAATTAAAACAAATATTAAAGGGAAAAATATCTAGGGGTCATCCACTCAGGTCGTTAATGGCTGTATGTTATCTAAAAAATGTTTCTAACGTAACCCAAGAAACAGTACAAAAGTTATTTCAAGTAGAATTAAAATATTTTAATCAAGCGTTAAAAAGATACAACGAAACTTTTAAAGAGGAGGAGCTGTAGGGGTAACTCTCACTTGACTTTCTTTATAACTCGGAGGTTTACTCTCCTCGTTTTTAAACGACTTTGTCAAACTTAAACTTAATTTCCAAGTTTTTTCATAAGCTCTTTTTTTTCTTTGGCGAGTAAATCACTCGCCATCGCTTTAGCCTTTTCTTCAACTTGTCGTTCAAATTCAACTTTATTTAAATGTTTAGCTTCTTCTAACTTTGTAGAAGTTTTTAATCTTATTTTTTCTTTCAAGTCGTTAAATTTTTTAAGTTCTGACGTAATTAATATAAATTCTTCGTGAGAAATATCACCATCTTCGATGGCCTTTGACACGTATTCATCTATCGTGTTTAACTTTGCATCTGCTAAAATTTTAATCTGATCGTGTTTTTTACTCTTTACCGCTAATTTTTTGCTTGCGTATTTAAGTACCGCGTAAAATCCAAAGGCACCTATGCTAGTACCCTCTAAGACTAAGCCAATTGGGGCACTAATAACACCCATTAATGCGGGGATCCCTATCGTGGCTGCAGTGACCCCCAGTACTTCAACCCCGTGCTCTACATATTGAATCGCAGAGATCCACCTTTTTAATTTTTTAAAAGAAACCTCGCGCGAGTTTCTTTCTTTACAGATTTGAGATTTAATATCTTCAATTTTTTGGAGTCGATAAATTTTAGTTTCGTCTTTAATATCATCACCGCTGTTTAAGTTTAGATCAGGATATAAAGGTTTTATTTCATTTACATTAACAGCTGCCATATTTTTAATATATAAGCGTTTTTAAATTATTTCACATTCGATTAAAATCCCCGCGCCTTTGTTATTGATGATTTTTCCTTCCTCGTTTTTAATTGAAAAGGCAAGTTTATTAATTTTACCGTTTTTTAATGTTTTCCCAACGTGAGTTTGGTTTGTTTGGCTTGTGTGATAAAATGATAACATATTTGAAGGAAACCCGTTGTAAAAATTATCACTCGTGTTTAACTGCTCGCAATGAATAAACGTAATGTTAAATGGGTTAATATCGTAATCACCCTTATAAATAACATTTGGGATTAACCTTCCTTTGGGTAAATTGAGCAAATTAGAAACTTCTCGATTTAAACGTAGATTAAGGTTTATATCAGTGACCCTTAAGGTCACCGTTTTACTTTCTCTATAGACTTTAAAGCTCACACCCGGTATCGCGTTTATCAATGACTCGAACCAATCGATACCATAAAATCCAGGTAAAATAATGATGCTTCCTGATTTGCCCTCAGGCAAAGCCGTAACCTCACTCACCGGATGTAGTGCATTTACGATTGGCTCTTTATGTCCTAAAACAACGAGGCTGTTTTTAATTTGTGGTAAACGCATATTTTCTGTTTTTTCTTGATTGTCATTGTTGTATCCATATCGAAGTAAATTTGTGGCTAATACTTGGCCTTCTATGATATAGTCTATTCTTTTATTTAATAAATGTATTACATAGTTAACATAATTTTGTAATTCATCATCAAGTCTATCCCTGGCTAATTCTAGGGTTTGTTTTCGTTGTCTGAGGACCTGTATTTCTTCTTGTATTTTTATTTCCACTTCGTTAAGAATTTCAGTATCATATCCGTCAAACATCTGTGTAATAATGCGTGCTATGACTTCTTTTCTGCTTTGTTGAATTTCTTCAGTTGTCATCGATAAACGAAATTGATTCATTATCTCAGGGGTCAGTTCTAATGGCTTTGTCTGTAGTTGTGAGCTTTTATCAGTTTGTCTATTGTCTCTAGACCTACCGTTAGTATAAGCGGGTTGCCCATCTATCTCCTTTTCCCAAGTAATCTCACTGGATTTAGTTATGTTAAAATAGCCTACCGTAAACACGAGATTTTTAACGCGAATTTGTTTTGAGCCATCTAAATTATCAATCACCTCTTGCAATTTAAACGTTTGTTCGTTTTTTGTCAAATAAAATGTGTGTTGTATTCCGCTCATTCTTACTCTACTTTTATTATAAAAAGACTTATATTATAAATGGGAAACTCTTTAGGCGCTTTAGCTATTATCGTCAATAAAAATCATACTTTTTTTGTACAATTTAAAGATATGTCAACCGCGTATAAATTACCACGCGTTAAAACAGACGAAGCGATCTCACGATGGCAAACTAACCCTTTGTCCTTTTATCAAAACCAATTCAACTTTGCGATTTATTGTGCCACGACCGCGTGTGGAGTAGGTCTTGACCTCCTCCACAATAAAAACCAATATATTTCATCGCTGTTTCATTTTCACGTGTATTATACTATACGAAAAATATTTTATAATTTGGTAGCACCTATACCTGGTGATGATGTATTTAACGCGTTAAATAACCGTTATGATACGAGAGCTTTTACGGACACGTGCCGTGTATTTGGAATCGATCGAAGCAAGTCTTTTAAACAAACGAGAGATACGACCTCAAATGGCTTGGGTACTGCTTTTTACTACAATTCGGGGTCGGTTCCAGTGCCGGGAAAAAACTATGACCCCCACGACTTGGGTGTAAACTACGGTACGTATGCAGGCTCAACTTTTATGGGCTTTGGTTTAATGGATCCACCAAAAGGATCGGGTCACGCGAGTACCTATACGGTCACTTACCTTGAACAATCCAATAATGTTTTAGGTGCTTGGACAGACTTTATTTCAAAGACGAGTTCTTTTACCGATGTTGGAATTACAAAAATTAACGAATCGATTAGGGCTTACGTGTACGCGCTTTTAGGTGCACAAGCACAAACAAAAACCAGTGCATTAACCCCGGGAACCGGTTTAGATGCACAGCATCAGTTTGTTACCATAGTAGAAAGTCTTATTAATAGCGAACCAGATTTAGAGCAGAGTATCAATCAATTTCAAGATTCACTGCAGTATGCTAAAACTCCACTCAACTTTGTCGTAAGACCCGGGCTATACCTCATTCCATCAGATATGGATTTAAGGGTAGGCATACACGATGGTTACAATAATAACTTGCAAATTGCACCTTTAACCGCTAAACCGGGATTTCAACCAACCTTAAACGCTCCGATACAAGTTGATGACTTTGATCCTCAGCCAACCCTTGAACCCAAACCCACTCAAAAACCAACAGAAGAACCTACACCACGTTTATCACCTATACCTAAAACCTCAGAGTCAAATCCTAAAGCATCTTTAGACATTCATCAAGATGAAAAATTATCTTTAACGATAGGAACAGTTGCAATCTTTGCGATAGGAGTTTTAGTTTACAAAATTTTGACTTAGAAAAATATAAATATTTAAACCAAAAAAAATACCCCCAAGCTCAAAAGAGCTTGGGGGTTATTTTTTTTTAATTATTTGTTAAAAAACAAAACTACCAATTATTTTTAATATAAGCAATAATTAAAGCACCTGCACCTATAAATAAAGCCCACACGTGTTCCGCTAGCCAGCCAACTGATTTACTTAAAACATTTAGTAACCAACTTATGACGCTACCAATGACCCCCGGCAGCGCACCTAATGCGGCTAACCCTAATTTTTTCAAAGCGTTTGCTAAGTTTTTCAAGTGCTTGTGTACCCACTCTTTGATGCCACCTCCTGATGGTGGCTCAGGTTTAGGCGCGGGTGGTTCTGGGGTTGGGATACCTACACCTCTAACGGCTGCTACCACCGAGCTTACCAGTGTGCTGATGGCCATAGAAATTGCTGCTAAAATACTCGCGATCGTGACACCTTGCTCTTTAAATAAAAACTTAATTTTTTCTCTAAGCGTTACATCGCTGTCTAACATTATATTGATTGTTTCTTTGACGCGATTGATTTGAGATTTTATTTTATCTGATTCTCTAATGATATTATTAGACCTTTCTCGTATTTCAATGTTTATATTTTCTAACTCTTCTGTGAGTGATCTTAATTGTTCTTCATCTTCTGCTTTTTTTGCTTCGTTTAATTCTTTTTTAACTCTTTCTTTTGTCTCATTTAACTCAGTTAGCTTTGTTTGTTCCAATAATAAATTTGCTTTAAGCGATTGTAATGTTTTGTCTAAACCGCGTAGCTCTCTGATATTTAATTCGCCTTGTTCATCAATATTGGTTTCTTGTTCGAGTTCTTCTATAACATTACTCGTTTGATCAGCTGCTTGTGGTAAATCTTGTAAGGGTATGTTTTCACTTTGAATATTAGTTAAAGATGTACTTGCTTGTTGAAGCGCTGTGCTTGCTTCTTTGCTGCGTTTTGATGTTTTAAAATCAACAATTCTTAAATCGTCTTTCATAAAAAGAGTTCTATTTGTAATTCCTTTATCTTTTGTTCTAGAATATATTGTATTCACAGCAGCAAATTTTTTAGGATTATTATCCAACGTTAATTTTATTTTAATTCCATCTTTTTTGTAATATATTCCATCCTTTTCAAATCTAAATTTTTCTCCTTGAATTGAATCAAAAGTTTGATAACCTTCACTTCTTATGCTAGCATAAAAATTATCAATGTATTGATTTTGAAGTTGAAACGAGTAATCAACATTTTCACCATTACGAAGAGCACTTGATTCTTCTTGTTGTTCTTGTCTACCACCACCTAGTAAATTATTTAATCGAGCTTGATTTTCTTCAGAATCGAGTTCGGTATTATCATAAACGGGGTTGTTAAATTGTTGATCGTCTCTATCTTCTGTTTCATTTAACAGGGGATCATTTTCTTGATAATCAAAATCATCCATCTTTAATTATTTATTATATACACATTTTAAACTGTAGGTTTATTTATAATACTACCCGGTAAGATTCCCTGTGTGACTAGCCACTGTTGCGTTGCTAAAGAACCTCCCACTAATGCGGTTAGTTTAGCCGCATCTTCTACGCTAAGCCTATCTAAATCAGGCGATTTAATTTTGAGTAATTTTTTACTTACCATCGAGTATCCCATGGTTAAAAGGCTTAACACTGCACCATGATAAACTGTGTTTGCTATTCCGTTTATATCAATATTTGTATTTGCCATTCTTACTATATAAGTTTTTAAAATTTAAATTAGTTCCCCTTTTTTAAAGATTGATAAAAGGGAAAGCCAATGGTGACTGCTGCTATTAAAACACAAATATAAACTGCGGCGGCAATATCATTTACGGTTGTTTCATCCATTTTTAATATATAAACATTTAAAAAATCAATCCATTAAAAGTTCTTCGGGTTGACTCTGTGGTAGACTTGGTTTTGTTATTTGAATAGGTTTATAGTTTTCTGGTGATTTGTTTAATGATTTATACAATAAAAAACCTATACCGCCTACTAAAATTAAACCGCCAACATAAAGTAATCTCAAATCAGGGGTATTTTGAATAATCTCCGACTCTGTCTCTTCTGTTTTCATTTTAGCTAATTGCTCTTTCATTTTTTTATTATGTTCTGCTAGGCGTTTACCTTGTTCAACGCGTTTAGCGTTTTTAGGTTTTACGGTTTGTTTTTTAGTTACTTGGGTCACTGGGGTTGTTGGTATCGGTGTTGGTGCTGCTGGTGCTGTTGTTGGGGGTGCTGTTGGTAAAGCTTGCTCCTTCTCCTGATGCATAGTTGTCATTTGAATTATTTATTATATAAGTATTTTTATTTGTTGTGGATTTGTTAAAGTTTAAATGTTTTGTGGTAATAAGTGTTGCTATCAAAGGTGATAGATAGACACCATATTTGTAACAAACCTCACTAAGTGCATAAGCTAAGCTATTACTAATGATAGGATCGTTATTTAAATCATTGGTTAAATTTTCCTCAGAATTTAAGCTAATTCTAATTCCTAAAATATCAGCCGGAGTTGCTAAACCTATAGCTCGTGCATACAAACTCAAAATTGAGTTACCCACTGTAGCTACCACTTCTTTACCGAATTTAACTTGATACCGGTTAAATAATTTTTCTTGATCTGCAGGTGTTAGTGTTTCTATGTCTTTAATGGTGTATTCTTTGCCTAAATATTTTTTTGAATCACCTGCTGCAACTATTCCACAAAGTCGATCTTTATAACTACTGTCGTTTGTTGTTGAAGGTGTATTTACATCGCTATTTATAATTGTTGTCAAGTCGTTCATTTTACTATATAACAACTTATAAATTTTGTTAAAGCAAAATAAATTATAACATAAGTAGCTTAAGTTTAAAGTGATAACAAACTTAATAATAACATCAACGTATTGTAGCATTGGTGTTTTTTATTTATAACAAAATTAAAAATTGCTATAAATAACTTGATAGGTAGTTATTAGCAAATTTTAACAAAATACAACAAATGATAACAAACTTAATAATAACATCAACGTATTATAGCATTGGTGTTTTTTATTTATAACAAAATTAAAAATTGCTATAAATAACTTGATAGGTAGTTATTAGCAAATTTTAACAAAATACAACAAATGATAACAAACTTAATAATAACATCAACGTATTATAGCATTGGTGTTTTTTATTTATAACAAAATTAAAAATTGCTATAAATAACTTGATAGTTAGTTATTAGCAAATTTTTAACAAAATACAACAAATGATAACAAAAATTAGGTTGTTAATCAAAAACTTGATATGAAACTGGAGGTTCTGTGTTAATAACCAATTTACTATATTTTTTATCGCACAAATGTTTTTTAATTACGTCTCTTTTTTGATCACACACAACATCATTTTCATCTAATGCAATATCAAAACTCGTTTTATCTTTTGTATAAAACATCGCAACCCAACTTGTATTCTCACGATAGTCTTTTAAAACCGAATTATACTTTTGTGTTAATAACCAACAGCTATGGTTATAATGCCTCCCAGAAAAAGCGATTTTGCTCAACGCACATGTTTTTTTTCGATATTTTATTTCCTGCTGACTCGAACAATCATCTATGATAAATAATGTTTTTATTCCATCTAAAATATTTTGATACAAATCTAGGGCTTCATTTAAAGTTATTTTTTCAAAGTCTAAATCACACAAATATACATTTTCATCCATTGATATCCAAAGCCTCGATAAATAAGTTTTATTTTTAAATAAGGTCGGGCAAATGACCACGATCGATTCAAATTTATCACGATATTCGGTTTCCAATAAATCTAAAATCCATTTAGTCTTTCCCGAGTTTGTTTTTCCTACAATTAAAGCACAATGACAAGATTCCATTTATTTTAATAAGCTTTTAAAAAACTAAATTCTTAAAATTTCCATCCTCAATGGTTAATTGCGCATCCATGACTAAAAATACAAACATCGTTAAATCTCCCGCTGTTTCAGCCTCTCGAGTCATCTGAATCTGAATTCCTCCTCCGTCGTTTAAACGTCTTCCACTTCCGTGAGCACTATTATCATCAGTTGAGCGAAAATCTAGCCACAGGCCGTATTTATCTTTATAGTAGTCAGCCATTTCTAGACCCACTAAATTTAAATCTTTTACAATCGATTGGCCATTTTCGGTATCACTATCACCAAAAAATTTATTAACTTCTTGCCAGTGCTGATACTCAAACATACCTTGAGAGTAAAGTTGATTGGGTTTTCCTTCAACCGTAATGCTGGTTTTGCTAATGTGGGGGTTGTAAAATCTTTGAGGGTTTTTTACCGTTGGATCTCTAAATAAGATTAAAACGCCTTTGAGACTTTTAATCGGTTGATTAATCATAACGTTCCATAAGGTATCTGATTTGTTGATCGATCTTGTTTCTAAATTATGTACGTGATCAAAAAGATAGTATTTCATTCGTTTGTTTTTTAGCTCTTGTGTCAAATCTCGGTTAGTGACGACTTCGTATTCAAGCGTTAAATCTGAAATTGAATATTGGGCACTTGTATCCGAGCTATTAACGACTTTATCGTGATCGTTAAATGTTAATTCATACGTTAGGGGTTGCTTTAGACTGCTAGGATAAAAAGGATGATGTGCCGTTAAAAGCTCAATATCTAAAGGAATACAATATCGATTACCAAACGCGTCGGAGATAGCTTTATCTTTTCCGCTATTAATTTCAGCATTAGCATCTGCCGCGCCTAATCTTAATTTTGTGACGTTTTCTTTTTCAAGGCCTACATAAGCCATATTTCGTGTAATGTAGGGGTGCAGCCAGTTATCTTTAAAATTGTGAAAGACATCCGCATCGCGATAACTCACGATTGTGTTACCTTGAAGCCTAACATTGATTTCGCGTATTAAGTTACGACATAAGTTGTTAAACACCGTTCGATCACCATCTGACCCTCCATCTAACTCGAGTTTAAAAGCGAGTTTAGAAGTACCGGGTACGATAACATCGTCGGGTCCTAATTGCGGAAACTTAACGATGAGTTTTTGACCAGCCGCAATCGTGCTTGGATTATGAGTGATTGACACTTCTCTTCGTTCGCCTTTAATGGCTTTAGGGATTTTAAGACGCCTCATTGGGTTTAGTTTTTTACCGTAATGATTCATAGTTCAAAATAGTGTGTTTTTAATATATAAGGTTTTTAAATTAGTATAAATAAAAAGATGGCAGGAATAGCAATGATGGTTGGCGGGGCAGTAGTAAATGCGTTAGCGTTTACCGGTAGTAACTTTTTATTTAGTAGTTTATCAAAACAACAAATTGACAAAGAACGAAAAAGACACGACTTAGCATTAGAAAAATTAGCGAGAGCCAAAAAAGATTGGGAACAACAACGCGTTAAATATCTAGATTATTTGAATAAACGTATGATACAACAAAAATTATCAGAAAGAACGTTTAGTAACGTAAACGAAGCGCTTAGAGTGTACAGCGAAATAACGGGTGAAAATTACGATTTAGAATTACCACCTAAACCAAAACTTAGCGACTTTTATACTCCGAGTGATGATCAACAAATTAGAGAACTCGTGTGGGTATTAGGTGGTACAGCCGCAGTGGGATTCTTTATTTATAGATATGTATAAAATAAAAATGAGTGAGTTAAATAAAAAACAAAGAAAACAGCTTTCAGGTTTGTTTTACAGTCCTAAAGGTTATTGGAAAGGTGAGGGTGCTGTCACGCATTTGCATAAAAAAACGGGGGTTGATAAACAAAAAGTTAGATCTTGGTTAAAAAAACAAGCCGTTTGGCAAATTTATTTACCACCTCCCTCATATGTACCCAGGCCGACGGCAATGTCGAGTGATTGGTTAGAACCAAATTACGTACATCAGTTAGATATATTATACTTACCCTGGGATCTAGTTAAACAAAAAACGTTTAAATACGCGTTGACGGTCATAGACGTGGCGAGTCGGTATAAAGAGGCTGAACCCATAACTTCTAAAGTTGCCGGTCAAGTGAAAGACGCGATTATTAAAATTTACAAGCGTTCGTCTTTAACGTGGCCTAAATTAGCACAAATCGATGCTGGAACAGAATTTAAAGGAGATTTTAAAAAGTTGTTTCAGTCTCATGGCGTAGAGATCAGTGTAGGTGTGCCGGGTGTGCATCGATCGCAAGGAGTGGTCGAAAGATTTAACCGAACCTTAGCCGAAAGATTATTCGGTCATCAATACGTGCAAGAAATGCTTGATCCGCAGGCGAGAAACGTCGAATGGGTGGTGAGGTTGCCCCAGGTTATAAAATCCCTCAATGAAGAAACAACACGATTGATTCGAGATTCAAAAGATAAAGAAATCACTCCTACGCAAGCGATCAAGTTAAAACTGGTTAAACAATTACCCTCATCACCACAAAAAACAAACGTTAGTGATCTTTCGACTAATGTTTTAGTTCGTTATTTATATCAACCGGGGGAACAAGAAGGAGGTACGGTGAGGAGGGCTACCGATCCCATATGGAGCGTTAACATGTATCAAATTGAAAAAAGAACGAGTCAATTTAAAATCATGAGTGGTAAAAAAGTTACTACAGGTCCTACGCTTTATTACTTAAAAGACGGACCCAAACGATCGTTTGTGAAAGAAGAACTTCAAATCGTTCCAGATGACACCGAATTGCCAGAATCTTGATATTTAATTTTTTTATTGCCAAATGCTAAAGTATTGATTCCATCGGATAAAATATATCTTTTCCCATCCCAAGGAGACAACGATTCTTTTTTGACTTTAGTTGAATAAATAACGTGTTTTTTGTTTTGAATTAAATTCATTTCATCTTGTCTAGATTTTTTAGTTATTAAACACTCGTAATAACATTTAGCCTTAATATTTTTTTCAGTTACAACGCGAGTTATTCCTTTAGCTTTTTTAGTCTCTTTATCATCTTCATCTATAATTGAATACATTTTTGATCTTAGACACGTGGCTGATTTGATAATTTTCCCGCCGTATTCATCTTTCATTTTTCCAATCACTTTTTTATTTATTGGGTCGTATAATGGATGATTGGTTTTATAATTTGATAAATCATAGAGACTCGTGTCTTTTTTAATATCATCATAAACATCATCAGTATTAATGATACATAATAAACTGTCTGTGTCAGTATACATGAGTTTGATATTATTTTTATAAGTTTTCTTCAGGTGATTGTAATAAAAATCATACATTAAAGATTTGCTTAAATCTAAAATACTAACACCGCAATAGATGGGTTTATCTAAAACCGTTTTTGTTTTATACTTTTCAAAAAAAGTTATATTAAAATTTTTAAAAATATTTGCTGTTTTAAATGAAGGTTTACTAACAAGTTTAGCAACTTTTTTAGCCGACTTTTCGGTGTTATCATCGATAAGGATCTTACCATCTATTCTATTTCGAACATTTTCCATCGTTTTACCAAAAACAGAATTGTTCATTAGTTTATAAAAATTCTTTTCAAAATCCGTGGTTGCTAATGTTCTAAGTTGAGTATTTTTATCGATGTAAGATTTCATCCAAGTTTTTTGTTCAAATCGTAAAACGCGGTGTACTTTAGTTAGTTTCAATCCAAACGATAAATATTGTTTTAAGGATTTATAGTGAACGACATATTTTTTTCTAGGATATAATGTTGCAATGAGTTTATCTTCGCACGAGGCTTTTACTTTGTTCGAGAGTAATTCTTTTTGATACGGGCTAAACCATTCTTTAGAGACGGTTATGTTTTCCGGGGCTAAAGGCAAATCATTGTGTAAATCATGAAGTTTCTTGGGATATTCTAGATCAACTTCTAACATAAATCCATATTTAAAGTCATCTTCTAAACCTAAAATATGATCGGTTGAAAATTGTTTAACTTGGTTTTCTGATAACCATTCAAAACCGCCAACGGGTAACGGTTGACTCATCGCCCAACCGTATAAATTATTTGCGTCTAAATAAAGTAAATAACTCGATTCTTTCTTAGAGTCATAATCTTTTAAATATTTGTTGTTTGCTTCGTGATGTCTACATTGTCCTACGCTAGAATAACCACCTCTTTTTCCTTTTTCAAAAAATAAATATTTATCTATATCCGTTAAAAGTTCTAGTTTTATTTTACTATGTTTTAATAACGCGTCCCAGGCTAACCCTGGGGCGGTGATATAATTCGCGGGATCTAGACGATAGGTTTTTTTACAGGTGTGTCTAAAATTTTGAAACACATCGGCTAATAATAACGTATCGGTGGTCACGTATAAATCGTGATAATCACCCAAAGTTTTACAGTTAAAGGTTTTCCAAACATCCTGAGCCCTTTGATATTCTTCTTGCGTGATATCTTCGAGTTTTAAATGACTATAAAATAATTTTCTTGGTGGGAGTTGCTGTTCTTCAAAACGCTTAAAAGAATTCATATATTCATAAGGATAAATACCCTTTTGTAATAACAGCGTTATGTCATTATCATTGTTAAAATGTTGTTTTAATAACTTAAACTCATCTTTAGGACAATTTTTGACTAATTTATCGAGTGACTCTGCCATAAAATTAAAAGAATCTATAAAACGTAATCCACCTAACCCAATTAAAATATATTTTTCACTGTTTTGAGGAATACAAAATATATTATCAAATACACTTTTTTCTGCTTGATGATACATTATCTCATCTTCTTCTTTTAACCATAAATCTTTAATCATTGTTAATTTGTCTTTGTTTAGTTTTAGTTTTTTATTATTTAGTTTTATTTTTTCTACACATTCACGTTGAAAACCAATCATTATTTGATTGAGTTTCATATTTTTGCTTTTTGAAAATTTCATTCCATACTTTTCTTCAAATAATTTAATTTTTGAGTTATCTTTTCTTATTTCTCGACGTAACTCATTAAAACACTCACGTTCTTTTTTTTCTTTGTTAAGATTTTCTCGCAGTTCTTTTTTATGATTTTCAAGTTTTTCTTGTTTAGTTAACAATTTAGATAGAGTAGTTTCAATTTTTTTCTTTCGAGTTTCGTTTTTCTTAATCGTTTTATTTAATGTTTCAATACATGCTCCTACCCCCTGCATAATCAAATGCCCATCATAATTTTTTAAGTTGTGAAAAATGACCGGTATTTGTGTTCGATTTGTTATTTTAAGTTTTAGGTTACAATGTGCATGTGCAACTCCACGAAACTTCCCTGTGATGTGACAATGATCTTTAACTTTTCTAAAGTTATTAATTTTTTTATTGCACGTTAAACACAGGTATTCTGTATATCCTTTAGCATTTATAAATGTTTTTGCTGATATTTCTTCTTTGGTTTTAGGTTTTTTAGGATTCGTACATTGACACATTTGATCAGAATTTATTTTTATTTCTTTTTCACAAATCCAACAACGGTTACTATTTTTTATTATTTCTTCATCAACATATTCACATTCTTTGGGATTATCAAATATCTTTTTAATTTCATCTTGTTCTTTAAACAAAGAATAAATTATATCTTTAGAGGCATCAGCTCCTCTATACGTTTTTTGATTCATTAGTTTTCCATCATATCTTACCACAACGTAAGAATATCCGCTAGGTTTATGAATAGCTAATATTTGTGATTTTGCGGTTGGTTTTTTGTTTACTTTTTCTAAGATACATTCAAAATCAGCATAAATCACAAATGGTGCATCTTGTATATTTTTAAAATTTTTGAATTGTAAAATGTTTTCATCTTCTTCAGGAAGTACTACTTGTGATGGATGATTTACTATTCCCTTACACATTTCTTCGTGCAATTTTAATTTATCTTCTTTTTGAAAATGCGATAAGCATCTCCTACAGTAATATGATTTACATTTATGTTTAGTCGTGGCCATAAAAAATAAGGCTGAAAAATGTTTGATCCAACAAAAGTGGTTCTTCCCATCCCTATGAACTAACAATAAATCTATCGAAATATCGTTTTCCTGTTCAGAGATACGATGAGGAGTAGGTAAATCTCCTTCTTTATCATTATCGCAATCTAATAAAAACACATTAATATTAAAATTGTTTTGCCGTTCAATTTTAGATATTTGATTTATTTGGGTTGGAAAACCTATCCCATCAAAGTTTAAACCATCATCTAATTTATAAGTGCTTGGTCTTGCCTCCTTAATTTGATAAGCCGGATTTTTCCTCTTATTTTCTTTAACCTTGTCAGTATACAGTTCTAATGCTGATCTTATTGCCCATCTAATACATTGATCGTCTTTGTTTAACACATTAACAACAGCATTTTTGTTTTTAATAAATGGAGGTAATTCTAGATAAGAACCAACATTAGCAAAGATATATCTACCAAAATTCATATAAAACACTTCTATTTTATCTAAAACTAAATCCGAATCTTGTAAATTATTATTTTCGACTTTGTGTATTAATTCTCCAATATTTTTATTTACCTCATTTACTATTTCACTTTCACTTAAAATAAGTCCTTGACCACTTCTAACAGTAAAATCAATAAGACTTCCCGTTGTTGTTTTCCCATAGGTTATTTTTATAGCAAATTGAATCTTAAAGGCTCCATGTTCTCTAAACATTGATTTTACCTTTTTTACAATATCCCCACGATGCTGATTGAAAAATATTGTTATATCTCGGTAATTTGATTGTGGCCTCATTTCTAAATTTATCAAATTGTTTCTAAAACGTCTAGTTCCTCTCCAGTTAATTGCTTCGTTAATTGTTGTCGGTGCAACATAATCTTTAATTGCTTTGACATAGTCTCGTCTTATTATTTGTCCCCTATAACCAGTTGGTGTAACATCAAGGTTAAATCTTCTTGTTAATTCTCTAAGATATTCAATTTTTTTTGTATTTAAGTTTAAAAATTGGTTTTGAAAACTTTTAATCGAACTAATATAATGTTGGCGAGTATTTCTTACTCGTCGGTTTAATAAATTAAACAAATCATTTTGTATAATATAAATTTCTAACCTTGATTTACTCCAACTTTTATATCCTCTTGGTCTAACAGGCCCCGCACTTTCAATTACACGTATCAAATCATTTCGAGTAGATCCAAGGCTTTGTATAAATGGAATTCTTTCAGATTCAACAAATCTTTCTAGTTCTCTTTTTTTCCATTTGTTATATCCCTTCGCAATTACACGACGCGGCGTTTGATTATTCTCTCGATCCATCTTATTTATAATAATATAAATTAATATTTTATAAAAAAAATTTCTATTTTTTCTCATTTTTTTTCACATTCCAATCTACAACTTTTTAAATTTACAACATTTTTTTTTTCGCGATAAAATGAGGCATTTTGATTTTGATTTTGGATATTCTGAGATTTGTGAAATGGGGGGTGAAAATTGGCGAGATGAAATCTATTTTGAATGTGGCAGTTAAATGTGGAGTGGAGTGAGTGAAAATGGGGTTTGGAATGATAACCCCCTTTTCATACTACTCAAATGAATTTCAGATAGAACACCAGTAGATCAATGGTAGATTTTTTTCGGAAATGTTAACCCTCCACTCAATTCACTCACTCAATTCAAAACGCACTCAAACCTCACTGAGTCTTTTGTTGTGTAGCTTTGCTATTAAAGGTAATATCATACTTTGGTTTTTATCAAGGAAATACAGATTCATGTGCAAAACTATCAAGACAGAGATACAGTAATAGTCATAATCTGTGAAAAGTTCAGTCCCATACGGTACCCACTTTTTGAGAAAACAGCCACAGTAATTTTTAAGTCTTTTCTCTTTTATTTTTGAACTTTTAAAAGATCAACAAGATTTTTGGTTGTTGTTTTACTAATTTCTGGTTAAATACTGCACCCTTTCAGGTGGAAAAAAATTAACGGTATGTTTCTACCACCACCATCTTCATACCCTGTAAGTTATACGTAAATCTGTGAAAATTTCTGTTTTGGTGTCTTACCAAAGTATGATACTACCTTTAACTTGTTTTGTTTTCCAGTCAGTGTAAAGCTTTGTGTTCCCACCTGTGTAAGAACGCTGTAGTGTATAAATGGCGAAGTAATTATCATGTCACGTATGTGTTACCAGGTGAGCAGGCTAATTCAGCAGCTGGGCAGGCTAATCCAAAAATAGCGAAATTAGGTTTGTCATAATGTGAGTTCTTGTGAGCATAAGAAGAATGGTTTGTTACAGTTTACAGTTTCCATCGAAAAATGATGGAATTAGGATGAACTGGGAAGAGCAAATTCAAAGTAATTGGGAAGAGCCAAAAGAACATTTATGAGGTGAATAGTATACAGTTGTTTAAGAAGCTGGGGGTAGTGAGTGTGTGAATTCCCCATGGCATTGATGGCAATGCCCCAAAATTCACCGGGAGACATTCTCGCTAGTATGAAAGAATTATCCTGAGGACGAACAGAGCCACTGTTCGGAACATTGTGATAATACCACTGGTTCTTCTCAGAATTAACCACACACTCTCACAGAAGAGATTACATAGAGATTCCACCATGCATTGCTTCAAGTCTTATTCATGAAAGAACAGTGTTTGAATCTTCACCGGTGAACCACTGATGCTGGATCAAACGGTGAATCCAACGATGGTTCACCGTTGGAGGAAGTTTGAAAGGGGTATAAGGCTGGTGTAAAACTCTAAGTGGAGTAGTGCCAGTACAGGCCGGATGCTAGAGTTTTACAGACAGTCACCACGTACATACCTTGCTGGTCATGCACTTGTTTGGGAAGTCATAAAGAGATTGCAGACATGTACAGAACAATTCAGGATATTTCCAGTAAGTCCCTTATTCATTCAAAGCCTAATTTTCAGTTTTGTTTTTATTGCTGTTATTCCAGAAACGAGCTTGCATGTTACTCCTCAACTAGACAGCTATAATGAGTAAGAAAGTAGCTGTGATTGGGGCTGGGGCCAGCGGCATCACTGCAATCAAATGCTGTCTAGATGAAGGCCTCCAGGTCACTTGCTTTGATAGATCAGATCACGTCGGTGGTCTCTGGGCCTACAGGGAGGACAGTGATGGCCAAGGTAGTGTCTTCAAGTCCACCATCATCAACACAAGCAAGGAGATGATGTGCTTTAGTGACTACCCCATCCCTAAAGAGTACCCCAACTACATGCACAACAGCGAAATTGAGAAATACTTCTTGAGCTACGTAGACAACTTTGATCTGAGGCGACACATCAAGTTCCGCACTCAAGTTGAAAACATTACACCAGCCTCCAACTACGCCACCACAGGACGATGGAAGATCACCACGAAAAACCGTGACAGTGATGAGATCACCTCAGATATTTTTGATGCAGTCATGGTTTGCACAGGCCATCATACTGACCAAAATATTCCAGAGTTTCCCGGCTTGAAGGAGTTCCAAGGAAAGGTTTTCCACACTCATGAGTACAAGACACCATATGACCTGATTGACAAACGAGTCCTCATCATCGGTATTGGTAACTCTAGGGGTGATGCAGCAGTAGAATTGAGTCATGTTGCCTCCAAGGTAAGCCAGAATTTGCGGTAGTTTCTCTTGTGGCCCAATCCCATATGAATGTGACTTGAAATGGCAATCGTAGGAAAGGCATGCCGTATTAGTCTTAGTCTTAGTTGGTTGCGAGTAGTCTTTAATATTGCCATGACTGAAATCATTGGCAGAAGAGTTTTGAATTTGTTCATGAACATCACTGTGAATGAATAGCTTTATCTTGTCCAGCCTATAGTCCTATAGTCTTCATTTATTTTTGGGAGACTGATCTGGTCACAGATCCGCTTAGTTGGAGCTAATAATTGAAGTCTTTTCGTGATAAAAGAAACTATATGAGAAGGTTTGCATGAAGAACCAAACCTTTTCCAAAGAGAGCATACATTTAAATGACATTACTCTTCTCAGTCACAAACATTTGTCTGTGAACATGATTTGTGGTGTTAAGTACAAGTGCCTTTTCTTTTATTTTTCAACATGACCCCAAGATCTTGGTCTTTGAAACAGATCTTGGACAATGACTTATACCTCTTGGTCTTAACTATTAAATTGCTGTTAAGCTAAATGATGTCCTCCTGTGAATGTCCTGCTGTGATTACATGTGTATATCTTGATGTCCTTTGCAGGTCTTTCTGAGTACCAGAAGTGGAACTTGGATTCTAGGTCGTGTGGGGGAGTACGGTTATCCTATTGATTTGAGTTTCTCGAGGCGTTTCTCAATTATGTTGCCATCGTCATTGGCAAACATCACAGGAAAGAGGTTGCTTCTGGCTAAATTTGATCATGCCAACTACGGCTTGCAGCCTAAGTGTGATGTGTTTGGCTCCCATCCATTTGTGAATGATGACCTTCCGAATCGCATTCTCAGTGGTGCTTTGATCATCAAGCCTAATGTATCTCGTTTCACCAAAACTGGGGTGGAATTTCTGGATGGAACCTCAGAAGATAACATTGATTGCGTTATTCTGGCAACAGGATACACTTTCAGTTTCCCTTTTGTTGACTGTCCATCCTTTGAGGTCAACCAGAATGAGGTGTCACTGTATAAGTATGTCTTCCCAGCAGACCTTAAGCATCCTACCATCTGTGCAATTGGGCTTGTTCAATCTTTGGGATCCATTCACCCAATAGCAGAGCTTCAGAGTCGGTGGGCTGCTCGCATCTTCAATGGCTCCGCCCATTTGCCACCCCGCCCAGTTATGGAAGCTGACATACAGAAACTGAAAGATGACATGCGGAAGCGTTACGTCAAATCACCTCGTCACACCATCCAAGTGGATTGGATCCCATACATGGATAGTATTGCTGACCAGTTTGGGGTCAAGCCTAATTTGACCAAGCTCTTCCTGACTGATCCCCTGCTTGCACTACGCTGTTTCTTTGGTCCCTGTGTACCCTATCAGTATCGACTGATGGGTCCAGGAAAGTGGAGTGGTGCCAAAGAAGCCATCAGCACAGTATGGGACAGAGTCCGTGCACCTCTTCATACTAATGACTGTATCATCAAGGAGAACAAATCAGGGGGACTTCAAATGCTGACATTCCTCACTCTGGTTTTTGTGATTCTTTACATAGTTGTGTCCAGTTTCTTCTAAAATCCTGAAATATTGATTCATGTTTCATTCAAAGTCATCATTTTCTATCGATTTTTGAAAGTATATTTAAGTCTACTGCTTCATATAGCCAAGTTGGTGCATGGTTGAATTTAATATGTTGGTTATTTAACATTTAGCAAATGGTAAACATTTTATTTGTATTTTGATGACTTCATTTGCATGCTTTATTTATAAACAAGCCAAAGAGTTGGTACAAATTGGCTAACCTTGAGCTGTAAAAGTATGGTGATCAGTGCTATTATAGAACACCTCCCAAATTATGCTGCAGCTAGTTTGAAAGACAAGCAAGTAAGTCGACTGCTTAAAGAGTTATCTTTGTTAAAGAAAAGCAACAGTAAACAAAATAATATGTAACCTTTTAAAGTAATTATTTATCTTTCAGCAACTTATTCAAATTTCCAGTATGTAAAATGAAATGGACACACACAAGTTTTAAAATGAATAAAATATGGATGGAAACAAACATTTTCATTAAAATCAAAAGTTGGATTTAAGTGTTAAATACATTTAGGTGAACTCCATTGCTCTTACATTATTTTTGGGGATTACATGTATTTAGGATTAAGATTTGGAAATATAAGTTTATACACAAATTGACTTTCCAAAGCATGTATACAAATTCTATGAATTATAACTGTAGTGATAGAATTACAAAAGAAATGTTTAATTGAAACAAATATTTTAAAGAGAGGAATAAACGTAAAACAATAATTACTGTTTAGTTTTCATTTTAATGTATTTCATTGCTTGCCAGGTCAAATTATGAAAAACTCAGAATTTGATAAACTGAAATATACTAACATTAATGCTTGAAAGAGAAAGATAGTTATTTACTCTTAAAATGCTGCAGCTGATTTTTACCTTTATCGTTATTCTAAAATACAAACATGCACCTTGAAATAGCATTAGAAGGTATAACCAAAGCAATTTCAGTCATTGTATATGTATTTTATCTTGTCTTTAAGGACTCGATTTCACACCAAGTAACAGTGTCATTGGTTTCTTTGTCACTTTGTGTACTGATGGTTCTACTTTAGGTACTTTGTATTTTACTGTATTTTACTTTGCAAATTGCTCAGCTCAATCCATTTGGGCAATACAAAGTGAAAATCTCATTGTTTGAAGGAAATTTTGAGAATTGGGCCACGTACTGGAATAAGGCTAAATGACCAAATAAGCATGCAAGGCTTGGACAGTACAACAAAATGATTGATAGAATAACTATTTTATCATTATATTTTTTTGTATAAATGAGGAATATTTTAAAGGGTATCATGGATTTATGCAGGTAAAGGTAAATCATACTTTGGTTTTTATCACAGAAATACAGATTCATGGGCAAAAATATCAAGACAGATAGAGTAACAGTCATCTGTGAAAAGTTCAGTCCCATACGGTGCCCACTTTTTGAGAAAACAGTGTACAACAGCCACAGTTTTTCTAAAGTCTTTTCTCTTTTATTTTTGATCTTTTAAAAGATCAAAAAGATATTCTGTCATTGTTTTACCAATTTCTGGATAAATACACCATTTCTAGTGGAAACATTTTTACGGTATGTTTCGACCACCACCATCTTCACTTTCTTGTAAGTTATAGGTAACTTGAGTGTGAACATTTCTGTTATGGTTTCTTACTAAAGTATGATACTACCTTTAAATGTTATTACTAGTTATTCCAATTTGTGTTTATAAAGGTTGTTATTAGCTCAGTTTATTTAAGTAAGGGTAATTTGTTCTGATATTCAAATTCACCAGATGACCACAGCTAGATCAGTGGTCAAGCTGGTTGGATATCTGTTCTAGAAAGCAGCTGCCATGGGTTCGAATCCCCTTCAAGATTCCTTTAATGTGTCATCACAGGCATCCATGTGCTTCTTCATATTAGGATGGCTAGGTCTTATTGAACTGAAATAATTCTAAGGTATTTCATTAAATGTATAGTGTATTTTATTTATTTTTAAAGGTAAATCATGTATCTTGTTGGAAATTTTTTAACCATTATGGGTTTTTATTAATATAAATGAAGAATATTTAAAAGGTCATCATGGATTTAGTACTAGTTATTTCAATGTGTGTTTATAGAGGTTGTAATTGGTTCAGTTGATTATATTTAAATAAGGTTAATTTTTTCTGACATTCAAATTCATCACATAATTGCAGCTAGATCAGCAGTGGTCAAGTTCGTTGGATCTCTGTTTTAGAAAGCAGCTTCTACAGTTAAGTGTTTATTCATATTATTAGGATGGGTAAATTTTGTTGAACTGAAATGGTTTTAAGGTATTTCACTAATTAATGTATAGAGTATTTAATTATTTAAGATAAATAAAGTATCTTGTTAGAATCTTTATTTGAGTGTACCTTCCAATCATCACGTTTTTAAAGTACATAAAAAAAATAATTTGTGAAAATGTTGCGCTCATTTTTTTGGTTAAAAAAGCAGTAATGTTTTTATTTTATATTATGGAGTTCTAATTTGGAT